>JBBBDQ010001171.1:1142500-1742500 GCA_037127315.1 Ascarosepion bandense | reverse complement strand
CTGCTTGGTTATTGAATGCCAAATGTTTCTCTATAAGGAAACTGCTAATATTACCATTAGCATCTGTGTTTTCTTTTTAAAGACACAAAGTTCTGTGTTAAGAAATTAAAAACTTGTCAAAAACAATTTTATAAGAACAGAATAATGTAAATATGAAGTTAGATTTTTACCTGGCCTCTGAAGGACTCTTTGAAAAACTTGGCCCAGACATGCAGAGATAATCTCCAGAATATCTGCTATTAAGTTTTTTACCATCGGTTTCACCTTGGAAAAAAAAAAAAATGTTAAAGAAATAACATATAAGAAAAACTGTATAGGAATTAAAAAAAATATATTATACTCTGATAATCGAGTCAATAATCTAAATGTATAATACAACTGAGAAAATACATAAAAATTAGAAAAATTTTATGTTATTTTTCAAATGACATATCTGGCTATCCACAAAAAGTACCAATATGGGATCTGATAAGTTCAATAAATTTATCAAACATCTGTCCCTGATGAGTATTTCGATGTCAAACTCTTGAGTCAGCTAAGCAGATAATTCACTCAAACCTTTAATTCATTGAATATCTTCTCTGATGAGTGGATGGAGAAATTGCCAGAAGGTCTGTCTACAAAACTCTATAGTCAGGGATGCTGATAAGTGACAAATCTTATATTTGTATTAATCCTATATATTTGAAACAAATTGTTTGAACATGAAAAAAAAAAAAAAAAAAAATTATTCAAACAATACAATTTGAATTGTCGATTGTTTATAACCAAGTTTCGTTAATCTTCGTTAATTTCCGTAATATATATATATATATATATATACACACACACACACACACACATATATATATATATATATATATATATATATTTTGATCTTTACAAGTAGGCACTGAAAAGTTCTTGGCTTGACACACTTTTCAAAATAACCATATTTTTTTTTAATGAGAGCTTCCTTCTTGGTTACACCTACAACTTTTCAATACTTTACACTCTGTAAAGGAAACCTGGAAATGAAATTGCATACAATACACTTTTGAATAAATAAGAAATATTCTTTCACATCAAATGCAATATGATTATGATGAGGAAGCCTGTCTACTAAATGAATCATAAAATTAAGCACCTACTAGAATTAGATAAATTACCATAAGTTATAGTTCATCTGGATATCTTGGCAAACCATGTGCGTTTTAGGCCTGTAAATATGATAATTTGGGAGTGAAAAATATCAGACTACTGTATAACAATAATCAGTTGCAGACAGGAAGATACTTATGTATAATGAAAACTATAGCCTAATGTTTATGGGGAGGACAACTCTGAATTCAAAACCATGGAGAAGGTAAGGGGAAAATTAGGCCTAATGTTTTATTATGGAGAAAAATAAATTAAAGATGAAAGTCAATTATTAAAGTAAAATTCAAAATGAACAGAAAGTTATTTGCTTAGAATAAAATGAGGTTAGATATGACATACATGAAAACTTTTTTTTTGAATTAAGACATTATAGACAAGGTTTTTCTTCAACAAGAAACGACACAAAGGTGTAAACCAGTAAATAAAACTGGAATAGAAAAACCACCAGGTATTACTGAAGTAAATTATACAACAAATAATGAATAACCTGGTACTAATAGCTACTCTCTGCTTCCTATTTTTTTTTTTTGCCTACATGCTAAGCTCACTTCAATAACATGACAATGATAGAAACAATTCAGCTGTTCTAATCTAAACTATTGTTTAGTTTATAAATATTGCATGCCCCCCCCCCCCAAAAAAAAACAAACTTCAAAACTGATATGTCAGAGACAATACGATAGAGTAATGAAAAAGCAAAAATGTATCTGAAATCATGTTGAGAATTACGTTAAAAAAATTTGAAATAGATCAAAATTTTCAATATTGATGATTAGAAAAACTAAATGTTAAAAATTTAAGAGGAGAGATGAGATTTTACAAGAGAAACTAGCAGTTCAAAGAAATATAACTTAAAAATCTATTAAAATTTTTATAGTAAAACCAGTAAAACACATGTAATAAATTTTTTTTTTTCCAAATAGAAATAAATATCTGCATTCCCCAATACTACTATGAAAAGTTCTTGGCTTGACACACTTTTCAAAATATGCATAGGACATACTTTCAAAATCCTCCAATGTCCTCATTATTTCATCCACAATGCTAAGAGAAAGGCATATAAAATATACAACTGCAAAAAAGATAACATTAACAACAAAAACAATAAACTAGATAAAAAAACAAACATAATGCTGCCTACTAACTTCTTGACATCTACTATCAAAAACAATTTATCCAATCTAAACAATATCAAAATAATTACAAGCTCATTCAAAACTATCATGAATATATAATAATCCTAGAAAAATCTTAATGTGCTATTTCAAAAATATGAAAGTTTTGTTTACAAGTTTTAATACTCATAAAAAAAAGTTGTTTTTTCTCTCAAACAAACTGTGTAATTAGTTTGCACTGTTATTAAGTATCTCTTACAATCAGAAAGGAATTAATAACAAGTGTAAAACGCAAATCTAGTAACTAGTTGAGAAAAATCAATAAGTTGAAAGGAGAAAAAAAAGAGGTAGCAATAACAAATTAATAATTTTGAAGGTAAAATGAAAAAAAAATTTTACCCACCATAAATTTTCTTTTTAATTTCTGGCCTCCAAAAAATAAAATAAATAGAGACCCAAATCTTGAGATTTCACATTTTTCCAAAATAATGTGTGTTGTGCAATAGTTATTTGACTTGGCATAAAAGTCATTGTAACAGTGAGAGACACCTGTGCCCACCTGTCAAGATTTCAATATCACCCTTCCTATTACTACTCCCTTATAGCAGCAGATCCAAAATTATTGTAACCAAAATCAATGTTGTATTGATTATGACTTAAAATACTGTGCCAAACATCTGTCAAAGAAGTATATAATAAAAAACAAAACAAAAACAAAACATTGCACTGGAGATGAGCACAATGTATGATCATTTGCTAAATACAAATTCCTGGTAAAAAGCAAACTTTTTTTTTTAAAGAATCATTAACACTAAATTGCCTGAAACTGCCAATGTCATCTTTTAAAATACCGTTCATGTAAAATTATATCATGGGAAGCAGTTATGAAACAAATACATCAAACTTTCTTTCATTCTATTAATTACATAAATAATAACAAATACAAAGGTCTGACCAACTTCTTAAAATTTGACCAAATAATCAGAATTTGTTCTGAATCTCATTTTTGAAACTTCAATACACACTTCTACTAAAAGCAAAAATACAACTGATTAAGTTTAACATTAGTATCCATAAAAGGGAAAAAGATAAAAGAAACATGCCAAAAAGGATGTTTTTCTCTTGACATTTATTATTGTATACTTCCTCTGCAATTTTTATTGTTTTAAAAAGCTTTTTTTGTAATGTTAAAACTCAAACTAGATTTATGCAATCTTTTGCTCACACTACTTTTGGGGAGGCAGGAGGCAACTTTTAAACCAAAAATTTGTTAGATTTGATTTTATCATAGAAATGTATTAAAAATTAATTTAATATTAGCTCTTTAAGTAATTTGTCATTATGGGTAAGATTTATTAAAAACCTTTTAATGATTACATATTTGAGAAGATAAATTCTAGCAGCATAGATAAAACTAAAAAACAAAAAATCATCATAGTTGTAGCTAAAGAAGCAGCTGCTGTTGAACCAAGTTGAAAATCTTGCCAAGTGAATTGAAATGTAATCCAGTGTACTATAACTGTGTATATGCCATATAGTCAAGAGAGAGCTGACAGTGAATTTAACACCCTCAAGCAAGGAAATGATTTTCTGTATTTTGGCTCCTGGATTAACTTATTTAGCAAGATCAAAAATTGTTTAGACAGCTCTACAAATAATAGAAACAATACAGAAATCAAATCTATCATCCAAAATAAAAGTTGAATTCTTCAGAGCAACAGCAGAAACAGTTCTGTATGTCATCGTTGCACAGACCGTCGTGCATGTCATCATTGCATGGATTCCAATGAAGGCATGAAACTAGATTATATAGATTTTTTTTACTGAGTGATTGATTTGTCTTTTTTTATGTCTTAACCTTTTTGCAGATAATTTAAAGCCAGAATGTATTTTTTCCATTGTAAGAAAATTTTATGACAATGATTTGGTGATAAAAGTTAATTAACCCGTAGCTGGAGGGAGCTGAATTCATAACTTTCCCAAGGGTATTTGCATGTAAGTGAATATAATGAACCCAACTAGAATTGGAACTCTGTTCTCCACTATCCATTACATCACCCGCACATCCAATCTTACATCCTCTGATATTCTCAGTCACCCATCTAGGTACTGACTAGAATCAACATTGCTTAACTTCAATGATCATATGAGAACTGGTGTTTCAATGTGATATGCCTATGAGCCGATATATAGATGATGAGTGTGTGTGGGGGGGGCAATGTCAATTGGACGCAAAATGACTAACCAAGTGTAATATGGTGACTTGTCAAAGCTGACAGCTACAATTAAGAGCAGAGTAAAATTCAGCAGGGCATAAGCAAGAATGAAGCCATTCACAAAGTTTTATCATTGGGAAAATATGCAAGTGAAATCATTTTATGGAAGACCAGTAAATACCAACTTATTAAAAGGCATCTGCAAATCACAATGGAAGATTGTATAGTAATGTATAAAGATAACTGGTAATGTCTGACTGCAATCAATTTGATGATTCTTAGTACTAACTATGATGCTTTTTAGTACTAACCACATTCAAACATGATATATTTTACCAAGATTTCAGCTTTACTAACTAATGCCTACTGACTTTACAACTGCTTAATTTGCTTTAGTCATTTTCTATACTAATAAGCTAAATATCTCTGGTAGGAGAAAAAAGTGATGAAATACTGGATTTTGCAATTTTTAACCTAAAATTTATGAAGTTAAGGTCACTTTGGTAATATGATGCTAAAATCTACTCTACTGTTAGATCATATCAACAAAAGTTCATTTTAAACTCTAGAACAATTTAAATGCTACATTATTCTGACATTATTCTATAATGCTTTCTGAACATTTACAGAGACCAAATAGTGGACGTGACTACAGACACTGGGCAATGCATTTTAGTAATGGTAACTGTGATATTTTGGACACACCAGATTCTGGGTAAACCAGCACAGAAAACCATGAAAGGAAAAAGTGCTTTAAAAATGTGGTGGTGAATATGTGGAAAATAATATTTTGTATCTGAAAACTTGCTCTATCCAACAGTATTATTGTACCCACTTTATTTGTTGCAGTTTCCATATAAATAAATAGCAAGATCAAACATGAGGAACTGAGGTTCAGTTATTTGATTAAATTTTGAGGAAGTTGGTTGGGCTAAGAACCTTTCAGCACTCTGAAATTTTTTAAATATATATTTTTTAAACTTTTCAAATACAGTCTATTATTTTTTCTATCTTTATAGCTTTTTTTAAAAAAACATTTTATATTATTGTTGTTGTTGTTAAAATAGAGAGCAGCGAACTAATAATATGACACTAAGGGTATATGAAGCTAAATATGCCTATCATGGCACTCACTCTGATAAGAGCATACCAGGCACATACATCACAGCCAGCATATTATTATTATTATTACCATTACCAACTATGCCACCAGCAATACCCACACCACTAAGTTAGTACACTTTGACCAATAGAGATAATATGGAATCGTAAATAAGTTTCCAGTTAAAAGTACCATCGATAGGATAGAGTAAATATAGCACTGGAACAATTAGGTTATGTATTAACAAACTAAATGACAATCAAAGGGACATAACTCTTATGTTATATTTTGTATATTAAAATACAAGCTTACATTTTCAGATGGTTTTATCAAACTGTTTTATTTAGGCAACAGACAAAAAATAAATAAATAAACAAACAGTTCAAAATCTAACAAATAATTTCTGCTTCTGCGGAATTTTTTTATTTTTACAGTATGGTTGACCCTGTACAAGGCCCGGTGACAGGGCACTCAAAATAGAGAGTTATGTTAAGGGATAGTTTATAGAGATAGGAGGGGAAGATAACAGTTCATTCTAGACCTGAACAGGTTAAGATTGCAGTGATGAGGGAAACATCCTCTTGGGAGCTGTTCCATATGGCCATGGTTTGTGGGAAGCTGTTTGAGTGGGACTTACTTCTCACTGATGGAATATGGAGGGAGTGTGGGTGGTTTGCTACTATATAAATGGCATGATGTCAGACCTAGTAAAATCAGGTGATGCAGTTCATCCACGGTAGTAGTGATAGAGCAATGACAGACTTGGAACATCCCATTTGTGGGAAAGAAAGGTTGAAGTGAGAAAAATAATTCTTCTCCACCAAAGCCTCTGATATATCCTGGGAAGGAATATCAAAGAAAAGAATAGTGTAAGAATAATACTTAACACTGAAGATAATTTAGAAGAGATTTATTATACAACAGCACAATAAACCAATAGACGTACAAGAACAATCAACGAATAGTAACAGGAATAACGATCAAGTAGCAAATGTCTCCGCTTATGATGTATGCATCCGTCTAGTGACGTATGCCCTCAGTTCACTCTAGTCACAGTCTTTTATAGACTAGACCATATCCATTATGGGGTAGGATAGGATGTTCCTCTACAACAGCCTCGAAAACACTTTTGAACTCTAGATTGAAAATGATCTGCCCAATAATATACTTTGATCATTTGTAAACATCTATGCAGATGATATGACAATGGGGGGGGGGGGGGGTACCTCCAAAACTTAACGATCAGAGATTGGCAGCTGACCTCTTTTCTGATCTAACACTAACTTTTCAGTGAGAGAAAAATTTACTGGTTACATTTAATTCCTCCAAAACCAAACTAGTTAAATTCTATCATGATAAATGGATGTAACCTCAAAGAAGCCTCATGCCTTAAGGATAGTGGGCTTCAGACTCACACCTGACCTCAAATGGAATTCTTATATACAATCCATTGCTAAAAATGCAGGTAAACTGATCAGCTCTTTGTATCACTCCAGTAGGTACCTCATGCTATCCTCTACTTTTAGAAGAGCCAGATCAGGTTGAAAATAGAGTACTGTTGCTATATCTGGGAAGGAGCTAGTCAGAAAACACTTTCCAGTCTTGATGAGTTGTTATTTGTTGTTGTTTTGAAAGATACTAGGAAGAATTGTAATAGTTTCTTATTAATTCTTTCTCTTTTTTTTTTTTTCCCATGGGAGTCTTTGGATATTGTTTATCAGATTGATAAAGAATTTTTAATTTTTTATTAGTTTTACCAGTGTATAAACCTCTGTGTTTCATTTAATCATCACTAAAATGGAGGTTGGGAATAACAGTATATCAACAAATAAAAGACTCACATACTGTGTGAAGTAGATACACTGCTAGTCAGTATAATTACTCTCTGTTATTTACCACCTTCTCACTAAGGCAAATGCAACACAAGGTCAATTAAAGTGAGGATTCTGAGCCCTTAAGCACAGCCAAAAATATCCCATACACCCAGCTTAGGGCTGGGTTGGGCTCTTGTTCTTTTCATCCCAAATGAAGTAATACTCTTTGGTGGAGCCTCATTTGGGTTCCTCTCTGCTTGGAAGCAGGGAGTTTAACAAGACAAGTATGGATCGGTATGAGCACTCTCCCTTCAAATAGTATCCATATATTTAAGAGGATGGAAACATACCATTATTGTATATAGGTAGGTATACAACATTAATGCTGAAACTAGACTTTTTTTTGTTCAGGTATGTTTTAAAATGCAAATTACAAAGCTATTTTCTATAGGAGTTGAAAGGATTTTGTTTTCTTCAGATACCCATTTATTTAAAGAGCATGTTAAGATTTTGTGCTTGGTAATAAATGTTGTGTATTTTATTTTATTCTTACATTCTATCAAGATGTGCCAGACAGTGAGAAATTGGTTGCCATGGGTACACCGAGGTGTATTTTCTGCCTTTTGTGTACACACACACACACACATATATATATATATATATATATATATATGTGTGTGTGTGTGTGTGTGTGTATGTGTGTGTGAGAGAGAGATCAATCCTTATTTTGATGAGCGCTATGTCTTATCTATAGTCAGCCAATGGCTCTATATTCTCCTTTCTTATTGTTAGCTGATGTTCATATAGTTTATTTGGGAACGTGTCCCAAATTACTTGTCATTTTCTTTTTATGTGTTGCATAGTTTTATTTTTATAATTTGTATATGAGAGTTTGATGTTGGTTATTTTCATTGCCTCTTTTTCCAGTGTGTGGCTGCATGACTTAACTTGATGTCTATATGGCTAGGAATCCAAGCCAATATTATTATTTTGTGCTTTATCAACTGATAACAAGGTTCTAGGATTTCTTAAATATAGGGATGATTTGTATTCTTTTCTTTAAATGCTATTTAATGAGATAGGGAGTATGAGAATATTATAAACTTCTTATCTTGTGAATTCGCCTATCATTTTAAGTACCATTTTAATGGCCTGTAGTTCAGCTGCATAGATAGAGGCATTATTTGGTTGCCTGATTTGTTATGAATTTGTGTTTGCAGCTGCTGCACCTATTCTAACCAGGATTTTTTACCCATCTGTGTAAAATGGTTTATAGTCACAATTTTTGTTTCTTAATTCTCTGTATATATTTTGTAGATTGTTTCTTTTTTTTTGTGTGTGTCAATGTCAGGTCTATGTGAGGTTTGGAGATTGTCCATAGAGCTACCTTACTTATTATGACTGGTGTTAAATTATCAGGATATTTATTTGTTCTGATTCATTGAGAATTTACATGTTCATTTGGGATGAGTAGAGTTTACTGAATTTTAATCAGTTAGTTTTGTGTAGCTGCCATTTTGGATTCCTTTCTTCTAGCATAGGCTTGTTTATATTTAAGAAAATAGGTGAATGATTGCTACCAGATTGGTCATGATGAACTCTCCATTGAAAGTTCATAAAAACTAATGGGAAGCATATGGTTAGGTGAATAGCTGATGTGTACCCAGATGTAGGTATGTATGCATTTTGTTATTAAGGATACATAAATCAGATAATTCTAGTAGAGATTTTATAATTTTACCTGTTTGATCGGAGTTCCTACAGCCCCACATTCTGCTGTATAAATTTAAATCTTCAATTGGTAGAAAGGGAATGGGAAGTTGTCCAATTAGCCAATTTCAGTCTTTCTGTCTCTTGTAGGAATATAAATTGAACATATGGTTATTGTTTGATGAACTGAAGCTTTTACTGCCATGATTTGTTTGATTGCATTTTTTCACAGTATTGATTTTTTTAACCAATATTGAAGTATCCTTACTTGGCCTTTTCTCTATTGTTGATAATTTTGTGATAAATTTCATGTTCTTTGAAGATGTCAAGTTCTTTGGGAAAGGGTTCATGCAAGCAGACTATATTTGGATTGTAATCTCTAAGAAGTTGTTTGATTTCCTTATAGTTTGGTTTAACCTCTCTATAGTTCCATTGTATGATACTTGTGTTCTGTTTGTCTATTTGAGTGGATCCTAAGGATGGTTATGTTTTTGGTTATCTATTTCCATATATTCCCCAATTTCTATACTGTTTGTTTTCCTTGTTTGTGAACTTGTTCTTTGTCAAGTATTTGTAGGTTCTTGATTATTTGTTTTCTTTTTTTCATTTTTTTTATTTTTTTATTATCATTATGTGGGTTCTTTTAATGTTTATTTGCTTTTCATTCTGTTTCTTGAATTTCAATTTTTGTTTTGAGGTTTGACTGGTTTTTGTTTTGTCAATTTTTTGTTTGTGGAATTTATCGTTTGAAAAGTTTTGAGTGTTTTGTCATTGAGAGAGTGTTGTCAGTGAATTTTCTGTTGGATTTACATTGTGAATAGTTTGGGTTCAACTGGTATGGGTTGTTTCCAAGTTTACATTTGTTTTTAATGTTTTTTTTAATTCTTAAATTAAAAATGTTAGTTCTTGAGTCATGTAATTTGTTTGATATTAAATTTTCATAGGTATAGTTTCATGCTGCTTGACTAATTTTTTTTTTTTTTTTAATCATCTCACCCCAAGCAAGGCATTCCACTGCCACTATTGCGCATGGGGCTACATAGGGGAAGGTAAAGAGAAGGAGTGGTTAGACATAGGGAATGTCAGGAGGAAGGTGACAGATGAGTAAGGATTCCGAGGATGAGGGTTGGGCAGAGTGTTTGATAGAATGGGAGCAGGTTAGTGTGTTAGGTGGTGTCTATTGACCTTACATTTAAACTCCTGGAGATTGTAGCTGTCGGGGAAGCAATCGTGTGGAAGGGAATTCCACAGTCAGGAAGTGCGAGGAAAGAAACTGTTGGAGTAGAAGTTGCAGTTGCATTTTATCGGTTTCACTGTAAAAGGGTGGGATCTAGTTGCTAATCTAGTATCTCATGCAAATTCGTATTTAGGGGGCACCAGTGATCTAAGTTCATCGGAGCAGAAGTCGTGAAAGTATTTATAGAAGAGACACAGGAAAGCCATTCAAACGATAAATTCCACAAGCAAAAAATTGACAAAACAAAAACCAGTCTTTTTGCATATTATGGTGTATTGAAATTTGTTTCAACACTTTTCCTTGATTCTGAGTAGGGAATTTTTTGGAGGTGTTTAATTGTTAATATATCTTTCTTTTTTCCAGGTTCCACAGTCTCTGGAAGTTGACTTATGATTTTCTTTACAGTTAGGGCATTTAGTTTCATTTGGACATATGATGTGTGTGGTTAGAATCATTTTCCACATACAAACTTCCATGTATATTTATTCTTACTGTGTTCATATTTTGGCAGTTGAAGCATCCAGGTTTGGAATATACAATTTTCTACTTTGAAAACAATATATCACATTTTTATTTCTTGTGGTGGTTCTGGTGTATCAAAAGTAATGATATAAGTGTTGATATCTATAATTGTATCATTGTTTTTTGATAGATATTCTTTTTATGTCTAATGTTTTGTTTTTTGATAAAAATTGTTCTGAATTTCTTCCAATGTACACAGTGAGAGTTCAGTACTCTACATCATGCCTTTGGAAGAATTTAAAAATTGGTGTGGCCAGACCCTTACTTTTATATCATGAAATTCGATCATTCTTAGTAGAGTTTCAGCATCATGTTTTCCTTAGACTTCTATCAGTAATACATTATTTCTATTTCTCTCTCTCTTTTTTTTTTAACTGTTTTAGAAGTTATTTGAGGTGCTAAAATATTCTCTATTACAAAAAGTGACAACTTTGTTATTTGTTTTCTATTGACTCTCTTACTATGAATTTAAAAATGTTTCCTTTTTCTGTATCACTTTCTTTGTTTATATCAATGGGTAGTTTCTTGTCTTTTTTTTTTGTGCTATCTTATCATTCATCAGCTATGCTCCCCACTCACCTCAGCGTCCTATGTAGAGGAGATGATGAAGGGGGAAATCCCATTCGCCTCATTCCTTCAGAGCTACATGATTGGTATATTCAAACATATAGGAGGATTCCAAGCACCTGTTATATCTGGGATCATCCACCCAAGTATGGGCTTTCCTCACAGGTTGAAAAAGCCATGTCAAATTTCTTTGTTCCCAGTTTGATTGACCCAACAGCCACTGCTTACTAAGTCATTTTAATGTTTTTTTTATGGTAAATGTGATCGCTTTTTGTTTGTTTTGTTAGTCTGACTTAGAGCTTGATGTGACCAGCCAGTTGATTTGATCAAGCCTCTCCAACTGCCTATCTAGCTCAAGTAAGGGCCAAAGTGGTGTGTTGGAGTTTAGGAGTATATGTATAGCCCAATTCCTAAAACTCTCAACCACCAGGATCCTATCCTCAAGTATTACAGGTTGCCACCCATAGCAAACAGGTGGCCCCCTTGACTGCAGAGATGCAGTCAGTGTATTCTGAAGCCCTGCTGACAGGACGGAAAGAATTTTTGAATTTGATATTGAGCTGAAAAAGAACAGTAAAAACTGTAATGTTTTCTCTTTATTTCCTTTCGTTTTGCATGAAAGTGTCTATTATTCATAAAAATTACATAAAAGTGGTACATTTATGTATTAGAGGTATATTTTGTGTTTCCATAATTAGAGGGGGTATACATAGATATATGTAGATACATTACTTACTTGGTTTGTTCCTTGGAGGTACCACTGGTGCTGAACTCATGCTGGATACACTCTCACTACTTGAAGAATCAATGATCTGACCATGTAGATAACTGAAATGGTAAGTAATTTACTGGTAAATTTGTATATATAAATGCCACTTGTTTTAAAAATTCAAGTTTTTTTTCCTCTAAGTTTTTAGAATTCTGTTTCCTATTTTAATAGTTACATTTTCTTTTATTGGTATGAAGCAAAGA
The DNA here is from genome assembly GCA_037127315.1 of Ascarosepion bandense. NCBI lineage: Eukaryota > Metazoa > Mollusca > Cephalopoda > Sepiida > Sepiidae > Ascarosepion > Ascarosepion bandense. The sequence goes on along the minus strand of JBBBDQ010001171.1, from coordinate 1,730,105 downwards.
TTAGTCATAAAAATCCAGATAATATGATGGATAATGATTTGTATTTATTCAGATTGCTGTAATTTCTAAGGAATTGATGGATCTAATTTTTGATTCAACATTATTTCATTTTACTCTAAACATTATTTTATTGGAGAACAGATTTTTCATTATTCAGTCTCTCAAATATGAAGGTTGGTAGATGCAATTCAAAAGAAAAAGAAAATCAAGACATCTACTAAATTTCTCAATCTTACCTACCTCCCAAAATGATTATTTAAATGACTAAAAATAAGATTTTTTGTATTTTTTCTCTTTGGCACAGTTACAGAAACTTGTAATTCTGTTATTTCTGCCCAAGATTCACAGGCATACGAAAAGATTGAGAAGGCTAACAATCTGAGCTTTGATTTAAGTCAGATAAGAATCTATGTATGAGAAATAAGATCTTATAAAATCATCTTAGGCATATCTTATGCAGACTGCATTATAAATGATGCAGTGCAAGACACCATCAGGCATGAAACAGGCCCATTAAAAGACCTCATATCCACCATCAAAAAGTAAAAGTTAAAACGGCATGGTCATGTCAAAAGAGCCAATCTTTCTGCTGCCATCTTACAAAAGGTACCACCTTAGGCAAAAGAAGAAGTGATAGACAGAGGAAAAAATAATAGGCTGACAATATTAGTGAATTGGAAGATCATTCAGAGACTCAGACACTGGCACACAACCGAGACGTACCAATCCGTCGACCACAACCAATCATGGGATTGATGATGAAAGAAATTAAAGAAATGACGTTCTAAGTGTGGTTGAACTGTAAGGTGAGTATGTGGAAGAATTTGTTTTATAGCTCTTGGTCATTCTTCTTAGTCAAACTGAGAAATTTCAACATTCTATTTTAGTAAATCACATGATACAATACATGGAAATTATTTAACTTTTTTTATCACAGTTCCAAGACTAACCTGGAATTGTAGTAAAAACTTCAAGTAAAAGGAATAAGTCACCTCAAATAGTAGCAATTAAACAACTTGATAATTTCAGAAAATTCATTTGTGATGCAATGGATATCAGCTTGGAATGAGAAATCAAGAGAGCAGAGTTCAAATTCCAGTTGAATTTGTTGCATTCACATGTGCAAATACCCTTTGAAACTTATTAATCCATCACTTCTCCCTCCAGCTATAAGTTGAATAGCAGGACAGATTGGATTTATTTATAATTTAATGTTTAGCATTCTTAAGTAATGGGCACATAACTGTAAAAATTACTTGATGAATGCAACATGCCTTTTTGTATAATTGTTTTAACTATCCAGTAATCTTAAATATTGAGAAAAATATTTTAAATAATGTAATCTACTGAATTTTAGATACTTTAGCTTTTATAGTCTTATTAAAACAATTGAGGAAATGTTAGAAAATTAGCAATAGACTATAGTTATCACTGTTTTTCTGGTAATAACATGTATGAACATCCATATTTACAAAAATTGGCACAAAAAATTCAAAATCATTTAAAAAATACTGAGAGGTTACTGAATTGTAAACTTTTCCATTTATGACTAGTAAACACAGTTTTCATTTAATAACAATTTTGAATGCTACAAATTAATACAGAATTTCAAAAGACTTAAAACTTTATATATTCTAAATTTAAAAAAAAAATGAAAACAATTCTTGTAAAAGAATATTATTCATCGAAAAAATGTAAGACAATAATGCTTATAATTCATAAAAAACCAATTAAAAGGTTTTATTGCTTTTATTTTATGATTCTATGGATTTTCTATAAATGGGTTTTTGTTTGAAACCCCCCCCCCCCAAAAAAAAAAAACAAACATCTGATGATTTAAATTCTCTTAGGACTTGTTCTTATAACTAAGAAACATTAAGTGCCAGAAAATAAAATTTCTTGAAATTTCATAAAATTAGAAGTGGAGTGGTGGGGTTAACAGATGTGTGTGTGTGTGTGTGTATATATATATATATATATATATATATAAAAAATTTAATCAAGATCTTCTACAAAGGAAACTGTTCAAAAGTTATTTCAAATCTCATACAAAGTAATATAAAAAAAAAAAATGAATATATCAAATTAAATTTCATACTTTTTATAATAGCTCTCCTTTTCTTGGAACCCACAAAAAAAGGAAGTTGTAAAATTATTTATTACAAAGGAGAAAAAATAATCTGTGTTACTCACTTGTCATTTCTAAATATCTGTGAAGTGCGCTTTGTTGGTGGCACAATCGTCCTAAGGTTAACTGAGTCTTCATGTTTCCTTGGTGGTAGTGGAGGGGCTTCTGATATCCGGTCACGAGGTGGAATTGGTGGTGGCCCACCATTTGTCTCTTCACTTTTCTTCATTGCAGAATCTATTTGAAAATTTTCATAAATTAACTCCTCTCTAGCATAATATTGTGAACGCATTACTCCTGACATGGCTTTTAATGCTCGTTTTCTTTGTAAGGCACCGGAAACAGACTCACAATCATCATATTCTTCAGATGAAAGATCTTGATAAATATCATTGTCTGGTAATAATAAGTATATAAAGTAAGTAAACATGAATATCCAAGCAGAGTATAAAAATGTGTGTATGTATGTGTGTGTGAAAATCAAGCATGTGGGGTGGTACAAAAGCAGATGTAACAATAAACATGCATAGGCTTTGGGTGGTGAGTCTAATGAGTTTATTTTTGCTAATTATCACATTTTGTTTTTCCTGTAACTTTGAGAAAAATCACCAATATACCTAATATTGATTTGAGAATTGAGCCTCTTTGCATACTTAAACTTGTCGTTCTTTATAATATAGCCAAGTCATTCTTCAGCCAAAGTCAGGTGCATTCCATAGTGATGGAAGAAGGTAACTTTTTCCAATCATATATGTGCCAACCAAATGAAGGCTGAAGAATTGACCAACCGAAATATTTTATTAGTAGCAGAAAGTATACAAAGAAGGGGTTCAGTTGCTAACAAAAAGTTAAATATATCATTTTTTTTCTATATTTCTGAGATATTGTAATTAATTACATTGTTCGGACCATTGTCCTCATCTTAGTTGCCATATTCACAACGTTTTAGCTGTTGTACACTCTGACCTTAAGGATACACAAATATTCATTAGATTAAATGAAATTATTAAATATATAAGCATTTTTTTCTAGTAGCCAACAATTTTTTGTTTATAGATACTTTAAGTTTCAATTCTTTGCCTCGATAAAGTCCATCACAGGATGAAATGTGTAGGCAAGAAAAAATAGTTTTCCTCTTGTCTTCTTTATTTAATCATTCATTCATGCATACATACATAAAGAAGTATGAATACCTTTAATAAATCAAAGGGTATTTCAAATTCCTCATCTCAAAAATAAAAATTATCAAAAGCTGTACAAACCTGCCATGATAACCAAAGATTGAAAACATTTGACCAATGTCCTTTCGGATGGTAGTGCAGTGGATATAGGCATTGATTAATAAAGTAATGCTGTCACCTAGTGTTTTCAAGTTCAATCTCTGGGTCAGGTATCGAAATTCATAAATTCTGATTCAACAGAAATGAACAAGAAACCACATGACGGACAAAAATAACATAGCTTATACAAGATATCTGCTAGCAGCCAAAATAATGGATACCTAAAGCTGGCTAGATAGTACTTGGCTGAAACGTTTTGTCTACAACAATATTTATAATAGTCAAAGATGGGAACAATAGTTAAAATAAATCAAAATATACAGACAATTCTTTATCTCAAAAATAACAAAATAAATATTTCTTTCAGGGTTGTAAGTTAAGTCTACAAGCAGCAAATTGGGCTACATTTGAAAGTCTACATGTCTAAATTGTGAATTTCCTTTTCATTAGTTGTCCCTGTTAACCTGGTATATTTTAAGGATAAACCCAAATGCTACAAGTTGTAAGATTCAAAATCTTGTAGTGCTAGACTTTCAAAAGTAACCCAGTCTATCAAAACTTATGATAATACCCAAAACCAAATAAGTATAGCAAAAGCATAACACAAGACATGCATAAATAAAACAAATAAATAAACAAAATAAAAAATAATAATGTGTCGGATAATTATATTACATAAGGTTCTTGTGAAATGTACAATGAAAGAAAGGGCATTATTATAGAAGAAATATAGAACTAAAATTATCTAATCATTATATATAACATTAGGATAATTCAAATTCAAAATAACAAAATGTGTTATTTTAGAGATGGAAAGGAGGTAAGGAAATATATTTTTAATATTAAAATGTGAATCTACTGTAATATAATGGTTATCATACAACACTAAAAATCTACAAAAAACAACTAATATCTTGTGAGGGAATATAAAAATAGTGGTCTTTTATAAATCAGAGAAAATTTATTTTATTTTAATCAGCTTTTACAATTAACAAATTATGAAGATCTTTGGTCTAAACTAACACACAGTCAAAATCAGTAACAATTACTTGCCAAACTGTATAACTTAATTTATGGTAGACATTCTAGTAATAAAAATCAATCATAAAAAAGAAAAGCTTGAATCAGACTCCAGATTGAATTTTTATCATTCTGTAACAGTCCCTAAATCAAAATGTTTTTAACTTTGTTATTACTTACAGTTATTAGTATTATAATAAAATTATAATTAAAATGTTTAGGAAATAAAAGGCTAAATATAAATGTTTTAAAAGTGAATAAATGCAAAAAAAAAAAAAAAAAAAAAAAAAAAAAGTCTAGTTAAATGCAACTGTAATTTTTATATCAAAAAAATTATTTATTTAAACATTTTAGTTAAATCACCTTGAATAATTTTACACAGAAAAGTTCTTATTAGACTTTTTCATACTTTGAGAAAAAGAAATTTTCTTACTTCATTTATAAAAGCAAAATTAGTTCTTTCAATATGATTCTAATACTGCTCACATTTAGAGATATGAAAATATCTAAATTTAAAGTCTATAATTTTCATTTAGGTTTTAATCCCCAGTTTAAAAAGAAGCTTAAGTTTTGTTCATTTTGTAGTATGTGAACATGTGCTTGCTCTATTTATTAAAAACCTACTAATGAAAAGTATTTTTTTTAATAGAAATTAATCAATTTTAGAATATAATAAATATAAATTAACATTTTTGATATCACAAAAAATAACCTAACCAGTTGTTCCAAACTGATGATATTTTATCATCCACAGGACAACATTAATTTTGAGCCTTGGTTTAAGTAAAAGATTAACAGCTCAACTAGGAATAATTCCTATCCACTGGAAACTGTCAAACAAGAAAATTGCCCTATGATCTTTACAGTTTAATATTTTCCAATGTTTTATTTTTTCAAATGCATTAAGAAGTAAATGCATAAAGTCAGCAGATCTGAACAATGCTCTGAATAATGGCCGTTTTAGACAGTGGTTGTATTTAAAAATAGCTGAACACTTTTCAGCAGTCTGACAAATCTGCAAATTAGAAAATCACATGAATTTGAATGTTCAAAGATTTCCACACAAACTGAAGACATAAGATAAAATATATTTGTGATAATAAAAACTTCAGGAATTCTAACTTTCCTACACAATCATTTGATTCAAATTTTCAGAACTAATGCAGGGTGAAATGTATTCTTGCAGGTTTTATGAAATTCCTCACATTTAAAAGGTGTATGTGTGCACCAAATTTTTATGAAATAATAAAGGAAGTAAGCTATTTTGCATACTGAAGATTTTAATATACAAGATCAAAGATAACATAACAAAAAAAAAAAATAAATAAATAAATGCTGATCTCTTAGTTTTGCCAAAGGTACACATAGATCTAATATGAGTTTTTATCATTGATTGAAAAAGAACAACAACACACATGGTGTAGGAGAAGAGATTCATATTTAAAATGAAGGAACTAAATCATTTAAGAGAAAACGACAGCACAAGAAAAATAAACAGAGAATAATAACCGAACAGCTGCCGATTCCCAGGAATTACTAAAGGGAGACAATCAGTGATAGGAATCAGTTTTTGTTTTAGAATTTTCATTGGATTTCCTTTTATGAACATTTTTTTTTCCTTTTTCTTAAATTCTCAGTTTTTATTTATGCCTTTTCTTTCTTTTGTATTTCATGTGTACATGTTGCTTTCCTTTATCACATATGCTGTATACACCCGTGCATAATCCTCAAAATATGTTAAACAAAATTTTTAAAAAAAAGAAAAAAATATATAAAAATCGATAAAATGGTGGGCTTATATTCAAGGTCAATATTTTGCAGATTTTCATCAACTCCAAAAAATATTTAAAAATAAAAGCATCAAGAGTGATTGCTTTGCAAAGAAACACTTTTTTTTGCTTAGATTTTAGAAGAATTTTACAGAATATTTTTAATATCCTATCTTTATGTTTTCAGTTCAGATCAAAGTTATTTTATTTACAAGCTTTTATTTTATATTGTACAATAAGTTCACTATAAAAAGCTTTATCTTCACAAGAATGAATCTTCTTGTAGAACATTAAATAGTTCCAAGTTTTTTGAAGGCATGTGTTTCATTCGATTTGTATGTTAAATAAAATTGTTACATTCAGAAAATTCTGCTATTGTTGTCTGCTAAAAAGGAAGTAAACAATATTTGAAAAACTTTATGAAAGAGATGTAATGGTAAAAAAAATAATATTGTTTTATAGAGATAGGGGGAAACAAAAACTATACTCTAAATGAGACTTAAAACAGTTTAAATGTCATCATATTAAACTTCATAAAAATATCCTCCATTTGTTTGTGGGAATTGACAAAACTGCACCATCTGAATATACTGGTGTTGATTAACTGCTTTGGCTTAAACACAGTTTGAATATTTACCTATTTCTCAGATATAAGATAAGAGATCAGATTATGCACAAGTATAGACAGTATTTATCTCACTTCATGGGAAATTAAACTTTAAGAAAATTTTCATTTATTACAAATTAATAAATGAAAGTAGGTGAAAAGATGTGTACAAAAACAACAAAAAATGGGTGCAAATGTAAATGAAAAAAAATCTCCCAATTCTTCCTACAAAAATTAAGAATTAATCTTGAAAAGACATCAAAAGACAAAAAATAAAATCTAAGCAACATGCAACAAGCAGGAAAGGCACAAGGAAGGATTCTAAGAGGCAAAGTGTTTCAATCTTAGCAGTCTACTTACATACGTGTTGTTGGACAACAGACTCTGCTTAAGATATAAGGATCCTGGTATTTCCCAGTAAATAGATAACCAGTCTTTGAAATTAAGTAAAATTTTCTTAAAAATATGTTTACAGCTTCAAATGCTGTGTCTGTAACCATTTTAAAACCTTTGATTTTCTTTTTTCAGTATGCTTGGCTTTTCATGTACAGGAAGGTCAAAATTCATTTTATCTTCATAAAATTTAAAGAGTACCTATAAAAAAAATATAAAGCCACCCTACTACCAGACATGATTACTTACCAATTCTGTATTTTTAAAATATTGATCAATAATTAAGAACTGTAATTTATATTGACAACAAATAAAACACACTTTCTATCTTAGAGCACACTTCAAATTATCTATTGAGCAAGAAAGTTTAAAATGACATAATTTAAGTTTAAATGACATGTCAATTTTGCATCCCTATAAAAATGAAAGATTATAAAAAGTTACATTTTAGACACTTGATGCTTTTATATTACCGCAAAGGCAAAAATGCTTTGAAAAGCAATAAAAAAAGATACGTGCTGTGTATGGTAAAGACACTCTAGCTGACAGAACTGTATGAAAATGATTCACTAAGTTTAAAGTTGGTGATTGTAGCCATATTGATGAAGAATGCTCAGACAGACACTCCTACTACAGATGATGACCAAACCAAAACATTGATTGAGAATAATTACACAATACAGGAATTGACAGAACCACTAAATTTATCAAAATCCATCATCCATCAGCATGAGCACTTAGTGAATCTTGGGTACTCAAATTACTATGATGTTCGGGTATCACATGACCTGAGTGAAAAGAATCTTTTGAATTGCATTTTTATCTGCATAAACATTATGAAAAAGCACCTGCTTTTGAAGTAAGTTGTGACAGGTGAAGTGGCTCATTTACAACAATATCTTGTGAAAAAGATCCTGGAGTAAGCAACATAAGCCAACTTTAGCCACTCAAAATGTAGGTTTTCATTCTAAGAAAATCAGGCTCTGCATCTAGTGGGATTGGAAAGGAATCCTTAGCTATGAGATTCTGCCAAGTAAGCAGTCAATTGATTTACAAAAGTACTGCTTGCAACTGGACAAATTAATGGTAGCAATTAAAAAGACGTCCAGAGTTGGCAAACAGAAAAGGTATCATTTTCCATCAGGATAATGCCAGAGCTGACATTATTTTAGCCACCTACCAAAGGATGTGTTACCTCACCTGTCATATTTACCAAACATTACTACTTCGAATTTTCATTTATTCAGGTCCTTGCAAAATAATCTCAATGCTAAAAATTTTCATTCTTTGGATGACATAAAAAACACCTTAATGCATTCTTTACCAAGAAGCAACCAAAATTCTTGGAAGACAGAATCTTTAAGTTGAAGGAAAAATGGAAAAAGGTTGTGCAATAAAATGGTTCATCTTTAAATTCACTTAAAAATTGGCATGGACTTTTAAAACAACCAAATATGTTATTTGAAGAAGGATTAAAAATATCTCAGTTTTTCTTTATATATGTTTTTCTGCAGATATTTTATGGTTTTTAAGTGTACATAAATCATACACCTTATATAGTATGGAACAAACCAAATTATGATTCCTTAAGATAATTCTTCTTAATAAATTGTATAACATACAGAAAGAAGTTCATCTAAACAAAGTAAATAAAATATAAACTTTTGTACATTTAAAAAAAAAAAAAAAAAGCAAAAAAAAAAAATCATTACTAAGCAGCTGAATTTTGACAAGGAAAGGAATTTTATTGAAAAATATTAATATATTTTTAATAACTAAACTACAGACTTATATAATTTTAAATTTATTTCTTTAAGTGAATACTCAAGTAAATGCTCTGATATTTCTAACAAGATTTCTTGAATATTCAGGCAGATAAATAGAAATAAATAGATATACTGCTTAATAAATCAATAAAAACAGAGAGTCTACTCAAATACGAGCACCCATTATAAAACCACATTTACACAAATAAATTAAAAATTAATAAATGATGTCTGATTAATAAATGAAAAATCCATTCTATTATTTGTGTGTTGCTGAGGAAAAAAAGTTCTAGTCCAATGCACTTCCCAAGATCTGATGGCAGAAATTATTTTATGAGAACTTCTGGATAAGGCTAAGAACTTTTCAGCACACCTCTATAGAAGAAGACTTTTAAGGAAAAAAATTATTTATGTAATAAAAGCAATTAATTGTGAATGTTATCAGCTTGAGCAATATAAAATGGCATCTATTTAGAGAATAAATAAGATAATATGACACAAAAACCAATTTACTACTAGTCACATTACAAAATGAAAATTAAGACTTTAGTATTCGATTTTGAAAGTTTATATTATATCCTCCTGGTATGAGTTTAAAAAGATGCCTTTTCCCTGACTTCAGATAGTGATTATTTTACTTAAAGTTTGTATTTTCTTTATTTCAGATGAAAACTTTAAAATTTTCCAACATATTTTAATAAAATTTTCACTTCCTAAAATTTCTAGTTTACGATATTAGTTTAGATATATAATAAAAAGTAGATGTCAATTTAACTGATACCAGAAGAATATTAAATGCAACCACTGGAACTATAAAAATTATCTAGGAAATATAATTCAAATACAGTGTGTAATAGGTAAATTGTTGCCATTTTATATTTTTAATTTCAAGCATGTTGTCTGATTTTGTTGACATTATAGCAGGGTCAATTGGGCACCATCTGTAAGAAAAAGAGCACCATGACACAATTCACTCTGCCAGAAATTTGGTGTACTGTTTGGCATTGTGCCATAAGCTCCATTATGAACAGTTGAGTATTTATCAATTTGAGGACAGTGCAGAGGATTTGGAAAGAGGTGGATGATATATCCAGTTAATATCATTATGCTTGGAGTGATCACTAGTGACAATGATGTTATGCCTCCATTCATCTTCCCAGAGGGCTTCAGACAACAAACGCCTTAAGAAGTTAGTGCTGCCCTGGGTCAAGAGGATGGCTACTGGAAAAATCCGATGTCTGTCAACAAGACTCTGCACCATGCTACACAAGCAGGATAATCCAGTCATGGCTGTCAGACAATTTCTGGAACAACCTCACTCCTTATATCTTTCTATCTAACCCCCAGACTGCAACCCCCTTGATTATTACGTGAGAGACCAGCAAAATTCCTTGTAACATCAAAGATGAGCTGAAGATAAGGATTATGGCAGCATTCACCAACTTAAACAAGGAGACCATACAAAAGAGTTGCAAGAGTTTCCGAATTCATGTGATAGTCTGTGGTTGAAGTCAATGGCAATATTATTGATTAACTTTACTCTTTAGTATGTCAAGATATTTTATGTGATTTTGGTAAATGTATCTTAAAATGAGATATCAGTGTTATAACTTTTGATATCCGTGGGGGACTAATACAAGTACACAATAAACAAATATAGTAGAAAATGGGAATCAACATTTTTTCATATAAACTATTGGTAGATTAATATGTGTAAGCCAAACTCTTATGAACAAAAAAGATCTGAAAAAGAAAATTAAAAAAAATAATTTTCATTTAACTTAACAACAAAATTAAAAAAAAAAAAAAAAAAGATGAAATTTTATTAACTATAATTTGTAATAACTGGCGATAACTTTTTAAAATCGACATTAAAAATGATTTCCATTTAATGAAAAAAAAAAATAAATAAAAATAGAAATTTTACTTTATTAAAATAAATTTACACAAAAATAGATATGGCTTGATGAAAACCCCTGCATACACACACATGCACACACAAAAAAAATTGTTTACAGATAAAGTATTTTATAAAGTGGAAAAATAAATTAGGTCTAATAAATACATTCATACCTAATTAAAAAGGGATCTTTGATATTAATAATCTTGTAAAATCTATCATACCCAACTACTGTAGATAACTATTTTCTAAAAGAACAGATATTTATCCTCCCTTTTGTCTTTCAATTTCTATTATTTTTTGTAAATATTTAAAAATGAAAACTTATCTTTTACTGTAGATAACATGTTAACCACCCCAATAACACAATTTAAAAAAGAATATTTAAGGGAAAAGATCTTACAATAAACTAATGAATGTGTGTGTGTGTCAGAAATAACCTCCTACCTTTTAAACTTTCTAGTCAACTTAAGTGGCAATGGTGTCTTCATCTACGTAATGTCTCACTACTTTTTTTCCCCCAGATAACATCATGGCTTGGACCAGATAGAAAATCGATACTGTTATGGATTGAAAATTTCTGGCTTAAAGGATCAGCACTTCAAGAAAGCCACCTGAATGTTTGAGGTGCTCAAACATCCAAGAGATGGAAAACTTTAGAAGATATCTACAACAGTGTATGGTGAATAAGTGGCCACCATTTGGAGGGTGTCATTTTTAAAAACCAAATTAATAAAAAACTGTAGCCCATTGTTTAAACAACAGTAAAATAAATTTTTTAATAGCAGTTACTGTAGTCTTTTTGACAACCTATAAAATATAAGAGGTACTTCTGTCGCATACTGTATTTGCATGCACACACACACACACACGTGTGTGTGTGTGTGTGTATATATATATATATATATATGTATGAGGGCAACAATTCTTTTATACAGGTTTCATTGATAAGGAAAATTTTGCCAGTTCTTATTTTTCTTATGCAGTTCTTCTCATGCCCTTACAGTTTCTTTTATGAGGGCTAACAGTGTTTTTTTTTTTTTGGTTTTTGTTAATCATTTCACCCCAAGCAAAGCCAAACCGAGACTTGTGCACAGGGGGTTATAGCGAGAAAGAAGACTGGATACAGGGGGTATTGAAGAAAGGATAAAAGATTAATGAGATTCAAGAAAACAGAAGATGGCAATTGATGTTGCATTTAAATTTTTGGAGGTTGTACCTATGAGAGAAGCAGTTAAATGAAAGGGAGTTCCACAGGCAGAAAGTGCAAGAAAAGAAACTATTAAAGTAGAAGTAGTGGTTACATTCATCTATGGTAAAAAAAGGGTAGGACATAGATGTTAAAGAATTCAGTGTGCAAAAATGTCCATAATGATTGTTGTCCCAAATGCATTCAACCAATACTTTAACTATTTTCAAGGAGAGTTGAAGGTTTCAATGTTAGTCTTATTTGTTTCTTTTACCTCTCATGAAAATGGCTACAGTATTGGCTGAAAGTACTCAGGACAATAATCACTATGGACAGTTTCTACACTCTTTTAGTTCTTATAAAAGAAAAATTGAAGGAAACTAGTAAAACTGGACCAAAAAAAAAAAAAAAATACTTAAACTTCTTTTCTATAATATTCAATAAATATACTTCTTAAATATTTGAATATTATTTTGATATGTAATATATTAATAATTCGTAATCTTTTTTTAATTCTGACATTATCAAGGGACTAATTTGACAAATGAAAAAGTTTGTGTGTCAATCTTGTACCAGTAACCCAACCATAAGAGTACACGGTGATTTTTGGACAACATTTTTTTCAATTGCATCTTATAATGGTGGAAAAGGTAGTATAAATCTATAAGATAAAAAGGACAAAAAGAAAAAAAAAAAGACAAAAAAAAGGAAAGAAAAACAAAAACGAGAAAAGAAAGAGAAAACGAGAAAAGAAAGACGAGAAAAGAAAGAGAAAACGAGAAAAGAAAGAGAAAACGAGAAAAGAAAGAGAAAACGAAAAGAAAAGAAAGAAAACGAGAAAAGAAAGAGAAAACGAGAATGATAATCTGAGTTTTGTAATGTGAAGTTAAAATAAAAAAAAAAGTTAAAAATAATAACTGACAATAAGAAAGATAAGTTTAATATCAGAAGCAAGATAGCTTTTATCTGTTATAAACACAATCAGTGAATGAAAAGAAAAAAATGTCTAGTCTAAACATATTCAGCATCTAGTTTTTTTAAAAATGAAAAAAATATAATGCTGGAAATTTTTGCATACGCTGCAACTACATATATGAATGTAACAATCTTTCTATTCACTGGAAAATCAAATTAAACAAATAATTAAGAGTACGAAAGACAAAATTGAAAAAACTGACACTTTTGGACTGTATTTGAAATGTTTTTGTGGTAATAAAAATAGAAGAAAAAGCTTGAACAGCATAAGAAGAGGAAAGTAATTTCTCATAGCAATACATTATTTTCCCTTCTCTACTTAAAACAGTAAAGTAAATAGCAGCTAAAAGAAACAAGGCTAGCATTAAAGAGAGAAAGAAAAAAAAAAGAAATTTACCTGAATATTGCTGGTATTTTATACTGTAAGGTTCTATCAATTCATAATGATCACAATCCTCACTTTCCTGTAAAGCAAAAAATAAAAAAAAATAAAAATAAACACTGACTATTTGCTCAGCTTAAAAGTGAAGTGATATTTACCAGGCTTAGTCTGGTTTAGGGCAAGCAGAGTAGTGAGACTCAAAACTCAGTACACAAGCTAAAAAGTGTGAACACACAAAACTTTCAGATTCTAAATTTTTAAACCCCTGAGCTATAGGCACAATCTGAAGTTAAAACAAAAGGATGGCAGTAAGTAAAAAGCATGTAACAGTTGTTTCTATACATTCTATCCAAGTAGTGGGTAGGTGCATGTATTGAGGGTAGAGAAATCTAGCCTCAGCTATAAGTCATTTATTCTTGAAGGAGGAGAGGAGAAAAAATGCTTTAATCATTCCCCCTCTCCAGGCCATTCTAACCACTATATTGGTGGTTAGTCTTCAAATAAAATACTTAAAACTTTGTATTTTTCTTTTAGTTGATTAAATCCTAAATAGGCTGGAACTGTTGCCCCCACCTCCATTTTATGTTTTCAAGATGTGAAGAAAAAAAAAGAAAAGAAAAAAAAGAAACCATCTCCATTTCACTCACACAGCAAAGAAATGGGTATCTTTTTACTTGGTTGTTTATCAGCCAAATAAGAGCTTGAAAGACTGAAATTTCCTAATCTCTTTTCTCTTCTTCCCTTCAAATGACAGATTATTCTTAAATCATGTGACTTGAAAGGAGTACTCTCTCAAGTGTGTGTGTGTGTATATATATATATATATATATATATATATATATATATGATGATGATGATGATTAAAAAAAAAATCAACTCCCCATTTAAAAAATACTTAGAATTTATTTATTAACTATAATTTTTTACAAGAAATGGATATAAGAGAGGAAAGCATTTAGCATGAAGTTTTATTTAAAATTTGGTATGGGAACCAGATTTCACTACCAGCTTCTCAAGCCACCCAGGAATCACATTTGATTTCACCAGGAACTTTTGTGGTATGGAAGATATAACTTTTTGTATTCACCCCTCAAGTTCTTCTAAATCTTGGTTTGGTATAGCAGACGTACTCGTTAACCAATCCCTCCCTAAAAAAAAAGTTTCCTGGCTGGTTGCTCATACATAAAATAGGGAGTTACTTTTCAATCACTGTGCGTGTGAGGGGGGGGTGCTAAAATTAACTACAATTTCTTTGCTTTCAATAGCCAAGACCTGAACATTCTGAAAGGTTAAATAAGTTTGTTTGGATGCTGATTTTTTTTTTTTTAGCACCATATCAACCTCTGAGTTACTTAATGCCAAAATCTAAATATTTTTTTATGTAATTTTTTTTGTCTTTTTATGAAAGCAGTCTTTAGAAAGTTATGAATGAGTGGATTGATTTGTTTTCGATGATTTATCAACTTTACAGGTTATTTAAAGCCAGAAGATATTTTTAGATTGTAAGAATTTTTTTCTTTTTTGAGAATGATTTTGTGATACAAGTCTTAACCCATAGTTGGGAGGAGAAGTAGATTCATACCTTTCTCAAGGGTATTTGCATGTAAGCAAAAATAAACAAACCCAACCGAAATTAAAACTTGGCTCTGATTAACATTTTCAAGTAATTATCTACACCCCCCCCACATCCAAGCTTATAGTAATTGGTATTTCCAAGCAGTAACCCATCAAGGTACTGACCAGGTTTGATGTTGCTTAACTTTGATCATCACATGGAAAAAAAGTGTTTCAACATGATATGGCTATAAGCCAGTGTGGTGATACCGAGCAAAGCGAGGGACCGGATGTTAGCACTCTCAGGACCAGAAAGCAAACTGGTTTGTGCGCAGCTGGCTCCATGCAGAGGTTCCGGCAGAAAATTCCAGTTTGCGAGCCTATGTGAATTTTTATTTATCGGCCAATGGGAAGCCCAGAATCGCGAACTGGAATGTGATATTTAATTAATTTTTAGCTTTCTGCTGGAACCTCTGTGTGGAGCCAGCTGCACACAGACCAGTTTTGGTCATTTGCTTTCTGGTCCTGAGAGTGCAAACATCTGGTCCCTCGCCTTGCTTAGTATCACCACACCAGTTGTAGAAAGGGTTCTGGCATAATGGTAATGGTAATATTATGTTTTCATACAAAAAATATTCAGTATTCAATGACCAAATAGCACTACAAGGACAATAGATTTCTCAAGTCCACAGGGAGGGGGAGAAACTTTCTAGCCTTTTCTTTTAAAGCTTTTTAAGAAATTAGACTTCTTAAGTCCATTAAGTGTTATATCTCTTTGTAGTATTGATTGATGTTTTCTTCCAAGTCTTTTGTTTAAGGTAGAGTGTAAAGCCAAGATCTTTATTATATCAGTATTTTCAATCCCAGCTATAGTTACTATCAATTTTTGTTATTACTGCTTTTGGAAGTTCTTTGTGATTTTGTCACACTAGTCTATAGGGCCTAGTGATCTTCTTTAAAACCAAATGGAATCAACATTCATAAATGCACATTAAAAAAAAAAAAAAAAAAATTTCTCTCTCAAAATATTCATTAGAACACAATCAAATCAGCAATCAAGATTCCATGATGCATTTTGGATATTCCCCAGTGAGTAAACATGAACACCTGTGAACCATAAAAAACAAGACAGCTGATGGATTAAAGCTACAAAGCTATTTTTACTATTCTTTTTATTAGAAAGGTCATGGAGAATGTTTATAATAAGCTAATATTTCAAGTAAAAGATAAACTATATATCTCTAAGAAACTGATAACAGTTGTTGTAAAAAAAAAAAAAAAAGAACATATGGGTCATTCCACAATCACAGGTGATCTCAGAAAAATCTAGGAAAATTTTCAGGTGTTCCTTAATCAAATTTATTGATAAATTTCAAATATAGATCTATATCTTTAATAGTTTTTAAATTTAAAATCATTTTAGTCTTTAAAAAATTATATATATATATATATATATATATATATATATATATATATATATATATATAAACAGCTTAAGTGTGTTTTATGTACTTTTATAAGCACCTGAAAATGGCCAAAATACAAAAAGACACCATCCACTTTTCATTTACAAAGTATGTTAGACATGGCATTCAAATTAGTTTTCCAGTCATTTATAATCTAATAGATTATTTATATTCAGTACTCTTATTTGTTTCTCTTATTGGAATGTCAGAATTACTTTTTGACAATTGCTCAAGTTTTTTAACATTCTTAAAATTGCCTATTTTCATGACATTAGCAGATTAGTTAGGCAGTTCAAGAAAACGTTTATATTTTTACCAAATATTTTCACATATCATGCACCAGCAATTTCTTTTCGTGAACACCTTCTCTCTTGTGTTAAATCATAGTTTTGTCTATTTTACCACCTTATAAACTTGATACTCAAGAAAATACAAAGTTGAAAATTGGTATAAACTATTTTTTGTTTCATTTTACCTTTCTTCCAAATAGTTTAAATGCTATGAGCCCAAGCAAATTTATAGACAACATTGGTTTGTTGATAATCATGTCAGAAGTTTTTTTTAATAAATGAAGAGTTTTTATATCATCCTGATTGAGCATTCTGGAAAAATGGTAGACTTTGGAAAACAGTAGCTACTCTAGCATCTACGCATCGTTCATTCAGTAATGAATTAGAACACTCTCAGCTATTGGGCATGTGTATAATGATAATGTACATGCTAAAAAGTCTGCCGCCTTCTGCCAAGCGCCCATAACTCAGAGGTAGACTCGCTGACTGATGCCAGTTCCGCTGGTTTCAATCCTGGGTGAAAAGCAATTGGATGTCTAACTGTACTGATGAGCTGTGATAATACTGCGAAACAGATCTGTCTGCAGATGACTATATATATATATATATATATATATATATATATAAATTCCAGGTGAAGAAGATTCAAGGTTTTACTATTTTGAGTGCCTCAGCATTTATTTTATTATGAACAGTGTTGCAATATAATTAATAAATATTAAATGTAAATCATCTGTACAACCAACATCAAACATTGCCTGATGAAGAGAATCTATTTCGAAACATAGAAATTTGTGTTGCAATATACAATTAATTCATGACTATATATATATATATATATATATATATATATATATATATATATATAGATAAAGAAAGATGTGTCTGTGTTGCATTGAATTCAAATTATTTGCTGCAAATTTTCCAAAATGATAGCTATAAATTTCTACTTATATTTTATCAGTGTCCAACATGAAACTTCAAGTTTTGTTTTCTTTTGCATCTAATCTTAAATCAGTTTTTCACATATGCTCAACACACAAGTCACCATTATTAATAAAGATCAGTCATCTGTTTTTGCACTTTCTCAAATGAACTGGTAAGTATCTTTACACTTGTAAAGAAGTTAAGATCAGAAAACATTTTCAGACAGAAACCTATGTTTGATAAGTTTGGTATTAGAGAATCAATAAAGGAGAACTGAGTTAGTATTCTTTCATGTACCAGTCTCATCAGGATGTGAGCTATCATACTTCACCATAACTTCCTGCTCCTTGTAGCTCTAAACATTTGACTTTACTGACATACTTTTCCCTGCTCTGTCATCCATTCGCACAAACCCATTAGGTAGGTTACCGTTTCTTTCCTCCTTTCAATATGTCCTGTAAGTGTTAAATTTTCTGAAATGCTTTTCCCTCATGTGTACAGAAATTTCACCTTTTTTCTTATTTTAAGAATTTTAGCTTGCATTTTATTTAGAACTTTCTCATTGTTCACAGGTTCTGTCCATGGTATAAACCAAATAGATAATTCAAAAAGGGATCTCATAATTTGGGAAACTGAATAAAAGCGTATATAAATATAATAAAACTTTAATGTGCTAAGCTGAGTTAGGAAATAATGTCCTAATCTAATGACTTGATCTTTTCTGGAGTTTATTCTACTAAGTGTTGGCCTTTATTGTTATTCTTCAGGCCGAGATAAATTTAGTGACTTTGTAACACATTTTTACTCTATACTTATTTTTGACTACTGATAAAGATTTTTTTTATTGTCTTGCCTTATAAGGGCATGTAATATGATATAGTGGGGGAGGGGGTTTCAGAGAATATATCAACCTAGCCCATTTTCCAAAATCTGACTAAATATCAAACTTCTTAGTCAAACCAAGAACTTTCAGAACCTCCTTGGAGATTAAACCTACCATATCTCATCAATGATTTACCAAGAAATTGAAATAAAATTTTCATCCAGAACTCCGAATTCTTTCAACAAAGTGTTGATTTCCTTATAAACTTTTTGTAATTGCTAATTATACAGGGTGGGGCATAAATACTGTTACAAAAGTTCAAAACTATTTTTTATAATGATATTTAAATAAATTTACTAATTTATTTAAATTATATGATAGTTTATATGATTTCTTATTTTTCAGAAACTAAATATTGAAATTTTGTAGCAATGTCTGTTGAATTGAAGAGGAAATTCATCATAGAGCAACATGAGAAGGGCCATTCCTCCACCAGAAATATTCAAGTTTGGAAAAATCCTCAAAATCAACAGAATGTTGATAAAAAGAATGATTGATTGTTACCTGGTAACTTCGTTGATCAAAGATAGACAATGATCAGGCCGTCCCCGCACCTCTAGAACACCTAAAACTGATCAAAAAATGTGAGGGGGGAAAAAAAAATCAGGCGAAATCCAAAAGGATCCATGAGAAAAAATGCGAAAGAAGCACAAACATCGCCAAGGACTATGTGGAGGATATGTCAAAGTGACCTACAGATGTCACCCTTTAAGCTTCAAAAGAGACAGCTTCTCTCTCCACCTGCAATTGAAAAGAGACTCACCATATTAGGTGCACTAATACCATGGTGTAATTCTGTGTATGGGGATGAAGTTTGGACTTTCCAACAAGATGGAGTGACGAGCCACACAGCTCAAGTAACACAGCAGTGGTGTAGAGACAACTGTCCGTCCTGGATCAACGAAGAAGAATGGCCTTCCTCATCACCTGATCTTAACCTTCTTGATTATTCATTGTGGTCAATTCTGGAGAGTGAAGCCTGCTCTACTTCTTGCCAAAATATCGAAGCTCTTAAGAAAAAATTAATCAAATGCTGGGATAAAATATCCCTAGATATTGTGCGTGCTGCTATAGATGACTTCCCAAAAAGACTTGGTAGTGTAGTGAAGGCTCGAGGAAAACATTTTGAATAAAAGTTATCCCTTATTGTTCCTTGAGAGTTTGCTGACCATTTTTGGTAATTGGGTTGTTAAATACATTTTTTGTTGGGATAAATACGAGTTTTATTTTGTAACAGTATTTATGCCCCACCCTGTATGTTGACAAATAGATTTAACTTTAAATTTCTTTATATTTAAAGGTTTTTTTTTACTTGCCACCCCCCCCCACCAATAATTATATATATATATATATATATATATATATGATAGTGCTTAAAATGACATTCTATTTGAACAGTAAGTCTTATTTATAAAATTTACTAGTGTAATTTTTTTTTCTTTTTTAATAAGGGCTTTGGACTAATGGTCGTAATAGTTGCAAAGAAAATCAACTAAAATTATAATGAAGGTAATTGTTCTACTGAGCTTAAGGTGGTGAGATATATGAGACTGGTCACTAAAAAGTCAAAGCAACACAGACAACATGACACATGGCAGACTTAACAACTCACTTATTTACCCCCCACCCCTGCTGGATCCATTTTGATCCCAGAATTCTGTAATGAGATTAGAAGTCCTTGCAATTATCATCATCATTGATGTTGTTATAACAGTAATACAATTGAAAAATTGATAGGCAGTTGATAATGTTTCATTGAATAAAGTTAAGATGGTAGTATACATAAAAACACTACTATAAATACAGCAATGACTAATCAGGGAAATTAAAGAGTAAGGTTATATGGCTAGATGTGATCTTTTTGCCCTCAAGGAATAGAGCAGGTTATATGCAAAACAGGATGAGAAAAAAAAATTAAATTTTCTCCAACAGCTTATTCCAGATCCATAGTGTTTGCTGATGGTCATAAAATGATGGTTCAAGTAGTTTCAATAAAAGGCAATTAAAGTTGAAATGAAAGAGGTACTCATTAAAAGTGAATAATGACATACATTTCTTCATTAAGAAACTTTGATTATCAGGTACTGTAAAAATGATTAGTATTAGAATTATTGGATGACATGATACATTTATGGGTCATTGAAATTGCTTAACTTTAAAAGAAAAACTACAATTAAATTACTAAAAATGCAATTTTATTTACCTAGAATTCATAGTAATGATGAAAAATCCAAACAAACTCTTAAGTAATTTGGAGTTCATTTTAAGAGAGTTTCACCCTGCAACTCAAGCTTTTGTAACTGATCTTTAAGGTGACATAATTCAAATCATAGAAGGAAGTAAAACATTTTAAAGATTTGAAAATATAATTAAGTGAAAATAAAATACTTCATTTACATCTAAAGTAAAAGAACACAAATTTAAACTATTCCTTTATATGGAATAACTGAAAAGTAATTTTCTATGGTAAAAATGCTGTATTTCTTGTTATAGAAGTAGAACAAAAGAGTAAGTGAAGAAGTAAAATAATAACGACACAAGAAATATTGATGACATTTAAGGTATATGAGTTAGAAATAGTAAAACTCCAGAAGTGCTTAGTCATTTGTTAAAAATTTTAAAATTGTGTTCAATAGGCAACTTTCATTGAAACAATATGTTATGTATGTGTGATATGTCCCGGAATGGGATTATATATCAATACGAGGTAGTTAAGTGGTTTAGGCAAATGTAACTGGGTAGGTCAATCTAGTACATAGACATAATCGTTGGTACTCGTCATATGCAGTGTCCTGAGATGTAGGTGTAGTCAGTAGATGTAGTAGATCTCTAGTGGAAAGATCTCTAGATCTCTCTCTCACTCACTCACTCTGGACATCCTTGCCTTTGTCTGTATTTATAGCTGACGCCAGCTAATCACATTCCATTGAGGGGAAACCAAGGTGTATACATATTCATTACATCAATGTGCTTATGGACATTAATGAGTATCTCCCAATCCTTATATAATACATTGGACACTATTGAGAGAGTAGTGTTTCTTATGTAGCAGTTCTCTACTAGCAGTGGTTATCTACTTCACACAACTTGCGAGTCTTGTATTTGATGATGTTATAAATATTACCATTTATTTCCAACCTCTGTTTTGGTTATTACTAATTCAGTAATCTTTTAGGTTATAACACAACATAAAAGAAAGTATTTTTCTTAAGACAACATGAATATATTTTAAGATTTCTTTCTTACTGTTTTGACATATATGATATGTAAGTTTAGTCCAATCATATTGAAAGCACTAGTTCTCATTTGATCAACAAAGTTAAACAGTGCCATGCTTGGCTAGTACTTTAGAACACTGGGTGTTGCAAGTATTAAGGGAGTAAACCCTGATCACCCTCCTTCCTTGCAAAAAAAACTAACAAAAAACCCCAAAACAAACAAAATCTTTTGGAATGTGTTTATAGAGTAACTGACATCCCTGCAGCATTTTCAATGATGAAATGGCCCATGGCCTGAAATGGTCTATTCAAGTAAAGAATAGTAACATTCGAGGCGTAATATTTGAGTGTTATTCAAGTAATATTCGGACTGATCACTTTGGCGACTATTGTGATCTAAACCCCTTCTCTCTGTGTTGTAAGTTCCGTCTTGCCTTTCATTGTAACTATTGTACTGTTCTGCACCATTAGCACCAGATATTGTGCTGAATAATACCCCCAGCACACTTTCTCTGAGTATCGTATCCACCTCAGCGATACAACAAAATCTGAAGGAGTTAGTAAAAGATAGTAATGCATAGAATGATAGACTATTGTTTTAGATCACATCATAACATCCGGTTGACAGAAGAACATCACTGTCAACAACAAAGAGACACTGTAACCTTTAATGTAAGCTAATTGTATAAAGTCACTTGGAATGTAACTGAAAGGCATTATAATTTCTGAGTCCAACCATTTCATATAAAGTTTGAGGAGGTGAATGATATAAGGTGTAATGGTATGGTTACAAGGAAACAAAGCCATCTTAAGTTACAATTGATCTTACAATATTGATTACTTAAATGCAAATGAGAACAACAAACTGGCTATTCCTTTGTAAATATTTTATACTGTTGCAAATCTTGTGGTGGCCAGATATAACCTGGAAACCCCAGTGATTATTTGTATTAACAATTCTTATTCTTCTATGTGCCCTGTCCTTTCAAGACGTAGGCGATCATGGCTTTCCACGTCTCCCTATCCTTGGCGGCTCTTAGCACACTTTCTCCTGTTACACCACACAACCCCCGTTCTGTCATCGCCCTTCAAATATGTTATCTGCTGTTTTCCTCTGTCTTTTTCCCCCGACTCTATCTGGCCTGTCAGTATCAGGTTCTCCAAGCCCTCCTTCCTTATTGCATGTCCCAGAAACTTCAGTTGTCTCTTCCTGATGCTCATTGTTAATTTTCTTTTCATTGCCATTCTTTCCAACATCTCATCATTGCTCAAACAATGCAATGCCTGATATTCACTGAGCAGAAAAAAAGTTTTTGATTTAGGATATCAGTTATGAGGGATATTTTTTCTTTTCACATAAAGAATTTAAACTTAAGCTGGCATTCAGAACAAACTTTATATCTCAACAACTATTAGAATGTAAACATGCAATGTGGCCCTTTCCTAATTTTCGACTGGTCAGCCAATGCCTACACCATACTGCATCTCTATTCTCGAGTTTGAGTTATGTTTAATGACATATCAACCTCTGTGGGTTATTTAATGCCAAAAGGTGGGGCTTTAAGATATCTGTTTTTTAAAAGTTTGATTATAGTGAGAGGGCTTATTTAGTCAGATTTTAATTAATTTTTTTTTTTTTTTTTAGAAAAATGAAAATGTCCTCTAGTTTTGTATTCAAAAATATTTTGCTGAGAATTTTTTTCCCTTCAAAAATGTGTTATGGTAATCATTTTCTTTAAAAAAAAAAAAAAAAAAAAAAAGTTTTGTTGGTAATATTTTTCCTTCAAAAATGTATATTTTTCATTTTTATGTATATATTTTTATAACAGTGTATTTCTATACATTCATAGTGTTTTGACCCCAGTTTGGGGGGGTTAACTATTTGGCCATAGCTGGGACCCTAACAGGTGCTAACACTCTGGGTCAGGGTGGACCTGGGAACAACAGCAATTAAGAGGTGGTTCCATGCTCCTCACAACCTCCCAATCAGAGGCCTTGTTGCCAGATGCAGTTTACTGTCATGCCCAGGACCCTCTATTCTTGTTTGCATCAGTGTGTACTAAAAACGAGAGAAGGTATGCTGGATATTCACAAGGAATTAAAAAGATGAAATCAAGTGCTACAGTGAGAAGTTTAAGTGTTTATTCAGGGATTCACATGCTCAGTCTACGTGGGTGTTACATGGCACTTGGGGTAACTTCTACTATGTCAGACTAACAGCTCTTCTATCTTACCAATTCTCTAACAAACACAGCATCATGACATGTAACTGGCAACACAAACAAGCAGCATTGAAATACTTGAGGGACAGTGTCACAAACCAAAGACAGACCAGAATTGACTATTTCAATGTTGTGTCCATTAATATAGACCATCAATAAGAAATCTTCAACATCCCGTTTGTTGTTACTTGACCCACAAAGTTTATTTATTTATTTATTCTATTTTGAATGAGTGTTTAACTGTTTTGAAGATCACACCACAGAGAATTATTGCTGTTTATATAACATGAAACACTTGAGAATAGGATAAAATCTCACACTTTCTCTCTATATATACCTTGATCCATAAAGAAAACTTGAACACTAATACACAAAAAATGCTTTAATATAATCAGTTTAAATGCAGTTGTAAACTTTTCAAAATCATTGTATAATATAACTTATAATTTGTACAGTTATAAATTTCCTTCAAGTTCTCACAATCCAAATTGGCTTATAACCATACCATGTTGAAACAGGTTCTCATATGATCACTGAAGTTAAGCAATGTTGAGCTTAGTCAGTATCTACCACTTGGGAATAACAGGTACTGTAAGTTTGAATGTTCAGGTAGTGTAAGAGGTAACAGCTTGGAATTGGAAATTGGAGAGCCAAGTTCCAATTCCAGTCAGGTTTGTTACATTCACTTACATGCAAATACCCTTTGGAAAAGGCAGGAATCTACCTCATGCTATAGATTAAATAGTTGGACTTGTATCAGAAAATCATTATCATCCCTAAAAATTCTTACAATATAAAAATACTTTCTGGCTTTAAATAACCTGTAAAAGGTTGATAAACTGTATAAAAAGAGAAAAAAATCAATCAATCTAAAACATTGATAATAGTACATACAAAGTCAAGATTAAAATTATAAGAATTTTATTTTTACCCTTGCAGTCATTTATTAATTTTAACAAGCTCTTTGTCCATACATTTGTTTTTCAAATTTGGTGTTAGTTGTTCTGAAAGAACAAACAAGTTTTATGGTAGAAGATAATGACTAAAGTATCTTAAATTCATTATTATTTAAGTATTTGAATATTGATAAGGTCTACATTAACTTTGGTAAGTTCAGAAAAATATCATCAAAACAATAATTGTATTTGTGTTATTGTGAACATTGATAATATATAAATCTTTTTATGTTTATATAAAAAATTATTGATACAAGAGGGAAAAGATTGAAATAAATGAAGAACAAATGTTTTATCAGTTTTTTCTTTTCTTTTTTGTTAATCATTTCACCCCAAGCAAGGCAGGACTGTTACTAGTGCACAGGGGTTACAGTGACATAAAAGACTGAGTATAGAAGAAAGGATAAAAAAAATAGAAAATGGGAATTGATGTTGCATTTAAATCTTTGGAGAGTGTATCTAACAGGGAAGCAAGTAAATGAAACAGAATTCTACAGGAGGGAAGTGCAAGAAAAACTGTTCAAGTGCTGTTACAGTTAATGATTTTGACCATATAAGAGTGGGTCCCATATGTCAAACACCAACAAAGATATATAAATAAGCAAAAACCTACCACATAACTGTTTTCAGGGAAATCTCCATTTGTTTCTGATCCAAGTTGTCGGGAACTGCAAAAATAAAAGGAAATGTATTCACATTTGAAACAAAGTGCAAAACATAATATTGCATATTGACTGCTGGTGCTAATAAAATAGTGTTTGATATAGAGCTAAAATTTATATTAATAAATATACATTTTTTTTTCCTCACTCTGAATTTCACATGAGAAAGATTGACCCAAAGGTTTGAAAAGCATATTGATGTGTGAAACTGACAGTCCTCATACAGTATTCATTTCTATGTCCACACTGTTTATATTTATAAATGATCATATATTTAAAAATTAGCTATATTTACAAGGGAAAGGGGCTCAATACTAAAAGATAGAACATTAAACAGTGTATGGCCGAGAAATTAACATGACAGTGACTGTCAGTTTCACACTTCCACTGAGGTCTATATATGAAGTTTGTGCAAAGAGCTGTGACACATGGTTTGAAGATTGCTTGAAGAATGAAACTGACAGTCACAATACAGTGTGAATTTCTATACTCTGTGTGTGTGATGTAATCTGCACTACACACTGTATACAAAAATAAACAAACTGAATAACATTCTAGAATTAATATACAAAACTGATTAAATTTTTCAATTTTTAAAAAAATACAAATAATTTCTTTTTAAATCTTAGCTATTGAGTAAAATAATATATATATATATATATATATATCTCTCAGACATTTGTAATTATTATTGATACTTTTTGTGTCATGTCCCTTCAAGACGTTGACGATCATGGTTCACCACAATTTTGTGTTTTTTAGAGCTATTTAAAAATATTGTCTTTTTGTTATCTTTCCTAAACTTTGTTCTGGCATCCATTTACTCAAGCTCACTAGGTAGGTTGTGCATTGTTTGCCTCTACTCATATTGATTCAATCTGTCTTGTGAGTATCAAATTTTCTAAGTCCTCTTTTTTTCATTATGTGCCCTAGAAATTTCAGTTCTTTCTGATAAGTGTAAGTGTCCTTTTCACTTCTTTTTTTCTCTAAAACTTTGTTGTTGTTCAGTTTGTGGTATTCTCCGTATCCTTCTGTAGAATCACATTTCTGTTGCTTTAAGTCCCCTTCTTTATCTTTAGGGAAATTGTCCAGCATTCACTGCCATAGAAGAGGACCAATAACAGTTTAATACTCTTTGTTTCTAACAAAATTTTCCTGTCTATTCATACTTTGAAGGCAACTTTTGCTATGTCAATGCGTCTTTGGATTTCGGTGTAGCACTTTGTTATCTGTTAAAACACATCCCAGATATTGAAATTGTTCTACTGGTTTAATTTTGGTATCTCAAATTTGTAATTTACGTGATGTGGTGTTCCTTTTCCTGACAATCATGCATTCTGTCTTCTTGCAAAAAGAGTAAACATCAGTTGCAAGAAGACATCACCAAATAAAATACAAACATACAATATGTAAATTGAGAGAATCTATTCCATTCAAAACTTTTTAAAAGATTGCTAAATGTTTACCTTTCCCAAGGGAAGGTTGAATTTGAAAGCTATGTTGGCTGATAATAGCTGTATTTTGATCTGAAATTTTCATTGTATAATGTTCACTCTACATGATTAATGAAGAAGTGTTGAGTTAAATACATTGAAAAGAAAGATCATGTTGAAAGAAATATTTGCTCTATCAGATAAATGCATTTTTGGATCACTAGGCTATGAACTTGTTGACCTACTGTTATGCACTATCACAATTTTAAAATGATACATCCCTATAATAGAATATTTAGTAAGAACATATCAATACAAGGCCCAAAAGTCACTCAAGGTAGAGGGTTACTGAATAATGTTGTAGGGGGTCAAGAGAAGGAAGTAAGTGCAGATTCTGAGAATATGTAGGATAGAAAATAGTTAACCATAGACTTGAAGAGGTTAAGATTGTAGTGAGTGAAAATCATTTTCTTGGGAGTTTGTTCTACAAGGAAGCAGTTCTTGAAAGAAGGTGTCTAAATGGAACTTCTTTCTGACTAATGGAATATGAAGGGAATGAGAATGATTTGACCCTCTCTTTGCTACTTATTTTCTCTTGATAATTCAGTATAAAAATATATCCAGTTTATGGTTCAGAAGTAAATGAAATTCTTCATCTTTAAATCTATATCTAAAGAAACCATTCATGTTAACAAATTGAAAATATTTCATCTCATTTATTAAATATAGTCAAAACAGGAATTTTTGTGAATAATATTTTTAAACCTTCCTACTGAAATTCATTGCTTACAAAAAAATAAAATAAAACAGACTGAAATTATACATGAAGTTTTGAGAAAATTATTTATTAGTAATTTGATTTCATTTAGTAACTATATCAACTTTCACTTATAATAGCAATATTGCCTAAACTAAACTATATGCTGGGTGGATTTTTCTTTATTTTTTAAGATATCTATCAAAGTCCTCCTAATGAATATTTTTTATTAGATTAACTAACTCATTGCTATTAAATCTGTAGCATACTAAAAAATGATTGGTTAAAAAATGTTTTTCTTTCTCCTTAAACCACCACACATTTTCCTTGGCACAAATGTTTAACTCAAATTGCCAAGTAGGTGTGAAATTTTGCTCTCAACTACATCCACACAAACGACCGGGGGGGGGGGGGTATTTTTTCATCATGCCAGCTCAAGGGAACAGATGCTCAAGATGATGCACTTCCACAGAGTGTGCATGTGCATCGCCAGCCAGGTCTGGTAACAACCGACATCAGCAACATCAGATTCTCCAGCTCACTACAAGTATAGATTCTTTCCCATATGCAGACACACACACTTATCAATACCAATGCAAACATGTGACATAGACAGCCTTTTCAATATGCATGCACTTTGCATATACACACATCTCATTTTGTTACAAACACACCAAAGTTCGCATGTCAAATGTATTTTCCATTGGGTAAACCATATTTTTGTCCTTGTTGCTTGTTTAAATGATATGAACTTGTAACTATGTTCAACAAATCAACTAAAAAAATGATTTGGCATTAGTTTCATTATTTCTGTATCCCAATATATTTGTGGTGAAAAGGTTAATTAATTTATCAATTGTATTTTTTTTTCAGGTGGTGCTGAAAGATTAATGCCCATAAGACTTGGTGGATGTGGCTATCCTAGAAGATTACTTGATCCACCTATAAAAATGTGAAGAAATAATTTTAGCATGCAAATTCTTACTCTTGGCCCCTCTCACTTAAAGCCCCACCAATCAGTTAATGTCAAAAGAGACACAACTGACTGGGCAGAAGATTTTCCCCACAGTAGGTTAGCATTACTTTCTGTGACAGACTTGTTACCAATGAAGGCTATAGAACCCAATCTGTCCTGTTATTTAATCCAAAGCTGGAGGGAGAAGAGACACATAGGATATTTGTGCATAAGTGAATGCAAAGATTTAACTTGAACTCAACTCTCCGATTTCCCATGACATGCCTGCCTAACTCACTTCCCAAAATCAAAACAAATGACCAAACAACCATTTTTGGGGAGGAAAGGCTTCTTTAAATCATGATTAAAAAGACATTTCCTTCATCACCTATCACTGTATATATTAGATTAAGATTTTCATTGTGAAATATATTCTTTCAATTTAAGTATATAAAAAAAAAAAAATCAAACTAAAAAACAATATAATGATAAGTAGCTTAGGCAGAATTTTAAAAATATTTTCAGTATATATTATTTCAGATTAATGAAATACTTTTATAAATATTTACCGTATTTTCATTAATAAGTCAATGTTAAAACTAATTCTAATTATGCTTTTTAACTTCATTGTGATATGCACAGTAATTGCAGAGAAAAATCACAAGATTTTAAAATATCAACTACGGACATAAAATTTTCTATGATATGCTTCAAATCTTTCTACTTACTGACTATCCATAGAATACTTATATTTCATGATTAAAAGAAACATGTTTTCACGAATAACACAAAAATGATCAATTATATTAGAAACTATAGCAAAACCTAAATTAGTGTCCCTAAGAGAAAATGTTAATTTTATTTCTTTATGTGGAGTATTTGCACGAGAAACCTTTAAGTGCACATTTTTTCACAAAAAAGAAACTTTAAAATACTTACAAATATTATGGAGTACAGTTATGAGTCATGTAAAAATCACAAGTAACTCAATTTCAACCACAGTAGAAATGATTACAAGATCAAATTCCTGTTCAGTTTGTAATCACTTTGTCTTGTCATTATCCCTTCTATTAATAATACTTAAAACTACCAAGCAGACATTAAGTAGGTATTTCAATTGCTATTTTTCCTGTTTCAATTGAGTTAGCAACTGATACCTTCAGTTACAATAGAAATACCAGACGTAGTTAACAGTTCATAAAAAATATGTCACGAGCAAATAAATAAAACAAAATAACTTTAATAAAAAGATTTCATACATTGTACCCAATGGGTCCAGTCATTGTAGATTGCAAAATCTACAATAGTCAATCATTAAAATAGCTGCAATGGCTCCCAACACAACATATTTTAATACAATAAAATATTTGTACATAAATTATTATGGGAATAATGAAAACTGTTACAAATACGCAATTTAGCTACCTTCAAAGAAAAGTGAAATCTAAGTTTTAAAATGCATTTTTAAAAATTAAAAATCTTTCATAATGCTTTTATTTTAGTTTAATAAGAAAAAAAAAATACTTTGGTTTTATAGTCCTACTAACAAAGATGATTGTTTTGAAAATATGTAAGGAAAATTACCAATAAATTTTAAATTTACAATAGTTAGTGTTCTTATTTTTCATGTATGGACATCTGTATTTACAAAAGTTGGTACATTTTCATAAACATAAAAATTCAAAATACTTTTTAGAATACAAGTTACTGAATTGCATTAAACTTTTACCATTTATGATTAGTAAATATAAATAGAAGGAGAAAGGTGATCACCACCCTCTATGGGATGAAGTTGAAATAATTAATAGAGAACACCATTGAAAACTACATAAACTTAAGGAATCAGTGCATATGCTAGACCACAAAAATCTCCTAAGCTGGCCAAGCATAGGAATAAATATAATATGGGAACCAGTGCTAGAGAAAAATCAAAGATTGCAATATGAGCTCTGGTAAAAAAAAAAAAAAAAAAAAAAAAAAAGAAAAAAAGTTTACTGAGACATTAGGTTTATAAGTTCCAAAAATTCATACTTCTAAGACATGTTCCAGTGGATACAGGCATTGGTTGGTTTCAGTCGACTTGACCAAGACCTGGCTACAGCAGTGGTGAACAAATAACTTAGTTGAATTAAAGGGAGATAACTACATGACATCCAGAAGTCACATTGCACATTGAATGAAAATGATATACCCCCAGTGATCAAAATAAAGGGTTCAGTTCAAAATTCCAAGCACCTGAAGAAGGCTGAAATGTAGATTTTACTTAATGGCAATATCACCTAATCACTAAAAATTAATACAATTAAATTATTATAATTAAAATTTTAAAAAATGAAACAATTCTTCTAAAATTTCTTTATTTATAAAATATATTTTCTCAAGACAATAGTATCCATAATATATCTTATTTATAAAAGCAGTTAAAAGCTTTTCAAATTAAATAATGTTTTAGTTTGATCACATTTTTTGTTTTATGATTAAAAGCAGATTTACTGTAATTGAGAGTCCTGTTTTACAAAATAAATTGATTTAAATTTTCAAAGAACTCATGCTTATGACTAATATAAGCATTATACAATGTAAAAATGAATTCCTCAAAATGTCATAAAATTAAGGTTGGGGGAACAGATAAAAACATTTTTCCAACGTTTTCTAAAACATTTCTAATTTAATTCATTTGTGAATAAAATCAGAAAGTTTCATTAAAATCAAACAATTATCTGATTTTTGCAAGAATTTTTGAACCAATGCGTTTTTCACTGAAGAAAAATGCTAAAATTTCCTTTACTGATTTATGGTTACCCATTGACAAAAAAAAGTTTTAACCAAAATTCTGAAGGTTTTAAAAAGGAATTTAAAAAATATATATAATTTAATAAAAAAAAAAAAAACAAAATCATTAGCACTTTTCCTTTATAAATATAAAGCAAATTTTAACCAATTATATACACATTAAAATAAAAGACATGAATTCTATCAACTTTATAAAAGAATCAAAAACATTACACAAACAATTTTTGGATAAGTTATATATATCATTAATTAAAAATTGTATTAAAAAAAAAAAAAAAAAAAAAAAAGATTTGTCAGTGACATTAAAAAATACAACAGCTACAAGCTACACATTTCTATCCATGAAACTAAGATAGATGAGACATTATCAATAAAATCAACAAAATTCACAATGTAAAACATTACCAGAACAACAAAACTAAGCATTAAACTACTAAGTAATGACAAAGTAAATCACAAAAAAAAAAGTACTGATTTTGTTTAAATAAACTTCCCTTTAGATATTTTTAGAATATTTAAATGCTTGGGTAATTTGTGTCATATCAGTTCAACAAATTCTCTTTCCAACTTTTCATTCAAATCTTATGAAATTTAGACCAATCATTTTAATGAATAATCCTTTCTAAAACAAGTATGAATAATCAATTTACATTGTACAGATAGAAATGTTTTCAACTCTCCTCTCTTCCTGAATCTATGATAATGACGTTCTGCTTAATTTATAATAAATAATATTTACTTCATAACAGTTTAAATATCCATTGGTGCACATTTCATTCCAACATTGATAATGAAATTAAACATTTAAACAGAAGAATGTTTAATGAAATATAAATAGAATGATAAATACAATGAAATAAAAATATTAATAAAATCATATTCTTCATTCTTAAATATCCATTGGTAGATATTTCATTCCAACATTGATAATGAATTTCAACATTTTCTGCCTACCATGAAAGTAGATAAGCAAACTTTTTATTATTCATTTTTTAAAATGCCCACAAGTCACTTTATATAAACTGTCAAAAGAATAAGACCTTGCTAAATAATCCAGCTTATTTAACAATCATGTGATATGATTGCTTGGCTTGCAGAGGTACTTAATGATTCTTACAAACTGTATTAGTGCTACAAAATAATATTGTGTGCATTGGTTGGTGTAGAATAACACTTTATTTTGCTAAAAATATAATAGAATGACCAGTATAATTCCAGAAGATAATACATCCAAGGAGCGTAGTCCTTGCTAACTTGGGTCAATATTTAAATCAATAATAATTAAAATAAATTAATTCATTTATTTAAATAGTCTTTCATAAATTTTTCATCCAATCTTACTTTGCCCAAATTTGGATAAAAAAAAAAAAAAAAAAATCCATGAAACTATGATTAATAATACACATATTTATGTATGAAATAAATAATTTAGTATTTATTTAATGCAGCTTAATGATATCACTTATACTCTTAACAGTTATTTAATGTAAAATAAAAATTAAGCACTCATTTCTAATTTGTACATTTTTTTCCCTATTCAATTGCATCCCTAAACTGCTAGAAAGAAGCAAAATTCTATTATTCTAAATTTAATCATCTGACTTAAGTTTCACAATGCAAAACTATCAACTCAAAGCTACTAGATTTTTTTTTTTTTTTACATAATTTTATAAAGATCTGCATTTAACAATATCATAAAAAGGAGATGATAAAAATGAAAAAAAAAAATGTTAATTTGAAATAAGCCCTATAAGCTGCTTTTTTCTCTGAAAATGCAGGGTCAAGATATTAGGCTGAAAACTAAAAAGAAGAACAATCCAAAGTCATAATTACAAACTTAATAGTGAAAAAGAATGGTTTTTGCTAGATAACGATTGTTAAATGTGTGTGTGTGTGTGTTACCTTTATATTTAGTACTTTTTCAAAATGCTACCAGTCGTCAAAGAAACATGTTCAGATTTAGAATTCATTCCATAGAAAGTAAACAGTTCTCCTTATGGTATTCTGATACTATCTTTGGTATACCTTCCAGATATACACAAGTAAAAATAAAAAAGTCAACTCTATACAGAATGAAGAGTGAACACTCAGGTGTTGGTCAGTAAGTTACCTCCTAATGACTAAGAGAAGAAAAGCATCTAGGTCACGTTCCAGCTTTCTGGTTGATGGCCATTTTAGTGTGCAGAAAATCTGCATTGTTCACCTGTGATAACAAGGCTCACCAGTACATGATTATTTTCAGACACAAACAAATCATCTGTTTGTCTAGTCTATAGTAATAATCATTAATATATTTTAGTAACCAAAATAATCATTGACTACTAATATATAACACATATCTGAGAGTATTTATATATAAACTGGGTGTAATGGATAAATTGTCATCTAAATTACATAAAAATGAAGACATTAACATGTTATTTTAACAGATATATTTACAAAAATTACACCAAAATATCTTGAAATACTAAAGAGTAAATTTATTCAATAAAATCACCACTGGCTTCAACTACAGCCTCCAGACAACTCCAGAATCTTCTTCAACTCTTCTGGGGGTCACCTCTTTTAAGTTAGTGAATGCTGCCATAATACTTGCTTTCAGTTCATGTTTGCCTCTCACTCAATTGCCTCTCACACATAATTATCAAAGGGGTTGCAGTCTGGAGAGTTACAAGGCCAAATGTAAGAGAAGATGTGGTCGCAGAAATTGTCTGACAGCCATCATTGGGTTTTCCTGATGGTGTTGCATGGTGCAGAGTCATGTTTCCAAACATAGGATATTCCAGTAGCCACCTTCTTGACCCAGGACAGCGCTACCTCATCAAGGCACTTGATGTAAGCCTCCATGTTGAGTCTGAGGCTCACTGAGAAGATGAACAGATGCATAATGTCACCATCACTAGTGATCAATCCAAACACCATGATGTTCACTGGATATATCATCCAACTCTTTCTAAATCCTCTAAACTCTCCTCAGACTGACAACCGAACTCTGAAATGTTCATATTAAAACTTTCATGAATGCCAAACAGTACAGTATGCTGTGTCCAAATTTCTGGTGGAGTGAATTGCATCGTGATGCTCTTTTTACTCACAGATGATGCCCAACTGACCCTAGTATACTGTGCAGTTAAAAAAAAATAAATAAATAAAAATAAAAAACAAGCAGTGTGTATGCATGAAATTGAAAACATAAAATGGCAACAATTTACCCTGTCCATATATTAAAGACTTCATTCACATTCAGTTTTGTCTTTCTTTCTTTCATTCTAACCTCAGGAAGCCAAAGAGAGCAGACACTCTTGGCAAAATATGTCATTAATAAATTTTACAGTTAGTCACTTCAACTTTACTTTTGTTTTTGATACTATAACACACCCTACAAAACACACACAAATGCACCACTGTGCAAAAATCTATGGTGCTCCCCACCCCTTAAACTAGTGAAAATCTTTTATAACTGCCAGTTTATAAGGAAATGTTTTGAATCACATTTCTATACTTAATTATTTCATGTTTCATGAGAGAGAAAAATGTGAGCTGACTCCCAAAATTTGCCATGTAAACCTGGCTCCTTTGGGTTTTCACTTTGTTTCTGTTGCAAAAAAATATGAAAAAAAATAAATTCAAATAATTTTTCACAACAGCAATTTTTTGTACATGCAGTGAAAATTTTTAAATCAGATTCCTGTAACCTTTCCAAGAATCATGACAAAATTTCGCAAGAAACCAGGATGAAGTTAGGAAAGATAACCAAGGATAACAGCCCTTGAGCAATAGCCAAAAAGCAATAAATTATCAAAGTTACAAGATTCTGAAATTGTTTCAGATCAACAATGATGTATTCACCCTTGAAAACTGCAATATATGTTATGGAAACTATTCAGAATAGCAAAAGATGGCAACACAAGTGATGGATGAATGTAACTTATCTAATTTGCCATCACTAGATATCAGTAAGTGCATCCTTCAAGAACATGAACTGAAATTATGTATCTAATCTAAGAAACCAGATTTAAATATTAAATTGGTCAAAGATGAAGATATTTGGAAGAAGATTTTATTCAATTATGAAACTAGAATATAGCTGCATTTGTGAGAATTTGTTATAAGGCCAGCAGGAAAGTGAAATAAATCAAGAAGCTTGGGGGCTAAAGGCTTAATTTTGGACAGACAGTTGCATCCTGGACAATTGCTTACCAGACAAACATATATCTGGATAATTGCATAATTTTTTGAAGTTATCACATTTTCTTAAGAGTTGCTAATTGCAAACCATTTTTTAATTATTCTAAAAAAGCAAGAAGTTAACAAATATTATCAAAAATAAAACAGCAAATAAGAGAATCCTGGTGCTATTAGCTAAGTATATTCCTGAAAACAAAATGAATTTCTTAAAAAGGGATAGCTCACGACACTTATAACTGTATTAATTAGTGAAACTACACTTAAATTTTTGAAATATTTTTTTTAATGACACTTTGTAATATAACACTGTCACTAAACAATGACAGATTAAAAAATATTTTTTTTAATCTGTCATTGCATTTCTAATGAAAATAAACTTGTAATTCATTTTCTTTTATTCCTTTTTTGAAAACAACGAGAGCCTGACAGAGAAAGAGAGAAAACAGCGAGAGAGTGACAGAGAAAGAGAAAATAAGGGCGCGGCCGAGAGAGAGATAGACAACTAACAGAGAGAGAGAGAGCACAACCGAGACAAATAACTGAGAGAGCACAACCGAGAGCGAAAATGATCAGCGTGTGACAGAGAGAGAAATATCAGCGCGCGACAGAGAGAGAAATATCAGCGCGCGACAGAGAGAGAAATATCAGCGCGCGACAGAGAGAGAAAAAGTAACAGTGAATAAGAGCAAGAAAGAATACAAGTGAGAGAGATAATACGAGTGAGAGAAAGAAAATAATGAGAGAGTGAGAGAATAAGAGTTATATATTCAATAAACATTTTCTTGAAGATGCCCCATGAAAATTGAGTCATATGTGAAGGCTAGCAAATGAAAAACTTAAAATCCTTTTCCAATGTTACAAATAAAACAATTTCTAAAAAAATCCATTCCATAAAAAATAAAAATAAAGAAAGTATTCAAAGAAAATCCATTCCATGAAAATGTAAAATCACTGAAGAGAAAAAAAAATTCAAATTCCAAAGAAAAAATTGATTCTGTGTCAATCAAATGGAAAAACTAAAGTAGATTATATGATAAAACTGTATATGATTTCACAAACCAAATAGCCTTAAAGTACATGTCACTAAAGCATAATTGCGCATTTCTGTGTAAGCTTTAAATCTGAATAATTTATCTAATTCTTTGTTATTGAGTTTGTAAATATGAGGTGTATACAAAATTTTTTCAAACATTGCTCACACAATTTAACAAGTTAAAATGGAAAGAATTTGGAACTTAAATTGATACACTATTTAAGTACTTCATTTATTTGGAACCAAAATATACATTTGTTATCAGTTAATTAAACACCTCATGATAACAGTTACATTCACTGCCTTCATGATTTATGAACTATCTTGAATTATCCAAATTACTGTCAGAATAAGAAGAAATTTTGAAGAAATGCCAAATGTTTCCTAATAAGGAAATGCCTAATATTACCATTATTTTATCTTAGTGAAGTTTTACACTATATTATTCAGACTATTGTCCTCATCTTGGTTGCCATTTGTATGAAGTTTCGGTCATTGTATGCTCCAGCCTTCTTTAGATGTTAGGAATTTCAAACCAAACCCCTTATTACAATAATAAAAGGTTTGGTTCAAAATTCCTAGTACCTGAAGAAGGCCAGAGCGTACAATGGCTGAAATGTCATACAAATGGCAACGAAGATGAGGACAATAGTTTGAATAATGTAAATAGTGTAAGTATTACCTCATCTCAAAAATATAGACAAATAGTGAAGTTTTGTATCAAACAAGTTGTTTCTAATGTAGAATATCCCATATCAGTTTATTACAAATTCAGAACAAAAATCTTAATTTTAATCCAAGCCATAAGAGGAAATTGAAAGATATTGATTAAGTATAATTTTTTTCAGTAATATCAATTTTAATTAAGTATAGATTAAGAGAAAAAGGAGGAAAAGATATTTAAATTTGTATTCTTGTCCCAATTTTGACTGCTTTTACATTCACATTTTGGTCACTGCACACTAACCTAGGTCAGATGCCTATTGTATTTCATCTTATGTTTGTTCTGCCAAATTTAATGCAAAGAGAAAAAAAAAAGTGATATCACAGAAATAAGAGAGGGTACTTAGGCCAGATTTTTGGGAATATAAAAACAACTAAAATTAAGACATAATTCCTTGCAAAAAAAAAAAAATAAAAAAATAAAAAAATGTAAATTTCTAAACATTCAAAAGAGAGCCTTCAAAATCATTTACAAAATGCTGAATATGTGGGAAGCTGCATATTGACTATAAAAAAGACAACTTCATCTAAAATAATTTTATCTGTCATTTTCTTTTTCATTTAATAATATTCAGATTAAAGTGTGATGTTCTTGCTAAATGTGGTAAACAATTCATTTGTTGAATCTGAATACTAATGAAAGAAGCTCAATGTAATTTTATCAAGTTTTCATTAAAGCAAAAGGCAATTCTTATTTGATAGACAAGGACACATTTTTACAAATATATAGCAAAATAATTTAAATTTGTTTAATAACTCAAAAAAATTTAGAAAATTAAATTACATTAAAACAAGGGCATTTTAAAACAAGTCTATTAAGAGAAGCCCAATATTAACAGCTAATATAAAAGTGATATTAGGATTAAGAAAAATAAAAGAAAAAATTAAGAAAAATAAGAAGAAAATAAGAAGAAAAAAAAATGAACATAAACAAGAAAAAAATAAGAAAACAAAAAGAAAATGCTGTAATATTTACTTTGCCTACAATCAGGTGAAAATCTAATTAAAAAAATGAAAATACTGAAATTTTGAAAAATGCTATTCAGGTTTCTTATTTTAAGCTGAAGACATTATCTAAAGAATTATTTTTACCTGACAATCAATTTCCATTTCCGTTGGTCAGCTTCTGAAAAGTAAAAACAAAACAAAAATAAATAAAAACAGAAAAGTAAAAAATAAATAAATAAATAAATAAATAACTCACTAAAAATGAAATAAATCATGAATAAATATTAAAAAATGAATAAATACAAACAATTTAACAAATTATAAGTGAATGGTTTCATCAAATAATAATTCAACAAACCATTATGTATCAGGCTTGCAAGGGTCACAATGACAGTTTATTCAAATGTTTTAACTGTAATGAAACAGATTATTAATAAACTGAAAAACTTTAACTCAGCACTTCAAAACATAGATCAGATTTTATATTTAATCCATGTATTTTCCCATCCACAATAATCAGTTATATCAAAGTGCATTGATCCCTATCATATCCATTTGTGTGTAAACACTTGCACATTCAATAATAAATCTGGTACTTGATAAAGAGTAGATGCCGGGTGCAAAGGCTATCCAACTCTCTTCATGACTCATAAATCAGCGAACACCGAGACAATTCTTAAATGACACATTCTGCCTTAGGCTCCATACTTCAGAATAATCCTGCTTCTCTTAAGGTATTCCCCCTTCCAAGAAGAGAAATAAGTAGAATGAACACAGGTTTGATCAGCCAAAACATTCTCAATTGATTTTTCTTATGAAGAAAGAAAGAAACAACTTAATAAACAAATAAAAAATCCCAAAATATAATCGGCCAAAAGATTGACAGTTCATTAACATAAATATTAAATAGTGTTTTCCTTTCAATTTAATGTCCATAGAATATTCTTGTTTCTGGCAAGCCTGCTATTATATTTATTATTTAAAAATATAGTGGAAAATCAGTTTTTCAAATTACTACATTCAGAATGTATCCAAATAAATGAATAATAGCAAAAAAATATTAGTAAATATAAGAATGTATGAGAATTCAAAACAGATGAAAAATATAATCTATGAGAGGAATTCTAAGTGTTGTTTTTGTCAAAATTGCTAGAAAAGTGATCTTTTCTATTGTTAATTTGCAAAGTCTATGCTTATTTTGCATTTGTTTCAGGTTATTGAACCATGTTAGCAAGAAATGTATTTTCAAGGCTATCAAAAAATCCCTGTTCCTATAAAAAAAAAAAATTCCAATAGAAAATTAAATGTATGATACAAACATTGGGTGACAAGGGTCCATCATATTCAACAGTAACAAAATGGTGTGCTAAGTTTCTGTATAGATGTGTAGCATGGTCTGAGAAGTTTTTAAAACCTTTAGCACACTGCATTATTAATATTACTTCATTTTCTACTGCATTCATTTTCAAGGTCTCTTAATTATAGTATTTTTATTGTTAATTTTATTTAAAATTGTTTCTTGTTGTCATAGCAGGATATGACAACACAACTATAAAATTCAAACTGACAATTGTTCAGAGATTAGAATAAACTTTTTATACAGCAAATGGTGTAATGCTCAGAGTAATATATTGTAATAGTGAGAAAAAAAGAAAATAGAAAAAAGAAAAGGAAAAAAACCAACAAAAAAAACACAAAAAAAAACAGAAAAAAAGAAAACAAAAGAAACAATAAAAGAAAAAAGAAAAAGAACAAAAAAGTAAAAAGAATATAATAATCTTGATTGTTGTTGCTTTTAATAATACTGCATCCAACTGATAATAAATTGCAATATTCAGTATTTTAATGCTATTCTCCTTCAGACCAAGCAATGGTGACTCCAGATTTTTATTAACTGTGAATAATTAGGATAATTTTTATGTTCAGTATCGAAAAATTATATTCAAATATAACAACTATTGAGATGGTATTTGAAATTACTATTGTTATATTCTTGTAATTATTGATGGTGAGCATTCTCGAAAAATGTCAAATTGACATCAATGAGGCAATGTTAAAGAGTTCTTGTTCTAAGGATTAAAAATAAAGGTTTGCTCATTTGATTGGGCTGAGAACTTTTCAGCATCCTTCCATAATTATATCTGGTTTATTAAAATAAAAACCAGTTGCCAAATCTAAGAAACAGTTAATATTAAAGTGCAGAGCATTTATAAATGCGGTCTTCGAAACAAATTACAAATCATTATACAAACACCAAAATCCACCTTGAAAGTAAATTAAAAAGAAAGAAAAAACTTTAGCAAGAAATAAAATGCTCAATAATTTAATAGACCAAACTAAAAAGAGAATATGGTTATAAAAAGAAAAAAAAGAAAAAAGAAAAAAAGGTTTATGGTGAAAAGGATTTGATTGGTCTCTTCATTAATTGTGGGAAAATATTACCAAGTTAATGCCACAGTGAAATGAATGCACACTTCAATTAAATAAATAAAAAGCCTTAATATTTGCATTTAGTTTCTCTTAATAGAAATTTTTAACTCCTGTGTGTGTGTGTGTGTATATGTATGTATATATATATATATATATATATTTTAACTATTTAATGAGGCTACATATCAGTAGCAATGGGCACATGTTCATGGGATATTTATTACAGTTACAAATGAAAAGAAAATTTCCCTGGAAAAAGAGAAGGAAAAGGAAAAAAAAAAAAAAAAAAAAAAAAAAGAGGGTGAGTGAAATTTCATCTGCATGATCCTCTCTCCCTTGAGCTGCCAACTGGAATATTTACTGGGGATTGTGCGTATTAAGAGTGAAATCAAAAGCAGTGATATAAAAGAAAAAGCCTTAAAAAAAATTTAAAAATTTAAAAAATTATCAAGAGAGGTATGATACAATCTTAAGTACTACTCAAATCACATGACCTCAAAAAGCAAGTTCTGTAAAGACTAAAAAAAAATAAATAAAAAGTAACTGCATCAAAATTATTCAAATAATATATACTGCTAGATGTGACTGCTATGAAATCAGCCACCATAATAACCAACTTGATGCAAAAAAAAAAAAAAAAAAAAAAAAAAAAAAAAAAAAAAAAAAAAAGAATTAATTGAAAATTGGGGTGCTGATAAAGTAACTACTAAATGGAAATTGTGAATATTTTCAAAGTTTTTTCTTTTTATACTATTTACATTATTCAAACTATTGTCCTCATCTTTGTTGTCATTTGTACGATGTTTCAACCATTGTACACTCTGGCCTTCTTTAAATGCTAGAAATTTTGAACCGGATCCTTTATCTATACTACCTCATCTCAGAAATATAGACAATTTTTCTTTTTTGCTAACTGTCAACTTACGAGAAAGCCCACAAGCCACTTAAGTCAATGGTTACCAATTGAGGTAGAGGTAAAAAGTGTATTTTAAGAGGATATGCAGAAAAAGATAACAGGTAAGCCTCTTCTAGGAAGTCTGTTCTACAAAGCAGCATTTCTTGGGAAGAAAACATCCAAATGAAACCTAATAGAATACAAAAAGAATGGGGATAATTTGTTCCAGTGAGGATGGTGAGCCTGAAGATCAAAGCTGACAGAACTAAGGAATAGAGCTAATCAGTACTTTTGCCATGAAAACACAAACAGAATAGTGAGAAGCTTGTGCTATAAAAGGGGGACTTTTCTTCTTTAAACCAACAGTTATATAAGGTGGGGAGAATATATTAAAAATCTTAAATTTTTTAAGTTTTCTATAATTTTTTGTTTTAATTTAAAAAAAAAAAAAAAAGGCAACACTGATTTTTTTCTAACAGATAAGACATTGTTTTGTTTATACACACACAATGTATAAACCCAGATTTCTGTTGTATTCATCAACAGGGTAACAAAATGAGATTTAGTTTCAGTTGTTTGTGCATTTAATAGCTCAATAAGAGACTTATTTCAAGTTTTGTTTGATCAATTGAATGCCTCCTTTGTGTTGTTGACATTACAATCAATGCTTTCTTCAAAAGAATCCATAAAATGTATGTGTGTATGAGCTTTTTCTCTTACAGAAAAAGGTAGTAGTAAATGGTCACTAAAAGAAAGTATAATATAAAATAGGTCAGCCAAAACATTTGTGACAACAATATGAACACAAACGAGAAGTCTAATTATCAGAATAAATTTTGGAATGCTAATGATGTTCCTTATAGATCAGATGGATTATATTTAATACTTCTAGAACTTTTATATTATGTCACATTTTATTAACAAAGTCAATGTTTTCAGTAAATTTTTACACTTAAATGATTTATTTCTTATGATTTATCAACCATTTTTTAGTTTATTTAAAGCTGAAACATTTTAGATTTTAAGTATAATTCTTTTTTAGGAATTAATATTGCATTAACAATTTTTGAGAATAACATTGATTTTTCTACATACAAGTCCTACTATTTAACCCACAA
This sequence comes from Ascarosepion bandense, assembly GCA_037127315.1. Classification (NCBI taxonomy): domain Eukaryota; kingdom Metazoa; phylum Mollusca; class Cephalopoda; order Sepiida; family Sepiidae; genus Ascarosepion; species Ascarosepion bandense. Next base: position 1,687,245 of record JBBBDQ010001171.1, on the reverse strand, counting down.
CTAGAGAAAGAAATGGATTCATACATTCCTAAAGGGTATATTTAAATAAACAGTATTTTGTAAGTTTCACCTTAAAGCAACTATCATCATTTAACTTTTGTGGGGAGGGATGTCAGGTAACAGACCTCTAATCAGTGGTTAACTGGGACAGAAAATGGCTTGTAAATTTTAATACTTTCAAAACAAAACTACTCTCTCTGAACCACCATAGAGAAACTTTTCTGCCCACCATCAGCATGGCTGGTCTCCTGGAGAGCAACACACTGTGCCTCCTTGGCCTCACTTTTTTTTAAGTGAACTAAAATCGAACAACTACATCGAATCTATAGCTGCTAGAAAAGTTGGGTTACCGTGTCGGGCCAGGAAGTTTTTCTCATCAGAATTCATCTTGCATATTTATAAATCTATCATTCAGGGGTACATTGAATACTGTTACCAGATCTGGTCTAGTACTCCTGCTATTCATCTCAAGGTTCTCAAAATCCAAAGAAAGATTTACAATGTGATCAATCCTGACTTCGCATCTTGACTTCAGTCACTTTTTCATCAATGTGACGTCTTTTCTACAAATATTTTCATGACAACTACTCAAACAAGCTTCCCCCACCACCAGTACCACAGCCACATGAATTTAAGCATGATACTAGATTGGCATCTAGGTCCCACCCTTTTACTGTTGATATAGTTAAATGTAACTGACACTCCTACTCCAACAATTGCTTTTCTCACACTTCCCGCCAGTGGAACTTCCTTCTGTTGCTTGCTTTCCTGATAGCTACAATCTCTAAAAATTTACATGCAATGTCAATTGTCATCTTCTATCTTCTTGAATCTTGTTCATCTTTTTATCATTTCTTTACTTTTCTCTCGCTGTAACCCCCTGTGCACTAGTGGCTGTCTCGCCTTGCTTGGGATAAAAACACACACACACACACACACACACCCCTGAATAAACCATTTTTTTTTTAATATATAAATAAAAATAAGATAATCAAATGTCTCTATGGCCTAATAAAATATTCATTATATACCTTAATAAGTTATGTAAATATGGGTTGCTTGACATTATATAACATTCATCAGGTTTTCATTGATTTTTCTTAATTTTTTTTACTCTTAAGACTAACATTACATGCAACAGTTTGTATTGTATTACAGAGATCTTTGCTTGAATTTTATTTTCTGTTCTTTTAATCATCTCTTTTAATGATAGATCAAATGTAGACCGTCTGGGGGGGGGCGAGTGGATGTCTGCGTGTTGGTGTGTGTGTGTGTGTGTATATACATTTGGTTTTTTGTGCTGGTGGATGTGTTGGTGTTTTGTTTTGCTTGCTGATGTGTGTGTGTGTGTGTGTGTGTGTGTGTGTATTCATGTCTATGCAAGTTTTTATATGCGTGCGTATGCTTCTGCGGGAATATTCCAGTGTTTATTTGCGTATTTTAATGCCAGAAGTTTTGTATAAGTATTTTCATGTATGTGGTTATATTTTTTATATGATGATCTGTGGAGTTTTTAGTCTCATACGCTTTTGTTTTTAGCTTGTGTATTTGCGTGAGTATATATCTAATTATGCTTATTTGTTCATGCACTGAAATATGATTGGGTTTGCCTTGACCTCATTCATTCAAGGCTCTTGTCATCTTACGAATTCACTCTTACATGTATCCAATATTGTAGCCTTTACAGTCGTTTTCCAAACCTAACTTTTAAAGTTAACAGATAAATTGACACGTTGATAAAAGCAAAATTTTAAAATTTGTGTATGTATATATGTGTGCGTATATTAATCTGTATATGTATCTGTATGCCAGTATATGTGTGCATATACATCTATTTGTCCATATGTGGATGTTTGTAGGTTAGTATGTGTGCATTCATGTCTTCTCATTTAATATCTGAATCTAATGATTTGGTAAACTTAGAATTTAATATTCACAATAAAAATAAAGTGAATCTAATAATCAATTAATAATGCCGATCTCAATTTAATCAAATATTAATATTAATGCCCCAAAAATTGTTTTTAAAGTCTGTTCTCATTTTCTTTAAATTAGAAATTACTTTATTTTGATTGGTCCACACTGTCTATATAACAATACCTCCCTGATTAAGGGGATTGGGCTAGTTTTTAACCTTTTAAAACACTTCAACTTGAAATAAACCTCATCACTTGATAAGACAAGTAGTGTCAAAATAAAATAGCTACTTTTGTAGTGATATTATAACATAATATATTCATGTTATAATTTCTGAATAAATATTTTTAGCTCTACTTTGTATTGAGCACTTTTTTAATAGGGTTTCTTTGGATACAGAATATTATTACATCCATACGTACCCTATACTTGGTTATATATATATATATATATATATATATATATATATATAAATTAGTCTTTGGTCATAATAAAATAAACCAGTACACAGTTGAAATAAAAAGTGTTCAACACAATTATATTGTAAAACTTTTGAACATTCTTCATTTGTAAACGAGTTATTACGTGACCTAGGTTTCTACCATGTAGTGTTCTCAAGCGATTTGCAATAACTGATTTTACAGTTTTTTTGTTTTTTTTTTTGGAAGAACGCTCACATAACAGTGAATTTTTGAATGAGCAATTTTCAAAATTAGAAGAAATTATAACGTTTTCATTCATGGTTGTATGACCCTAAAAGGTATTTCATGGTATGGTTACTCTTAGTCATTATTTCTGTTCTTTCATTCAGTAATTCATTTTTGTTTGGGAATAACATAATAGCTAATATCTGAATATTGGAGGCCATCTACATTAAATCAAAGCAACCCACACTTAATAAAAATCGCATTTCAATCTGGCCACAACACATTGCATTTAAACATATGGTTCTGTTAACATTTTGGTATGTCATGCGGCATGACATCATAGAACCGCATTACAAGTTTACAAACTGCATCTGCTATTTGATAACTTATCATCACATAGCAATGTTTTATGTCAACGTCCCTGTAACGTCTCTGAAGATGGCTCATATGAGTCAAAAGCTTAGACCAAGCATAATAATAAAAAAAAAAAAAAAAAATGTCCAAATGTTGGACAATTTTTGTCTTCATTTTCACCTGAAATTAAAGCCAAAATGTGTTTAGAATGGCTCATGATTAAACATAATAGGCATTCATTGTCTGTTATATTTAACAATGTATGTTTAGAAAATTATCTGCTGCCTCAATACAATGTATATATAATAGTAGAAACAAATAAAAAGTGGTATAATATTTAAATGTAGAATTTAATTTACAAACTGGAAATGTCTCACCATACATGAAAACAAACACTAAGTTATCATATATAAATACAAAATCCAATCATCCAAAAAGTATAATTAAACACATTTACAAAGGAATAGAACACAGACTATCTAATAATTCATCAAACAAATCAATATTTAATGAAAAGAAAAATATCCATGAGTATGCACTACGAAAATCTGGCCATAAAAATATTTTACAATTCTCAACCAAACAGACAAATCAAAAACAATAATAGAAAACGAAACATTATCTGGTTCAACCCACCATTTAATTTAGAGCTAAAGACCAAAATAGGACAAATATTTTTTAAACTGATAGACACTTTCCAAAAGAATCAGAACTAAACTACATTTTCAACAGAAACACAATCAAACTAAGTTATAGTTATACTAGTAATTTAGATAGTTTCATAAAAAAAAAAAAAAATGCCAGAAACTTAGATAGCAGTGTACAAAACAAAACCACTAATAAAGAATGCAGGGACGAAAATATTCACTTCAAGGACTTTGCAACACAAAAGAAATCATTTACAAAGCAAAAGGTACATGACCCAAATGGCCAAAATAAAATATTTGGGTTCAACCAAAGACACCTTTAAGACCAGGTGGTTCAAGACCAGGTCTACATTCAAAATGGAAAAATTAAAAAGCTTTACAAAATTGGCTAGCCACGTGTGGAAATTAAAATCAAAATATGGAAAAGACCCAGACATAACGTGGAGCATAGTGAAAACAGCCAAGCCTTACAACGGTGGCAAAATATGTAGACTTTGCCAAGAAGAAAAATTAGAGATTATGCTATTCCCAAACAAAAACGAATGAAAGAATGGAAATTATGACTAAGTGTAACCATACTAAGAAATACCTCTTAGGTTCACACAACCATGGATTAAAACGCCATAATACATTTTAATTTTAAAAATTGTGTGTTCAAAAATTCCTTGCCACGTGAGCGATCAAAAAAGGGGGGGGGGGGGACACAAAATCATTTATAAAAAAAAAAAAAAAAAAAAAAAAAAAAATCGCCTGAAGACACCACTCATGGTAGAAAGCTAGGTTACGTAATAAGTTCTACAATATAATTGCATTGAACACTTTTTAATACAAATGTGCACTGGTCTAACCCTATTATGACCAAAAACTACATATATATATATATATATTATACAAGAAAAACACTATCATCAAACAAGTTATCTCACCCATGATATTAAAGCTGATAAGATTTAAAAAAAAAAAAAAAAAAAAAAAAAAAGTTTCTCCCTCCCAAATTTTTACCTTTTAGCAAACACATACACCCCAAACTGCTAGATAGTAGCAAAAAATGACACTGAAAATCATTCACTCACAAGTAATTGGTAGAGTTTTTCCACTAATGGGAATAAAGCTGTAAATACAGACTATATCCATTGTGCTGCTTGTGCTACAAAAAAAAAAAAAAAAAAAAGATTTTTCCTGATGGAGGTAGAGGCAATCCAATTTTGGAATAATGATTCAAAGAAAACTACCAAAACTAACTTATGCAACTGATTTCAGCCACTGTCTAATAATGACAGCAATTGACAAACACCCTTTTAAGTCAGTTAGCTACCATTATAGGTTGTGGATTTTTTTAACATCTTTCCCAAATATATCAAAATTATCTAGCACTTACAGTAGTTATGGAGAGTTATACAAGAGGAGACGGAGGTGGAGAAAATACAAGAGGAGACGGAGGAGGAGAAAATACAAGAGGAGACGGAGGAGGAGAAAATACAAGAGGAGATGCATTTGGTCTGTGGTTGTTTTACCAGCATATCAACTAACTTGGGTAATTTAATGCTTAAAATTGGATTTTTATTTAGTAATATCTCAGTAAGTTTTAAAATTTGTGAATATTATATGCTTTTGGTTACTAAGTATATAGATTTTGTTTAAAAATTTGGCTATTACAGGATTGGTCAGCATTTTTATGCTTCAATGTTGTGCAGTGGATATCGGCTCAGAATGAGAAATCAGGGAGCCGAGTTCAAATCCCAGTTAAATTCATTGCATTCACTTATGCGCAAATACCCTTGGGAAAGGTATTAATCCATCTCTTCCTTCCAGTTATGGGTTAAATAACAGGACAGATTGGGTTTTATATCCTTGGCTGGCAACTAGTCTACCGCAGAAAGCAATGGCAACCTACTGCCCAGTCAGTCATGTCTCTTTTGAGACATGATCACCCAAGCGTGTTTCACGTATGGCACTAAACTGACTGACTGCTGTAAGAACAGATAGAGAGTCTGAGAATATAGTGAATCTTTCTGATACACCATTTATGATATTTTCCAAGGCTAAGTCTATTGTCATAGCCTTTGCATTAAATGTTGAGGATTTGTTAGGTAGGCGTTTTTGAAGCATGGTTTCTTTCAGTATAGCTGAACATCTATCAATATTTTTGGAGCCATCAGTGTACATATACTTACAATTTGTATGTTTTTGTAAGGTATTATTTCTTCCATGAATACACATGCGTCAGTTTCGGTTTTGGAGTGTTTTGCCAAACTTAATATTACAGTGGGCTGTTTTATTGACCCCAGAGGAATTTTTGAAAGAATAGATTTGTGTATTAAAGTGCTTATTTTGAATTCATTGAAATTGTTTTCTATGCAGATAAAATGAGGTTTAATGGTATTTTCCTTTAAATTATATAATTCTTTATATTGAGATTGAAGAACACAGCTGTATACTGAATTACTTGGATATGAACAAAGTTTGATGTAATATTGTAGTGCTAACTTCTATTGCCTTAATGCCAAAGGTGGTTTGTATGCTTTAGCATATAACCTTTCAATTAAGGACATACTGTAGGCTCCCAGAATGAGTCACAGACCATGGTGATGGAGGTATTAAGTTCTTTCATCTGTGATTTCTTTGCTGTACCATAGATAAACCAATTTGGATTTAACCAAATGCATGACAGAGTTTCAGTAACATCTGTCAGCTCACCAGTCTTTGTGAGAGATGACTTGGTAGCGTTATTACATTTCTCACAAAGGTATTTTATATGTGGTATGAAGGATAATTTTTTGTCAAAGATTATTTCTAGGTATTTGTATTAATCTACAACAAGCACCTCTGTAACATTGAGTCATAACTTAGGATTATGGCGTAGCTTTTTAAGTTGGCAAAAGTGTATAAATTGAGTTTTTTGTCTGGAGAATCTAAGTTTGAGTTTTGTTTAATAACATATCAACCTCTGTGGGTTATTTATTGCCCAAAAAAGGTGGGGTTTTAAGGTATTTTTTTAATGTTCAATTATAGTGAGATTTAGTTAGATTTTAATGAAATTTTTTTGTTTTTATTCTTTTTTATTTTAGAAAACTAAAAATGTCTTCTAGTTTTGTATTCAAAAATGTTTTGCTTAGAATAATTTTTTTTTTCCTTCAAAAATGTGTTGTGGTAAGAATTTTTTCTTCAAAAATGGGTGTGGGTAAGTGAAATTCTATTTGCCCAAGCATTGCAGGGATGCAAAAATGGTATCCTCAGATTAAGTATTTATATATAGTCATTAATAATTTCTTTCATTCATCTGCATCTGTGAAGTTGAATATAAGTTTTAATTTTTAATGATACATTTTAGTTATAACCTGATTGACCCATGCCATTGCCTTCTAGTACCAATTTGATTAGATTTGTGTATGTATGATTTTTTTTTTTTAGTAGGTTGCAAAATTATTGTGTTTTTGGTGGGTGGAATGGTACAAGGACTTGATATGACTAGCTTATTAATCAGGTCAGGTTTTTCTGACTGCCTGTCTAGCCCAAAGTAGTGTGTTGGAATTCAGAAATATTCTACTTAATGCCTGAAGCTCTCAACTACCAGGATCCCATCTTCAGGCATCACTGATCACCACCCACAGCAAACAGGTGGCCTTGTTGGGGTGGGGTCTTACCCCTCTGCAGAGGTACAGTCAGTGTATTCTGATGCCCCAGTCAACAGGGTAGTTACAAAGTTGTAAAAACAAAAATGAGGACCTGGAGTAAGGATATGGCAATGACTGCAGATTTATGTTCTGTCTAGCTGTTTGAATCTGGGCCCAATTAAAAATATATACTCTGGGTATATCAGATGTTACTTGTTTGTGACACACTAATTTAAAATTCAGAAAGCATTCAATTTAAAAAAAAAAAAAAAAAAAAAAAAATGAAAATATTTAAATTGCATTTTTCTGGTAATTCTAATTTAAAACCTATATTAAAAAAAACTTCATTGTAATCATATTTTGCAGAGGAAATGGTTACATTTTGGTATACATTAATATGTTAGTATAAACAACGAGACATATTTTCTTATTATAAATTGCAAAATCTTTAAAAAAAATAAGAAAAGCTAATCCCACTCCATTTTACTTGAAATTCATAAGCAAATAAGGTTTCATTTGTTTTTTTTACATAATGTTTTCTACAGAAAATGTTTAACTCCAGTTTCCAATTTATAAACATAAAAATCTTTTCTGTGAGCAGAACATGTGACCTTTGAAGAGGACCTTTGCTTCTTGAAGCTAAGAATTGTATTGAGAGCTTAATCTCTAGGCTTGACAGTTGAAATGCCAATGGAAGAAATAGACAAATGAGACAATGGTAAATTAGGTTGGTGTGTATTAATTGATAAGTTATTACCCATAAGCATGGAAAGTGGAATAAGAACAATTTACTCCAATGGATTGAATAAAGGGTTTGGTTTAAAATTCCAAGAAGGTTACCAATATACAAATGCCAAAATATTATGATTACATCAAAGAAGTATGTAGGTCTGAATAATTATCATCAGTCCTTTGACTGGGCGTGGTTATAAAGTCTGGGTGTGGTCAGCTGAGCACCTGACCAGTTCCTTCTACATATCTATGTTCAAAGCTAGAGAGGTATTTGTTCATGTGTAGCATGTCTTGGGTAAGTAGACCTGGTGAAGTTCATCCCTCTTCATGTCAAACCACAGTTTATGTCCTCTAACTTGAAGGTTAACTTTAGTCATGAATAAGTGGCCATTGATTCCATTAAGAGAAGCATCAACCCTAGCTATTGACTTCAGTCTCGGAAGCCATCTGCCCTGCAATCACTACACTGAATGCATATATAACAGTGGAGCCCAGGCAACCCTATTGTTTAAGAGAGCACAGTAGGATAGACTTGGTTATAATAATGCTAAATAAAGATATATAATGATGCTAAAATTGCTGCAATACACATGGATCAGATTAAGGAAAATGAGACACCAAAAGAAGACTTTCCAGACCATTTTGAAAAGTGAAAGGGGACTAATTTGAAGATAACTAAGGTGGTGGTATTTACCTAGGTAGGCCAAATACTTTCCAAAGAGATTGTATATCAGAGTAATCTTCATGTACATTACAAAACACTTATCAGATGCTGTCATCCCAAATAGCAACAAACCTTGGACTTGTGTGTAATAGATGCATAGTTGAAATATTTTCTTGATGTTCTCACTTCAAAGAAAAATTGTCAAGACATTAAGTAAAGAGGTATATTGGCAAGCAAAGCTAAAACTAAGGAATCTCACCAATTCAAAAGTCTTGTTAATTTTACAAGATTTTGCAATACATGTAACAAAAAGTAAAATATTTTTTAAACATGAAAGAATTCTCCAGAAAGAGCAAACTGTTAAGGCAATTTTTTCCAATCTTAGCATTAATAAATTTGCCACAAATATTTTCTTTGTTATATAAATACTAAAAGGATCAAATTTCCTATAGAAAAATCAATTTTGTTTTCCTACACATCTGATGAAACTGTCTCTGAAATTGTAATCATTTTAAAAATAATTCATTAAACAATTTCTAGCATAAAACTTACATGAAAAAAAAAAAAAAAATGCAGAAAATAACATCTAAAATTTTTATTTCTACATAGAACTGAAAGTGAACCACAAAGTCAAAAAGCTTATTTTATATTTTTCAAATAACAACAAAAATCTCTTAACAAAATCTAATGACTAACAGAGAAATAATTCTTAGAATTTACAAACTACAGTTTATCAAAATTATTTTCTGAATAATCTCATCAGAGATAAAGAGATGTGAGGCAAATCTGATTCTACAAATGGTTGCTGAGATTACCATAGACTGAATGTGTGAGTAACAAGGAAGTTTTAGGGAAAATGGATACAAAAAAAGGACACATTTTTAGTCAGAAAGAATTAAAATTTCTAGGGTACATTATAAGGGAAAAGGGCTTGAAGAGTTTGACAGAGACACAGAGGAAGGTAGTGAATAACATACTTGAAGTGCTTGTGTAAATGGTTGGCAGACCAGGGAGTAGGAGAGATAACAGAAAGACAAACCTTAATAAAAGCTAGAAAAGACAAGAAGTTGTAGAGAGACACAGTCACTGATGTGCTGAAGGAACAGGGCACATAGAAGACTTCAAAAATCACAAGGAAGGTGGGGGAAGTAGTATTTTTGTAGGAAGATTATTTTTTAAGTTAAATTTACAAAATGAAAATATTGATTATACATTAAAAAATTTTTTTAACTGAAACAAAATGTCATGAACAAAATTAAAATAAAAGGCATTACATCCTTCAACCCCTTTGTTACTTTTGAGACAACTTATATCGTGGTACAGTGGATATCGACTCGGAACGACAAATCGGGAAGCTAAGTTCGAATTCCAGTTGAATTCATTGCATTCACTTACGTGCAAATACCCTTGAGAAAGGTATTAATCCATCTCTTCCTTCCAGTTATGGGTTAAATAACAGGACAGATTGGGTTCTATAGCCTTGACAGGCAACGAGTCTACCGCAGAAAGCAATGGCAACGTACTGCGGGATAATCTTCTGCTCAGTCAGTCATGTCTCTTTAGAGACATGATCGCCCAAGCGTATTTCATGTATGGCACTTAACTGACTGACTATATTTAAAGTGAATAACAAGGAAGAAAAAAAAAAAATAGACATTTTGAAAACAATGTAGAATGATTTTTACACTTCTTTTGGGAGTAGTAAAATTGACAAAAGTAAATTAACAGTTGTAATCTAAAGATTTGTTTATTGACTTTAACAAAGTCCTTAACTTGTTACTAATCGATAATCTGTTTATTCATGTGAATGCTTCCATACAGAAATTATTTCTGTAAGCCAGTAGACCAAGATTTAGGTATCAGGCTGTTCAATAAGAAACTACTTCAAGCTAGGCATTTTTTTAAATTTACTTTTAAATATCATATGTTTAACCAATATTTATTTTCAAGCGTGTCATTTGTTAAGAAAAAAGAAAAAAAATTATTTTATTCCATTAATATTTTCTTTTTGTTAGGCAAAATTAAACAAAAAAATCCTTTCAATATATGACTTATCTTAAAATGGTATTATTCCAAGATGAGACACAATGGACCTGAAGCAACCACAAATATTAATTCCACACCTGCAACTGATGCTATCAGATCATAGATGTCAAGATACTGAATTGAAAATTTTGCAAGATATTTTTTTTTCTTTGAAACCAAAGAGATATCTGTTAAAGACCAAAAAATCTATAATGAAAGAAAGATCAGTAACAAACTTTAGTATCACCTAGAATAGTTCCACCTCATTTAAGAAAAAAAACAAAAAAAAAAAACACAATAGGTTTCATTTAAACTAACTGAAATTTATATATATATAATAGTAAACATGTTTGTTAATATGAAACTGAACAGTTTTTGAATTATGATGAAAAATGGATTTATTATAATAATAGTATAATAATGGATATTGTATAATAACCAAAGGGTGGGAAGTGAAAGCAAATCTAAAATATCAAGTTATCATCCTAGAAACATTGCAATGGGTGGAATAAAATTGATGCCACACAGTTTTCTGCTTTTTCAAAATCAGCAAACAACAATATCAACATTTAGATTAATTTAAAAAGTGCATTCAAAATAATTTGGAGCCCAGTTCAATGAACAGAAAAAAAAAAAAAAAAAAAAAAAAAGGATCATTTTATTGCATGAAGATATCTTATACTACAAAAATAGCATTACTAAAGTTCAATTAGTTAACTGGAAAACTATTCAATAACAATTTTTAAGCCACTTACCAAAAAATTACCAAAATTTTCACTAACAAGATCACATATATTTAATGAACTTTTGCAGTCCAAAGAAAAAAAAAATCAGTTTTATAAATGAACAAATAAAAGTTTTATTTGGATATTTTTGTAGTCGTTACAAAACTTGTCTGCCTTTGGCTCAGATGTATTTTGTGCACATGGCAAGCTGTGTCCTTAGTATCCACGGGCGAGTTTAATGACTAAAGAGAAAGAAGAGGAGGAAAAGAATCCAAGTATTTAAGATTATTACAAGGTTGTAAAAAATAGAAATGAGGACCTGGAGTATGGATGTGGCAATGACTATAGATTTCTGCTTTGTCTAGCTGTTGGATTCTGGAACCAATTAAAAAAATATATACTCTAGGTATATCAGATGTTAGTTGTTTGTGACACACTATATAATTTAAAATTCAGAAGGCATCCATTAATGCAAGTCTGATATGAGGCATGAAAATTAAGTTACCTGGCCAGTTGAAACCATTCTTCCAAAGCAACTGCATGAGTACACCAGCTTTTCATTTTCTCTTACCTTTTATGGCTGAAGCTAAATCATGGGCACAATGATAGTCATTTAAGTGCCATACATGATACACGTTTGGGCAATCATGTCTTGAAAGAAACATGACTGACTTGGCAGAAAATTTTCCCCACAGTAGGTTGTTATTACTTTTTGCAATAGAATAGTTGTCAACCAGGGCTATAGAACCCAATTTGTCCTACCATTCAATTCTTTTATTCAAATCAATCAAAGTGTCATACATGATATACACTTGGGTGATCATGTCTCAAAAAAGACATGACTGACTGGGCAGAGGATTTTCCCACAGTTAGTTTATAGTGAAGAAAACGGCAATTTACCTCGTCAAACCAAGCGACAGTATGTCACGTTAATACTACGACGGAAAATGTGGTGAAAAAGAAAATTACAGACCCAAACAGAAAAAAGGGGCACATATTCCACATAACATGCTGAAGACGGAATATTTAAAATAAAAAACAAGTCCATCGCAGGAGTCACTATAAAAATATATGCAAATATTTAGCGTCCTCTCTGAGTTGTTGGCTAATGGAAAAACGTTCTTGAAGCGGGGGAGAAATTTATTTTGGTCTGACTAGTTACGTGGATAGCAGTTCGCGATATTGTACCGATGAATTGAATTTTAAGCATTTTCTTTTTCTGGCCTGATATTCGAGTCTGAACTTTAAGTGATTTTTCTCTGTGTTGTGGAAGTAATTTGCGAGAAAATATTTCTTTGCAATACCAGATCTCCTATAAGGTTTCCATTACTCTCTTCAGTAGTCTGGTTGCCAACCAAGGCTATAGAACCCAATCTGTCCTACTATTTAACCTATAGCTGGAGGGAGAAATGATGGATTCATACTTTTCCCAAGGGTATTTGTGCATATGTGAATGCAATGAATTGAACCTGTCACAATAACAAGCATGTGAAATTACCAAGTAACTTTCTCCTGTATTGATTGCCAACGAAGTATAAATATACCCGTCTGTCCTGTTATTTAACTCATAAGGTCGGGGGGGGGGGGGCAGAGAAGTCATGCATTTCCCAGTGGCATTTGTGTGAAACTTCAGCCAAAATTCAAAGTGAGTATGCTTATTGCACTTTTAACTTTCAAAATCAACAAGATGGAAACATTATCAACATTACAGCATTATTTACAAAAGTCCACTTTGGAGATATCAAAGACACTTTACAGAGATCACTAAATGATGAAGAAAGCTGCTGGAAAATATAACTAAATTGAGAACTAGAAGCAAAGGAAAACAATTTAAGAACTTGTCTTCTTAAGAGGGACTTAAACTAAAGTTAGTTATAGAGAAACAATCTCTGTTAATCAGTGCTCAGATCTTTGAAGAGGATAGATTTGAAGGAATCAAAAGGAGGAAAAAAAAGGTGTACAATATTTTGGAAATTGGGATATCTATCAAGAAATCTCTAGGACAACCTCTTCTCAGTAAAGCAAATACTTGAAAACATTCAAATTTGGCCAAGAAATACCAGAAAATTTTTTTGTGTAAATTTTCACATACAAATCTCAGGTGATGCATGATGGATGACAGGGATGAATAATGAATGAATGAATTAAAAAATGAAAGTGAGCAGTGCTAATTATTGTTATTAGATGAACAAGACTATTTTTTGAATGATTCAAGACCCAACCTGGTAATTTTAAAGCAAAGTATGTATGCCTGACAATTCTTCTTTGCATGTATCTAAGGTTATCCATGAGTCTGTTGAGTAAAAAAGGTTCACAGAAGACAAGCCACCATTATCCCAATCCGAATCCAATCAAAAATCTATAGTCAATTGTGAAAATGAAATTATATAAAGATGGCAAACAATATGACGGCAAAGCTGACATTTGGGAAGTAATTAAAACCACCATGTTGAAAACTGAGTCAAGAACTTAAAATCAGTGATCTTTCTTCCCAAATCATTCAATAAGCAATAGATTGTTAACTAATTGGGAAGAAGTGTCAAAGAAGATTCACTATTAGCATGTAAATACTTCAAATATTTATACATGTTTGTTATTTGTTCTATGTTATAGTAGTTGGTCAATGGTAGACAATTTTGTTACCTTATTAATGAAATAAACTAATTCTTTGGTTTTGCATAATAACTTCATTTAAAATTATTGAAAATTTCTGTGTTAAAAAGTTGGGCATAAGATTGAAGAATATTTTTCCTTGGGATGTTTTTTACTCTAATTACTCTGCCCCATTTTCTATCTGTGCCTATAATCTACAAAGAATGATTTATCTAATACAGAGGATATGTAATTTCTTGAAGGTTTCAAAACTTTTGATTGTTTAAGCAGTTTCAAAATATCACACAGTTGCAGTTGAGTTCATTATATTCACTTGTGTGAAAATACACTTGGGAAAGATATGAAGCCACCTCTTCTCCCACTAGCTATGGGTTAATTAGCAAAATTTGTCTCACTAAACCATTATTATCTTAAAGAAAAGAATAAAAAAATAAAACACACACATTCTTACAATCTAAAAATATTTTCTGGATTTAAACAACCCACAATGGTTTGATAAGCTAAAGAAAACAAAATCAATCAACAATTGCTTTCTTGTTAGCTAAAGATCCTAAGATGTTTTTTTTTTGTTTTTTTTTGACAAGAAAAAATATCTGCATTTCATATTGATAAATAAATGAATTCTTACTGCTTTTAAATTTTTGATTTTATAAGCCGGTCATAATTTTCGAACCTTATAAAAAGTTTCCTTTATGTTTAATATTTCTGTTTTTGTAAATTTCATTAAAAGTACACATCAAATACATATTATTTCTATGATGAGATGCTGAAAAGATTTTCAGTACAATCCATCACCCCACCACAAAAAATAAATCAATATTCTGATATTTGATCACTGAACTTTTGGTATAAGGAGTTATTTACAGATGGACTAATATCACCATCTTAGTTATATTTTCATCCTTGTGATCTCCAGCTGTCTTCAGTTCTGTTACTGTTGTATACCTACTTATATACAATCATGGCATGTTCCTATCCTCTTAAATACATGGACACTATTGAAGTAAAGGGAACAGTAGAGTTATTATACTGACTAGAAATGTATCTACTTCATGCAGCGTGTGAGTCTTGTATTTGTTGATGTACTATTATTTCCAACTTCCATTTTGGTGATTACTCATGCAGTAAGCTTTTAAGGTTACAACAGTTACCGTCAAGGATCCTTTAACTGAAGCCATCATTTAATCCACAAAAATAGATTGTTATTCCGTTTACACTGTTCATATCTAGAGATATATAACTTTTGGCAAACATGGACTTCCATTCCTGCAATAAGACAGAATATCAAAAAGACAATTTTTCTCATGACACTGCTTTTTAACTACCTTCCTCCCTTGGCAATGTTGGTTTTAAAAAGTGGTGATTAAAACTGGAATAAAACCTTAATATATAAAAGTGAATGTATACATTTTTGTTCTTGAGAATTTACAAAAATATTAAACACTATTAGATTGTTTATTTGCAAGAATAATTTCATATTTACAACATTCTGAAAACTAATACAATTTTATTAAAACTAATGCAATACAATATTTATTGTTTGCAAATTTATAAAGAAACAAATATAAAAACAATTTTTATGCATAAATTTATAAATATTTACTAAGTTATAAAAATATATGAACTATAAAAAAATCATTATTTACCATTTTATAAGTTATAAACTCAATTGGCAATTATTTGATGCTCTGCCAAATATTTCAATAAACAATCTAATAGTGTTCATTATTTTTGTTGCAAATTTTCAAGAACAAAGAAAATGTATAAATTCAGTTTCATATGTTTAAGTTTTATTAAAGTTCAAATCATCACTTTCTATAATAATAAACATTAGGATCATTAAAAAAGTGGTGTCATGGGAAAAATTGTTTTTTTAAAATTGTCTTATTGCTGATACAGAGGTCTGAGTTTGCCTAATTTTTTATAATATTTTGTTACTGAGAAATACTAAAAATAACATATTCCTAAAAGACAATGAAATGATAACAACCTATCCTTGTAAATTAACTGAAACATTTATTTAAAAGAACCCCTGATGGTTACCCAAATTGAGAGAGAGACAAAGGCTGGAGAGTAGAACAACTAAAATGTTGGGATAACAAAGATGAGGATATTAGTCTGACTGTAAATAAAGTAAATATTTGTCATGGAAATATTGATACTAAAGTGGGCAAAGGCCGAAAGCTTTTCCGCATATCATTTAGAGTATAAAATATTGTTATTTATATAAACACATGCCCTTTTTCTTACATGTATATTTTTAACTGTGAAAGGCAGAAAATTGTAATGTTCAGTCACTTCATTGACAAAAATGTATTTTATTCCAGAATTAATACTCAAATGTTTCATGACTTATACAGATGCATATTAAAGATAAAATACTATTGAAAAACATTTTTATTCATAATAATTGAGTTTAATTTCAAACCCTTTGACATTTTTTTTTTTTTAACTAAAGTAGACTAAAAAGGATTCACCAGCTGACTAAAGAGTCAGAAACCTTTCTTAAAAGAATTTTATTCAAATTTACTTAACTTGATTTTACTATTCAAGGAAGAATTAATTTAATTTTTTTTTCCAATAATCTAGTAGTATGTTTGTTTGTTTGGGTTTTTATGGCATATCAACCTCTATGGGTCATTTAATGCCAAATCCAGCCTGCGCATATATATATATATATATATATATATATTAAATATATATACTTTGTAAACATAATTTCAGGATAATGTCCTTAAACCACAGCTCATTTATTCTTATTCCGGTAAATGATTTCAAATGTTTCTATCTAGCATGAGTTAGTTATTTATATCAAGTAGATTGATTTATTTGTATGGCCAATTGATGCAGTTTTTCCACAACCAGTTTTATTTACAGTAGGTAGAGATCCAGTGCAGTATTATCTAGTAGCATGCTTAAATTCATAAAGTACCATAAAGGAAAGTTCATCAGAATTATTACCATGAACATATTTATAGAAATGGCACAGGGAAGTTACATTATGGCAACTGAAAAGTAATTGATGCCAAGATGCAAGATCAGGACCAATAATATTGTAGATACTTCTTTGTATTTTATCAAGAATCTCTAAATACATAACAGAAACACCAAGACAGATGTGGTAGTAATATTCAATGCACGGATAAATGGTAGACTTATAAATGGGTAAGACAGATTCTGGTGAAAAAAAATGTCTAGTATGACACAGTGAACCAAGTTTCCTAGCAGCAGATCTAGCAATTGATTCAATATAATCTTTCCACTTCATGCCAGAGGAAAATGTTAGCCCAAGAAAGCACAATGAGTCACTCTCCTGGAGGATAGTTTCAGCCATGCCGATAGAAAACAAAAAGTGTTCTCTCAGACGAAAAAAAAAAAAGTTTTGTTTTGGAGATACTAAAATTAACAAGCTATTTCTTGCTCCAGTTAAGAAATTATAAGTCAATTTTGAGAATTTCATGCAAAAACAAACATTCAAAATTTAAGATTTTCATGCAAATTCATTTCAAATGGCAAAAATTCATGATCCTAATGTTTTTCCCCTTAAATTGAATTTTGAATTTACTGTACATATCTAGCTAATGAATCCCATTTGATAGTGACAATAGCATTCAAGCTGAAACCATAATTTCATTGTCTACAACTAATAACAAAAGCTTATTTCATGCACTTATATACAAAGGGTATTTAAATTTAAAATCCCTAAAAATGAAAAAAAAATTCATTATCTCAACTAACTGAAAAAGTTCTTTTGAATTTCAAGAAATTTACAAGGCCATCTCAAAGCATGTTTACAACGCATATCAACTCAGCTACATTAAAAGATTTCAGAATTATTAAAAATAAGCTGAATAACTTTTTCTGCTAATCTATTTCATATATTATAGAGGTACATATACAATATCAATATTACTCACCTAGGTCAGTATGTACAGTATTTGAGACATCATCATAAACATCAGTATCATAATCTTTGCTTGTGTTATCAAGGCTTAAATTTTCCATCTTCTGATAAGGGTCAGAATCTGAAGTGGCGCTGACTCTTGATTTGCTGAGGCAATTCTCAGAAGGGTTTACATTCTCATAGCTTGCCCGTTTCTTGTAGCTTACATTACTCCTTTCAACCGAGCATGAAGATGATGTTGATGATGATGATGATAAAGGAGATGATGACCTCTTCCTGTAAAGAGGGGGTAGATCAGCAGGCCTATAACTGTTTAAAACATGTCTTTTAGGAGAGCTATTTTCAGCAGATTTACTTTTGCTTGTCTTCCCAGCAAAGCTTTGTTCAGTACTTTGATGTAATCCATCCAAACTTCTTGTTCCAACTGAAAGAGATAAGGAATCAATCTCAAACTTTATATTTTTAAAAATATTAATTTTATCATGGTTAAAAGGAACTGGACCTAAATGAACGGGTTTGTGGTTGGAAATATTATATGAAGGGGTTCTATAAGAAGCATCCAATGTTAATGATTTCATTGAAGATTTTGAAGTCTTTTGGTGACCAAGTGTAGCGGTTCTAGCATTGGTCAATGGAGATTTGGGAACTGGTCGATCGTCACCAAGACCAACTGATTTTTCAAACTTATTACGCAATTCTTTTAGTTTTGTATCAGCAAGCCTCCCCATAATAAACTCACATTCTTTTAAATCATTATGTTCTGGTGATCTATAAGTATCTTCCAAACTACATTTTCGTTGTAGGATTAGTTTTTTCACTTTTGGTTTTTGAGTGATTAACAAGTTATCAGCAGAACTAGTATGTTCCAATGGTGGACCTTCTATTTTACTGGGAAAAAAATCTCTGTAGTTAAAGGATTTTTCCGAACCAATGATATCAGATGTTGACAACATTTTCTTCTTTCCATGTAGATACAAGCTCCGTTCATGTGATGATTCATATGACTGGACTGCCTTAAAGACCTTGCCACTGACCGAGTTTTCAGTTGTAGGCCGATATTCAGAAACATTTGATCGGACATCAGGGATTAAGTATCTGCTACTGCCAGATGTGGAAGTAACCAAAGATTGTTGCATAGGTTTAGATCCACTGGTACTACTGCTACCAGTAGCATTGGTAGTAGACTTGCCAATTGCACATCTCTCTGATTGTCCTTTAACTGCAGCTGCTCCTTTAACAGGTTCAACTTTTTTCCTGGGTTTTGTTGACCAATGACATTACTGTTCTTATCCTTCTCAAACAGTGAGGTCAAACTGGATACTTTACTGGATGCACTGCCTCCACCGCTGCTGCAACCTCCGCCACTGCCACTCATTGTGACACACACCCTGACCACATCAGAATGAATTCCTTGCCTTTTTACACTGCTGCCACCATTAACTAAAAGCAAAAAATTGAGCTGTATCAAAATAAATTCACAAATTTCAAGAATAAAAAAAGCCTCTAAATTCATCTAAGAGATACTTCAAACTTAATTACTTGCAAACAAAAAAAAAAAAAATCATCAATATCCATAAATTTAAGGAGAAATTTCTATATTCATCATTTAAAAAAAAAAAAAAAAAAAAAATTAATTTAACTATGTCTAATTCAATATTTAATTTAAGTAGCTTCATTTATACATGAAACATTTACATGTGAGAAAAACTTAAATATTTGTTTATTAAAGAATAATTATTAGAAAAATAAACAGATCTTTGGTATATATTTATATTTAAAAGAAAAATAAATATGAATTTCTTCACTATACACTTATTTGGACTACATTATAAAAAGTTGTATATCAAATTATTTCTACAGGAGTGCTGAAAAATTTTCCCTGGGAAGGGATAATAAAAAATAAAACAAAAAATAAATAAAAATGGGTGCTGAGTCAAGAACTTCCTCATATATACTAAAATCTAAGTTGTTAATTATAAGCATATTTTTTAACAAGACACAGAATTATATTTTCTCCTAATGAATAACATTTACTTGTATTATACTTACATGATGATATTCTTAGATAATAAATTACATTTCATATGAAAACTTGTCTATAGGCTAAATCCTTAAGGAAAAAAAAATAAGGTGTTAACCCCTCCCTCATAAAAAAAAGTTTTAAGAAAATAAAATTTATTGGAGAAGATTACACATTCTAACATAAAAGCTGTATTTCCAAATCAATTTCCAGGATAATTTCTGAGTATTTTTTTTTATTTGTTTTTCTTAAATAAAAACAAAAAGAACAAGGTCTGTCTATATATCTATCTGGATATATATAAAAAGAGACATTTTCTGACTATTAAATTTATTTTAGCATATGAATAATGTTTTTACATAGATGAATTTGATAGATATAAAATATCTTCTTTTAATAAGACATCTATATATAAGAACAATTACTGCCAAAATATATCTCACACACACTATTTTATGTATTTCATATATGTTGTACGTTTTTGATTTTGTTGACTGCACAGTATAGTTGGGTTATTTGTGCACTGTGAGAAAAAGAGCATCATGACACAATTCATGACATTCTACTTGGCATTCTCACCAGAAGCTCTAATATGAACATTTCAGAGTGTTTAGGTGTCAATCTGAGGAGAGTGCAGAGGATATGGAAAGGGTTGGATGAGTCTAATGGTTATTATGATGGTACAGCAGCTCAGAAAACTCCTGATCAGTCTGATAAGAAAAAATGACTCCCAAATTTGTTAGTGAGGACCCCAGACTTGTATGTATTATTTGTGGGGCACAGTTGAGCAAGAGAACAACAAAACTTCTTGTAACATAAAAGATAAATTGAAGGCAAGGATTATGGCAGTATTCACCACAAACAAGGAGACTGTCCAGAAGTGTTGCAGGAGATTCCAAAGTCATCTTGAGGCTATGGTTGAAGCCAATTGAAATTTATTTAATAAATTTACTCTTTAGTATTTCAAGATGCTCTTGTGGAAATATATCCGAGATGTTAGCGTAATTTTCATTTTTGCATAATTTAGATAACAATTTGTCTATTGCACTGTGTGTGAACACACACACACACACACATACACTGAGGATCAACAACTTTGGATGAAATACTGTGAACATTCATTTTATTAATTATTTTATGAAACTAATTCTCTATTAGGTTAGTAATTGGCACAGTTAAAACCTGAAAAGCATTTTTTATTAAATGGTGGAATAAAAAGAAAACAAATTCAGATGACTTCCTAAGCATAAAATGTTAAAAAAAATAAAAAAATAAAAAATAACAAGAACAAATTTAAGTTATAATGTCTATGAAATTAATTTCCCATTTCCTGTGAAAAATACGTTCAGTGAAAGTTAACAGTTTATTAAATAACACCCAATTTCATGTGTTTCTTTTAAAACCAGGTTGAAAATCAAACTCATTACTGGAGAGAAATTCTGCTGAAGCTTGATAAAGAAATGTAGGCTGATCATATTATAATTACAACAAAGTAACATTTGTTGACCATGTGGACACATCCTGCATCAAGTATAAGTACACACTTTAAAGCGCTTTAACTTTTAACTAATACGATCAAGGCAGGGTTTAATTTCAACTATAAATTTTTGCTGCTAAAGAATAGAGTAAACTTGAAAAAAAGTAACCTGCTTCATATAAGGAAGGAACAACGGAGTTTGAGATTTTTGTTTAACAGGCCATCAACTTCTGTGGGTTATTTAATGCCAAAAAGGTGGGGGTTTAAGTTTTTTTTTTGTTCAGTTATAGTGAGAAGGTTGTTTAGTCCGATTTTGATGAAAAAAAAAATCAGGGTGAACCTGGGAACAACAGCAATTAAGAGATGATTCCATGCTCCTCACAACCCCCCCAATCAGAGGCCTTAGTGCCGGATGCAGTTTACTGTCATACCCAGGACCAAAAAATAGCAGAATTTAAATAGAAAATGTCTATACATGTAAAATGTAATGGAAAAAGAAAAGAAAAATTTAAACTTGAAAACCATTGCCTGACAACTAATTTTTCTCTGTCAAAAAAGAAAAACAGGTTGTTTAAAAATATATATATATATATATATTTTTTTTTTTTTAAGTCAACATGTATTACTGAAAAATAACACCTTAAGGAAGAGGTTTATTGTAAATAAAAAAATTAAAATATATAACATTGATATCTATATATATAAAAGGCAATCTGTGAGTGTGTGTGACTGTTCCCTCTGCACACCTACATTTTTTAATCTACGCCATTCAAACTTTCTAGGGACACATATTTCCAGGGAAGCCAGATCGACATATACTTTTAGAGTTTCAAGTTCAGCAATTTTCTCTTTCACACTTTTTGGCCAATGAACACATTTGCTCCATAAAGCATCTAAGATCTAAGATGGTTGTTGAATTACGTCATAGAAAACAAACCACACATGTCAAACGTAACTAAAATAATTTTTATTAAAAAAAAAAAAAAAAAAAAGCCTTTATATTTAATTTTTATTGCAACGTTTTACATCACAGAAATCAAATCACACGTGTCAGATGCGACTAAAATATTTTTTATTAAAAAAAAAAAAATTAAAGAAATAAGCCTTTATATTTAATTTTTATTCCAACGTTTTAAGAATTCATTTGGTCAACAAAAAAATGTGAATATTTTTCTCCGTAATTTTGAAACAAAAGAAGTATTTTAAAAAAAAATAAAAAAATAAGTTTTTCAAACAAAAACAAAATATGTAGAATAAAAAATGGCATGCTCTGAGTTGCACGGGCAATGCCAGATTATGATGCTAGGAGTAAATAAATTAAACCTCAAGTCTTGAAGAAAAGTAATCCTGCTTATCAGGGGTAAGAAATTAATTCTTAAATGGATTTAATTTATCCCAGAGTAATTTGTGTGAAATTTGCATACTTTTTTTCTAATTTCTGTTTCAAAATTTATTTTTGGAGAAAGGTGCTAAGTAGATATACCCAGGTGTTAAATTAATCTATCATACTTTCTATTTGATATGACTATCATCATATTAATAAACTATGAAATAATAAAATATTGTCTTTCATTAAGAATGAAGTATTAAAAAAAAAAATAAATAAAATTCAAAATATAAACAAACATTATCTTGTGAGCAAAACTGAGATAAAAAAAAAAAACATTCAGGTACACACATCCCCAAAGAACAAGTATTGCCATCCCCACCCACCCTGGAGACCTTCTGTAAACAATTATCAACACCTACCTACTTAGTGCTTATGTTTTATTATCAATTATGCTGAGAGAATTTGCAATTTTTCTGTTTCAATTTGGTGTTAATTAAAAAAAAAAAAAAAAAAAAAAATGAAAATGTGTACTTGTGTATAATATACACTTTTTTTTTTTTTTTTTAACTTTAATTCAAAATTTCTTGTATTATGCACAAAAAATATGATAAGGCTCAAAGAGTCAAAAGTGATATCATCTTACAAACATACACAACCCCATTTTTTTTTTTTTTAACAAAGCAATGCATGATATAAGCTAACAATCATTTTTTGCAAAGGATATAATTTTTTTCTTTTTCTCCATTAATGCTGCCCAGGCAATATTAACATTAAAAAAAAAAAAAAGAAAAAAGAAAAAAAAAACTGTTCATGGGAGAGTGGCTTACACAAGTTCATACTCACCTCTTCATTGACCATTGCGATATGCTAGTGATAGATTCAACAAAATATATATTAGTGAGAAAGTGGTTATCGACTGTAGATAGACTAAACTATCACCCAGTTCACACTCCACCCACGTCTATTGAACAGGTGAAGCGGCTCATCCCTTGTTTCCTGTTTAGGATGCGGTTTCCGGCTTTCTCTTTTCCAATCTTTTTACTCTTACGTAGCCCCCTGCGCATCAGTGGCGTTATCGCCTTGCTTGGGGTGATATGATTAAAAAAAAAAAAAAAAAAAAAAAAAATTGAAGAGCCAAGTTCGTTGCATTCACTTATGTGTAAATTTCCTTGGGAAAGGTATTAATCCATCTCTTCTCTCTTCAGCTAAGGGTTAAATAGCAGGACAGATTAGGTTCTATAACCTTGGTCAGCAACCAGCCGACCGCAGAAAAGTAATGGCAACCTACTGTGGGAAAAATATTCTGCCCAGTCAGTCACGTCTTGTCTCGAAAGAGAAATAATCGCCCAATAGTGTATCATATATGGCACTTAACTGACTGAGAGAGGGTAAAAGAGAAATTAATTTCTGCCTTTCATCAAATATTATTGACTGAGGCCATTTGTCTTCACTTACCAACTGTAATATAGTATCACAAAAACAAACTTCCTGATATTGGTATACGTTTAACAAAAGCAATCGGAATGCTGAAAATTTCTGCCAACACAATACCTAAAATCCAACTAACCATGAAATGTTTTCAGAGGGTAAGAGGGTTTTCAGAACAGTGATAGTCTGTTTCATGCTGGAACACAATATTCTGGCCTAAAAGAGTGCATTCAAGCTTGACACAGTCTCCACTTTATATTTTATATATAAAAAACACTACAAGGCCAGTTAAAATTAATTCTAAAACAATCTTACATCAGAAGCAGGAGGCTATCAAATAGAATATAAATAATCCCCACAAAATGATACATGAGCAAAACAACTTGAGATTTAAATAATATATGAATATGAGACTTTAAATTAAACAACACAATGTATTTGTGCTATCAAAACCTTTGTGATCACAATTTCAAGCTATTTAAAAAATTAAAAAATTATATAATTACTTTTTTGTCATAATTAAATTAGACCAGTACACAGTTATATTAAAAAGTGCTCATATTTATATTGTAGAGCTTTTGAATATTTTGATTTTGAAATGAATTGTTTCTGCAACCTAAGTTTTAACCTTTCAGTATCTGAAGATACTGAAAGGTTGAAACTGATAACTGATTTTCCAACATTTTTCAGATGTACAAAGATTTTTTACAAACACGCAACAGGAAATGTTTTAATAAAAACTGAACATAATTTATATGTTCAGTGAGGCCCTGTGGAAAAATGAATGGAGCTTAATGTTGCAGTCACTCCAAACACTATATTTCGAGACACCTTTACAAATCCTCTGCACTGTCCCTAGATTAACACCCAAATTCTCTAAAACATCTGTATTAGAGCTTCCAACATGAATGTCAAACAGTACAGCATATTTCTAAATTCCTGGTGAAGTGAATTGCATCATGATGCTTTCTTTCACAGACAATACCCAACTGTCCCAACTCTAATATGCAGTAAAAAAAAAAAAAAAAAAAAAGTGCATGCACAAAATTAAAAACAAAATGGCAACAGTTTAACTATCACACCATATATCCTATGAATTGATAACCCCATGCAAATGTAGAAATGAATATCTGCTCAAATACGTTGACATGGATTAGCATAGATTCTCCTATGAAGACTTTTACACATTTTATTTTTTTAATTTTACTATTAAAGGCTTTTGTTTTCCACTAAAATAAAAAAAAGTAATTACCTTTGACACAGAGTCACAAAACATAACCTCTGCCCTAAAAATATCTTACCTATTAATTTAAACTTTAATTTAACTTATGAGATTTTAGTTCCTAATTGCAAATTTAAGTTTTAGTCCAAATCAAATTATACAATTAAAAAATAGCATTCCATCATTATAATATATAGCTATCATGAATAATTCAAGAACCAAAAAGTCAAATCCTGAAATGGTCAATTTGTAATAAGCACCTGATGATTGCAAAGTGCATTAAACTTAAAGCCATGCTATAGATGTAGGATGATATATATTGTGTGTGTGTGTGTGTGTGTGTGTGTGTGTGTGTGTGTATTAGTAAATTCCCCTATCAATTTAACATATGAGGGCCTAAAAAAAAAATTAACTATTTTAAACCTAAACCACCATACTACCTATATATATGATTTGATTTTTGATTTTAATGGCAAAATCTTGTGTGGAACCAGCCACAATTTTTGGAAGAACTGCTAAGAGAGAAATGATTACATGTTGCCACAATGTCTCCACAGATTAAAATTCAGAGTTTTCCTTATTCTAAACTAGTTGTCAACAAAGGCAAGTGAGCCCAGTCTGCCCCACTATTTAACTTATAGTTAGGATTGAGAACTCTGTGTGTGTGTGTGTGTGTGTGTGTGTGTGTGGCTGGTTCAACACAAGCCTTCATCACTATAATCAAATCATACTCTCATTCAAAATCAACAGTAGAGTCCACTAATTGTAGAAGTAGAAATGGAGGTTAACCCCCCCAGGGGTAACAATCTATTTCGTGCTTAAATTCAGTCTTCATGGCCTGAAGATTGCATTTAAGTATGAAATAGACTGTCACTGCTGGGGGTTGACCTCAATGTCCACTCTTATATTTACATGATCTCTATCCATGACATTAAGCACATTAACCCATAAATATAGCATACCTGAAAACTATATTTTTATCATATTTACATAGTGTGTGTTATATAATTTCACACATATACACACAACAAAAAAGGCATATGCAGCTACAGCAATGTGTTCAAAGTAAATTCAAGTCTTTAACATTTGACAAATTTGGGTCAGCTGTGGTTTTAAACTTGGAACATTGTTATCTCTAACCAAAAGTGCTTGAACAAAACCATAATTCCAGCAGGTGAAAAAAAAATAAAAAAAAATTGTGTGGCTAAGTGTAGTCTCTGCATAGTTCTCATGTTCAGAGATATATTTCCTTCTAAGGCTTTCTTATAAACTTTATACTCTGAGTTAAAAGTCCTGGCAAAAAAATAAAATATTACCATCAACCATTTTCTTTACACACACACACACACACACACACACACACACACACACAGGATTTTAAGATATTTTCAACTGTCACTCAAAGTCCATTGGTCACCTTTAAAAGGAATTGCTAGCTTTACAATAATGTACTGAAAAAATGTTATTTATAAAAAAAAAAATAACGAATAAATGAATAAATAAATCTGGACATTTGACAGGTTTTGAAATATGAGCTGACATTTGAAATCAGATGTGGCTTTCCAATCTGCATTGCTGTCAAAGTTCTTTTGTTTTAAACTGAAACAAAGAGAATTTGTGTGCAGAATATTTTCTTTGAATTTTACGTCAACTGTCAGATCCAGGCAGTCAAATTTATACTGAATAATTGTGCAGGTTCTGCTCAGAACATATACAGCTATTGTGAATACCTAAAGAACTGACTTTGCAGCCTAGATACAACTTAGCAATCAGAGCTGATCACATTCTGCCTTCAAGGACTCTCCCATGGGGTTACTTATTTGGCCGTGGGATGCCATTGAGTTAGCTTGTTTACTGTGTGACTGTTACAGTCATAAAGACTGAGCAAATAGATCAGTAAAGTTTCATACAGAGAGTAGTTTACAAGATCGAAATGATGTGAATATAAGTATATATGGTTTGAAGAGGGTATAACTTTTCTAGACACAATTACTATTGGCCTAAAAATTGTTTGTTTGAATTATTTTCTAGACAAGCATTCAATGTTATGTTGATTACTTCTGTCTTGGAGAAAAGGAAAGATTACCTGCCCTTGATGCTATTGGACCTTGGAGAAAAGATAGGCAACACACATTGAATGGATACAGGCTTTGTCTTATCTTTGTTTAAAGATAAATTATTTAAATCTTCCTTTAACCATGACATCAGACTGGGTCATGTAAATATACCAGTAAAACCAATTTATATATATTTTTAATATACTATAGGAAAAAGATATTGATAATAAGAAAAAATCTACTTAATGAAATTTATTTTCAGAACAACTAAATTTCAAATCAATTTTCCATCTTTTTAATTATTCCACTCTTAAATTCTTAATTTCTTTTCCACAGACCTGAAAGTGTGGTCATAAAGTGCTAATGGAAATATCCAAAAATCAATGATAAGCCAATTACTCACCAATCTATTTTTGCGGGAAGAGGTCTGAATCAATAATAGCCAGGTGAGAAAAAGGAAAGATTTGTTTCTCTATAAAGTAAATCCAACCAAATTTATTTTACTTATTTGCCTTATATATAGCCTAATATTTTAAATAATCTGACATTCACACTTCCATATTCACTAAAATCCTTCCTAACTTTTCATAAGTTAAAATCAGTCTTATATGACTCAGCTGACTAATTCTTTAGTATCAATAAAATATAACACTAAGCAAGGTACACAAAAGATGAAATACAGGATTTTAAACAAAGAGAAGAGAAGACAAAATTAGAATGTATTTTAGATGGGAATCTTTACTCATAGAATACCAATATAACAATAAAAAAAAATTTTAATCCCAAAAATACAAGCAAGAAAAAGATAGTAAAAGTTTGCAATAATTTTTAATCAAAATGGACAGTAAATGTCTACTTTCACTTACAGCACTATTACATGTTTAAAAGGGTTTAGAGACTTTCATTTAGCAGTAGTACTAATTGAATTATTACTGTAACATGAATACAGATTTTTTTTATTCACAAAATAATAATGGTGCATAAATATATTGACAAACTTTCTACATTTATTAGACAACACTTTAAAGGAAATTAAATCACAGCTGGAAATGAGAAAGAACTTATAATAGCAACCAAATATCTAAATAATTAAATATCAAGAGTAGTAGTAATGATATAGAGGGAGGTAAATTAAAAAAAAAATGTAAACATTTTGTAATGTACAAAAAAACTCCTGACTTACTAAATAAATTGATATGCTAAATTTATAGAGAGAAAGTGTAACCAAATATCTTTCAATTAAAACTCATTAAGTTAGAAAAAAAAAAAAACACCATTTTTTTTAAAACAAGAAATCGAGTGGTTAAATATTTAAAAAACAATCCACCCCCCACCCCAAAAAAAAATTTCATGTGAATCCAAGGAAGACAATCAGATCAACCCTCCAACATTATGAGTCACAAAGGAAGAAATGAACAGAAAAACTGCATTTATAAACAGTAAAAGAACAATAAAATGGTATGCTGTTTGGGACTGAAACATTTTTGCCATAATTTCCTTTTTAGATTTAAATTTAAAAGAATGCTAGTTCAACAAAGATTATAAATCCATAAAATATTCTTTTTAATTTAAAAAAAAAAAAAAAAAAAAAAAAAAAAAAATTATTTTCTAGTGTAAAATTTAACTAAATTTGTCAAAGCTGCAATCAGTTTACACAGTAAGTGCTTGTGTTGATATTTATGTGGCTTAATATGGCACAAGAGCACAAAAAATGAGCATTAAGCTTACTTGCCAATATTGAGTATCTATTAAATAAAATAGAAGAGTTATTTGCTGGTAAGATTATTAGTACTACAAACAATGTTAAACTAATTATATTTATACCAGTAAAGCAGACAAAGAACAGGTTTCAGTTTTTTAACTATTGATATATTCTACTTAAAAAAACATGTAGTAGAGACATTTACACAATAGATAAAAAATTACTGAAACAGTCTTGGTAAGTATATTTAATATGTTTACTTTTAATACACATTGTTTCTGAGGTGTGTGTCTCCATTTCATGGCAATATATTTTAAATGAAAACCTTTTTAATCTGATATTATTTCTTATTACTAGCAATGTATTTTGTAGGTACACATGTTGACATCTATTCCCAATTTTTTTTTTTAAATTATTATCAACTGATTATAACTGAAAAATCCTACACAAAAAAGTGTTCCTACCAACAGGAATTGAATATAT
This sequence comes from Ascarosepion bandense, assembly GCA_037127315.1. Classification (NCBI taxonomy): domain Eukaryota; kingdom Metazoa; phylum Mollusca; class Cephalopoda; order Sepiida; family Sepiidae; genus Ascarosepion; species Ascarosepion bandense. The sequence continues at coordinate 1,657,684 of JBBBDQ010001171.1, read as the reverse complement.
ATTATAAAAATTCATTTTTATTACTTTAAAAATAAGTTAGTCTTAAATGTTTAATCATATAGGGTTTTTTAACACTTTCTTTTGAGAGAAGTGTAATTTTAAGAAAGCCAGACAGTTTATAAAAGAATTGTTATGCAAGTATATCTTTTAGGCTCACTAGTTAAAAACCACCAAAATTGTTAAGGATTCATTTTGAACTAGCAAAAATCTATTTTTTGGCCAATGAGAGATATGGTCTTTAAGCCTCTGTAAAAACCTGAATGGAACATTCTGTGATTTTTTTTTTTTTTTAATAAAAAGAACTTTGGTGAACAGATAACTCCAGGAAACATTCTGACAACATGGCAAAACATTAACATGTTAGGAAAGCATTCATAAGAGAAGTTACAAGTCAGCTGCAGAGGGCCTAAGGAATTTTGAAATTCACAAGTGAAAATTCTCCTGCAGTTAGGCAACAAACAAAAACAAAATTTTCCAAAAAGCCTCAGTGAAGTACAAACAGGAGAAATATAAAAAAAGACATTTAAAAAATTGCAATATGTCCCAGAGGCATTCATGAGATAAGTAGGTTTTGTTTCACCCCCATTGTTTTTCTGCCTTCCTGAACGTGCTTTCACTTTGATTTTTGAAACTGTAAGGAATGCAATGTAATCCCTCCCCCACCACTAATAATAATAATAATGCTTCTTTTTTTTGCAACATATCAGAAATTGTTTTCCGACTTAATAGATGTACAAAATGAAATTTTTGTGCAAATTTTGTATTTGTACCATTTTTGTCTGTACAATAATAAACATGTTTTTAAGATTTTACATGGTGGTTGAGTTTTGTTATTTGGCTTAAGTTTAGGGAGAAGAGAAGCACATGTTCCCTTTTCTCATTGCATTTCTATGTTTTTTGTGTTTTAGCAAAAAAATTTAGGATTTAGTAGGGAGTTAAATTCTGATTTTATATATAGATAGAGAGAGAGAGAATTTTAATCCATAAATATAGAATATTTTAAAACTATATTTGAGACACAGGGTGCAATAGATAAATTGTTGCCATTTTAAATTAATAATTTTGCACCTGCATGTTGTTTTTGGTTTTGCTAATGGTACAGCATAGCAGGGTCAGTCTGTGGGAAAAAGAGTATCATGGCACAATTCACTGACAGAAATTTGGAAACTGCATGCTGTACTGCTTGGCATTTGTGTCAGAAGCTCCAATAAGAACATTTCAAAGTGTCTGAATTGTCCTCAAGATTGTCACCCAGAGGATTTGAAAAGAGTTGAGAGAGTCTAAGCGAGATTGCAAAAGTACAGTAACTCAGAAGACTCACTCTGATGAGAAAAGAATTCCCTAATTTGCTGGTGAGAGCCTCAGACTCAACATGGAAGCAGACCTCAAGTGCCTTGAGAAGATAATGCTGCTCTGCATCAAGAGGGTAGCTGCTGGAAGACCTTATGTCTGCGAAAAGGGCCGTGCACCATGTCACACAAGCAGGAGAATCCAGTAATGATTGTCAGACAATTCCTCAACAATATCACCCCTTACATCTGACCATCTAACTCCCTAGACCACAAGTCTATGATTATTTTGTGCAAGAAACAGTTGAGTGAGAGGTCAACTAAACTCCTTGAAACACAAAAGATGAACTGAAGGCAAGGATTATGGCAGCATTTACCAACTTAAACAAGGAGACCATCCAGAAGAGATGGAGAAGATTCTAAAGTCATCTGGAGGTTGTGGTTGACATCAATGGTGATTTTATTAAATAAATTTACTAGTTATATTTTTAATTTTTTTTTTTTTTTTTTTTGAGTAATTTTGGTAAATATATCTGTTAAAATGAGATGTCAGTGTTATTTTCCTTTTTGTGTACTTTAGACAATTTATCCATTTCACCGTGTGTGTGTGTGTGTGTGTGTGTGTGTATATATATATATATATATATATATATATATATATATGGCAATATATTTTTCTTTTTTAACTTTAGTTTGTAAAGTTGTTTTTGGAGAAAAAAAAACAAAAAACAACCAAGTTAGTGCTGAGGACACATAAGCAGGACATGTAATATTTTAATAAATTTTTTTTATTTTTTTTTATTTTATTCAAAGTTAATTATAAGTTTACCTGTGTTTTGTAGACTATGCCAAGGCGTTCGACAAACTATGCCACAAGGAATCAATAGAAATGCTCAGTAACCTTAACATATTTTGCAAAGACATCAGAGTAATAAAGAACCTCTATTGGCAGCAAAACGCCTGCATACAGACAGGACACAAATTCAGCAGATTTACAAAGATAGGGTGTAAGACAAGGATGTGCCTTTTCACCTGGTCTATTCAATTTGTACAATGAGACTATTCTGAGGACTCTAGAAGTTATTCCAGGATTCGTCATTGGCAGTCGCAATCTGAACAACATAAGATGCACAGATGATACAGTGCTGATAGCCGACACAGAAAGAAAACTACAAAACTTCCTAAAAATGGTAGATGAAGGAAGTCGAAAGAAAGGACCACAAATAAACTACAAGAAAACCAAATGCAAGGTCATCAGCAAATGGAGGAGCCCAAAATGCCAATTGCAGGTTGGAGATACTAAAATCAAGTAAGTACAAAAATTTAAATACTTGGGAAGTGTTATAACAGAAGACAGAAAGTGCAACACTGAGATCTGAAGGCCAACTGGCATGGCCAAGGACACATTCCAGAAGCTGAGCAGAGTATTAAGAGACAGGAAAATTTTGCTAGAAACAAAGAAGAAAGTACTGGATTGCTATGTGATGTCTATTCTTCAATATGGCAGTGAATGCTGGACAATATCAAAGATGAAGGAAAAACTTGAACTAAAATATGGTTCTACAGAAGGATGCCATGGATATCATCGATCAAGCATGTAAGTAATGATGAGGTATTAGAAAGGGTGGAAATGAAAAGGAAATACTGAGCATCAGGAAAAGACAGCTGATGAGGAAGGAAGGCTTGAAGAATCTGATACTCACAGGTCAGATAGAGAGAAAGAGTGAGAGGGGAAAGCAGCGGAAAACATATTTGAAGGACCTGAGCAGGTGGATGGCAGAGAGGGTTTTGGGTTGGGTAACAGGAGAAAGTGTGCTAAGAGCTACCAGGGGTAGGGAGACGTGGAAGACCATGATCGCCTACGTCCTGAAGGGACATGACACATAGAAGAAGAAGAATTATAAGTAGTCTGATATTGCAATTTTTAACAGTAAGTAACAGAAATATAAATGGACATTAAGCAGAGGTTGACAAAATTTTGTGGAACAAACATAATAAAAGTAAAATTATACATTTTTAAATGTATTTAAAAAACTTAAATGTATATGCAAAAAAAAAAAACAAAAAAAAAAAACAAAAAACAAAACTTTCTAATATTTTGAGAATAACCTGAACAAACATTTAAATAGTCACTTAACTACACAAAATTTGTGTGTTAATTGAATACTGATTACTTATAAACATTTTTCCATCCATTCACATATTGTACCAATCATTGAAATCATGCAAAAAAAAAAAAAAAAAATTCCATATAAATGAAATAATATTGGGTTTAGCTTATTTTATCATAGGGAGTGTATTTACAAACTTATTCCACAATGAAATTTATTCTTAAGAAAACAACTTTTACAACCTTGGACCATCATAATAATAATAATACTAAAAATATATGTAGTGCCAAAAGGCCAGCTTTTTCTTTGAAACTGCTATTTTAACTGCCTTCACTCCTTGGCAATGTTTATTATTTTAAAACACAAGGATTGGAAGTTGTAATAAAACAAGCATATAATAAAAGTAAAATTATACATTTTTCTTATTCTTGAGAACTTACAACAAAAATATCAAAACACCAGTTATTAGATGGTTTATTTACTAGAATAATTTTATATTTACAACATTCTAAAAACCAATTAAAATTAATGCAATATTTATCATTTATGAATTCATAAAGAAATGAACATTTTTTATTCATAAATTTATAAAAAATTACTAAATTATTAAAATATGTGAACTAACTATAAGAAAAATTTGTCAAAGTTGCAATCAGTTTACACAGTAAGTGCTTGTGTTGATATTTATGTGGTTTAATATGGCACAAGAGCACAAAAAATGAGCGCCCAGTAAGCATTAAGCTTACTTGCCAATACTGAGTATCTATTAAATAAAATTAAAGGGTTAAGATTATTAGTACTACAAACAATGTTAAATTAATTATATTTATACCAGTAAAGCAGACAAAGAACAGGTTTCAGTTTTTAAACTATTGATATATTCTATTTAAAAAAAAAATGTACTAGAGACATTATATATATAATGTGTGTGTGTGTGTGTGTGTGTGTGTGTGTGGATATATAACTTTTATAAAGTTCAAGCCAATTGGCAATTAGTCAATGTTTTGCCAACCATTTCAATGAACATTCTAATAAATGCAATATTTATCATTTACCATTTTATGTTTATTAATTTTGTTTATTCTCAAGAATAAAGAAAATGTTTGAATTCACTTTCATATATTTAGGTCTTATTAAAATCTTAATCTTCGGTTTCTAAAACAAACATTGCTGAGGAATGAAGGTAATTAAAATAATAGTGGTGTTAAGGGAAAATCCATTCTTTTGTCACTCCATTTTTGCAGGTATAAAAGTCCAAGTTGCTACAACTTATATCTGGACTAAAAATATCTGAGAATTATTATTATTAGAATAGCTGATTGGAATAAAATAATTTCGTAAGACTTTTCAGTCTTTCAAAATACCTCAAGTGGCAATAAAACAAAGTAGAAATGCTATTCAACTATGGGATTCATGTCTTTATTATAAACATCCTCAGACTGGAATGAGAGACAAATCAGTGTGAGAAATGGGAGTTGGAATATGGGGAAGAGCTAATAAAAATCTTTAGATGCTGTGACAGAGATTTTTTTTTCTTCTATCCAAACTGAAGTGGTTAATGTCCGCTGGGTTTAAAATACTTAATGCCATAGAAAAACAGCATAGACTTTTTATTTAATAATCTGAATGTTGAATGTTTTACAAAAGAATCCTTTTTCACAATTTACTTTTTCTTCTTCAAGTGAACTATGGTAACACACATTCTACTTACCTGGTAAAAATGAATTAAACACAACAGCCATATTGTTTTGTCCAAGTAGTTATCACTTCAGGCAGCAAAAGCAGAGTTGATAAGTGAACAGCTAAGAAAATTGTAGATTATTTGACATTATAGCTAACACTAACAGAGAGATATATTTCTTGTGTCACATTAAGTATACATAAAAACACCCCATCACTAAAGAAGAGCAGGATTGTGTTTTTTTAGGAGGTGGGGGGTTTCAACAGGTCAGCCCAATCAACATGTCTCATAAGATTAAGATAAACTGCTGTTCACTAAAACACTAAATAAAAGCTACATAAGTAGCTGTAGTTATATTAAAATGGATTGAGTCTTTAATAAGATTATCTCAATGAAAACAATTGTTGAAAAGGCAAAAAGAAGGATTTTCTTAATCAGTCAGCATTGTTTACTACAATGACATGCATTTTATTATTGGTCACAAATTGCCTCTTCACAAAATGTTAAATGCCTGAAGCACTTGAAAGCATCAGGCCCAGGAAAGACATGGCTACTGTAATCAACTGATTGACAATAAGGATGGATTAATAAACTATACACCTGGTGTGGTATTTTCTTTTCACAATTTGTCAGCTTTCAAGTCTACCACCTGGGTAACAGAACACAAGGGAAAAAAGAAAAGAAAAATGAGAAAAATACAATATTACAAAAAATAAAATAAAATAAAAAAAATAAAAAACAAATTAAGTCTTTGACCATACACTGACCATTACAAACAACCACAGCTTTCAAGTCTTCTTTTTTATACAATCATATCACCCCATGCAAGGCAGTAAAGCCACAAAGGGTTACTGAGTGCAAAAAAAAAAAAAAAAAAAAAAAAAAAAACAAACAAACAAACAAACAAACAAACAAAAACATTAAGAAACAAGAATAGAAGACTAATTGAGACAGTAAATAGCAACTGATATTGCATTTCAATTTTTGTAGATCAAAGTTGGTTGGAAAGCATGAAGCCACAGGAGAGTTCCACAAGAAGTGCAAGAAAAGAAACTAAGCATAGAAATTATGGTTGCATCTAAGCATTTCAACTGAATTGATTAGACCTTGCTGCCAATCTAGAACTGTGCTTAAATTCTAAAAGTCTAGTAACCATAGCAAACAGTTCATCTGAACAATTATCACAAAAACATTTATAGAAAAGGCAGGGAAGCTACATTACAACAATGAGAAAGTGACTGAAGCTGAGATGCCAGGTCAAGACCAATAATATTGTGGATTGTTCTTTGAATTATATCAAGAATTTCTATATACACACACATATTATATATATATATATATATATATATATATATATATATATATATATATACACACACACACACAGTGGAAGCATACAATCAGATGTGGTAGTAATATTCAAAGCATGGACAAATAATAGAATGTAAAACAGATTCTGGAGAGAAAAATTATCTAGCATAAAACAGTGAAATAACTTTCTTAGCAGCAGAGCAAGCAATGGATTCAATTTAGTCTTTCCACTTCATATGAGCTGAGAATGTTAGAGAAGGCACAACAGGTCATTCTCATGGAGGTTAGCATCAACTATGCTGATGGGAAATAGAAACATGTCTTTTAGGTGGTCAATAGAGAGAAGTTTAATTTTGGCGGTATTAAAATTAAAATCCATTCCTTACCACAGTTAACAACAAATTGTAGGTCAATTTTTAGATCGGGTGTCAATTTCACCTTATTGAACTGATCAGACTTATAGAGATAGTAGTAAATGGTTGTGTCATCAGCAGAGATAATAAGTTGAGAACTGATGTCATCATGAAAGTTGTTGATGACAATTAAGAATAAAGTAGGTTCAAGGGAGACACTTGCTAGGAGACACCTGCTTCACAATAATGTCTTTTTCAATCCATGACTGACTAGGCAGAAGATTTTCCCACATTAATTTGCCATTTCTGTGATAGACTGATTGACAACCAAGGCTATAGAACCTAATCTGTCCTGCTATTCAACACATAACTGAGAGGAGAAGAGATAGATTAATACCTTTGCCAAAGGTATTCACAAGTAAGTGAATGCAACAGATTCAACTAGAACTAACTCAAATCTCTGATTTCTCATAGTGAGCAAATATCCATTGCACCACAACACACATCTAGAAGAGTAGTTTACCAAAGTGAAGTATAAGGCTAATAGTTCAGCAGTTTGAGGGATCAGACAGTTCACCAGAGTTCTTAAAGAATTGGACAACAGAGGAGTATTTCCAACAAGCAGGAAAGCAACCGTTTATAATTTTAACACTGATCACTTAGTTTTTGATAACACAAATTTTTCTACCAAAAATGTAGCTCAAAGTTTATAATGCAAATCTGAAAGGTTGGTCAGACTAATATTTTCCCCACATGCAGTCAACTATAAATACTCTTATCTATCCTCACTTCATAATACTGTAATATTAAATGTAATGCGTACATTTAGATGATCTTCCACATCCCTTGATTGGTTCATGTCTCACTTAAATATTTTTTTTATTCAAGAACAATTTTGTTAACCAATACCTAACAAGCATTATTTACATTCATACTAATATCTTCATCTTTGCTGAGAGCACATTTGGACCATTGTGCTCTTCAGCTGTCAGTTGATCCAATTTAAGACCTCTATAGATTAAAAAGGATGTGCGTTGTGGCACAGTGGATGTCAACTCGGAATGAGAAATCAGGAAGCTGAGTTCGAATTCATTGCATTCACTTACGTGCAAATACCCTTGGGAAAGGTATTAATCCGTCTATTCCTTCCAGTTATGGGTTAAATAACAGGACAGATTGGGTTCTATAGCCTTGGTCGGCAACCAGTCTACCACAGAAAGCAATGGCAACCTACTGCAGGATAATCTTCTGCCCAATCAGTCATGTCTCTTTCGAGACATGATCGCCCAAGCGTGTATCACGTATGACACTTAACTGACTGATAGATAAAAAAAAAAAAAAAAAAAAGAATATTAGCCACCATAAAATTGTTTAGTTTAAAGAAAAGGTTCATTGCAGAATTTCTTGTAAGTTACTTGGATTGACAGATTCCTGAAGAAGGCTAAAGTACATTATCGCTGAAATGTGATAATAGCAACAATGAAGAGGACATTATAGTCTGACTATAAATAATATAAATGATGAATTCACATTCCAGAAATTCAGATAGAAATTATCTAAACAGCACCTCAGCAATATTAAATCCATCAAATATAACATTTATAATACAAAGAAATAATCTTTGTAATATTTTTTTAAATCCATTGCTTAAAAGAATTACTAAAATAAAGTGATTATTACTTTGTACATGACTGAAACATTCTTTTTCATTTGGAAATGATTATTTTAGGAAGATATATCACAAATAGGAAAAAATTGTGTGCCAAGTTTTGCCATTTAGTACTTCATCTGACTAAAATGGGATTTATACTGATGTAATCATACATGCACAAAGGAGAGAAGATGCTGGAATTTTATTTGTCTTTTTTAAATATCTGTTTGGGTATGTAGTCTAGTTAATCTCATTTAGTTTCTTCTGTTTTTGTTTGTTTCTATGACTTTTGTTATTAAGTATCCAACATTGTGATAATGGACTATCTGGCAAGAAAGGTGAAATAGTGGAATGTAGATGATCTAGAAATTAAATTAATATATGAAACAAAGTACAATGCACAACAGACAAAAAAGGTTGGCCAATATTTGTGAAAAATAGCATTATAATCATGTTTTTAAAATCCTTTCTTGTCCTCGCCCCCAAAGCTCTGTACTAAAATTGTAGGAGCAAATTTCTCGTTAGAAGATAATCTTTTTTTTTTTTGTATCTTTTGGTAAGTGCCGGAGATATTTAGAAGAATAATTTTCATGGAACTCTCTCTGTAAGTGTTAAAATAAAATCTCTCTTAAGAAATAGCTTATGCAGTTTTTTTATGCATACACAGCTGGTTAGAAACTCAGCTTTTCAGCGTCATATTTGGATGATATTATGCACATCTAGTGTCACAGATATCAGTGTGGAAATCAGAATCTGTATGCCATGCTTCAATTTAATCTGAAATTGTATTCACTTTTGCACAAATACCATTGAGAAGGGTATGAATTCATCTCTTCTCTCCTCCATTTATGGATTAACTATCAGAGTAGACTCAATTCTCTATCCTTGATTAGCAGCCAGTCTAGAAGAAGGATGATTGACTTCAAATGCTGGCATTTGAAGCCAGCTTAACTGCCTGCTCAACCAGCCAACAGATGGCATTTTGTTGTTTTAACCATTAAATGTTGCTAAAAAAAAAAAAAAAAAAGTATTTGTTTATATATCTTAGATGAGGGATTGTAATCATTTACATTGTTTAGAGAGTAGAGTTAAAGGGAGATAACTAAGACATCTGGAAATAGCATGCTTCATGGAACGGGAACAATCTACAGGGTTTAGTTCAAAATTCCAAGCACGTGAAGATCAAAATTCCAAGCAGCCAAAACGCTGTGAATATGCCAACAAAAGATGAGTTCAACAGTCTGAACAATCTAAATAATGTAAATAAAAAAGGATTGTTTGGAAACTGCCAACTTGCCTCTTATTAAAAGTGATTATCTACCAACAAATTCATGTTTAAAAATCTTCAGTCCTTTAAAAATCTTACTCATCAATTATTTTTAACAGCTGATGAGAAGCAATTTATGACCTTCATAAACATTTCTGTTTACATGCCAAAAGTAATGAAATTTAAACAAAATTACAAATCATTACCAAAAACTGATATACGAGAGTAAGTCAAAAATCATCCACCCTTTTGCCATAACATCTGTTATGAGTGCAGATCACTTTTTTTTAACTTTCACATGTATATTTTATACACATATACATAGAAAAAAAACAAAACAAAAAAGAAACCTAAAATACATTAAACCAGTCGGCTCACCCCAAGAAAGGTGATAAAGCCATTAAGATGCAAGGATGAGGACAAGTAACAAGAGTGTGAAGGAAACTAAGAAAATGTTACTGAGGAGAAAGGACAATAAAAGGAACAAGATTCAAGGAGACAAAAGAGGACAATTGCTATTGCATTTACATTTTTGTAGACAGGAAACCAAGAAGCTGAAACAAAGTTCTTTAAGAAGTGCAAGAGAAGTAACTATTACAACAGAACTTATCAATTACAAGAGTAAAATAAAGAGACTTCACAGTCAATCTAGTTCCACATTTAAATTCATTAAGTGAAAGTACCAAACAGGAAAGTACATCAGAACAATTATCATGGAAATATTTGTAGAAGAGCCACAGATAAGTTTTGATTTTTACTGAGGACTTGACTACATAATTATTAAAAATAACATGCTATAATAAATTAGTATGAATAACAAAAATAAATCCTTAGCATTACTGGAATGTAACTAATTTAAATATTTTAAAGTGTGTGTAAGAAAAAAGGTAACAGTCTGTTTTATTCTTGAACACAATTTTCTGACCTGAAGATTGTGAAACATCATAATGCATTCACAAAACTTCAGTATAATAATAATAATGACATACTGCAACTTGATAAAGTTTCGATGTTAAAACACCATCATCAGATAGCAAAATGTGGTTAATTTATTTTGTAATATACAGATATGAAGATTTTTAAAAAATGAAGAAATAAAACTAGGTCAGCCAATGAGAAGAATTAAGTGGAGTGGGAGGTAATAAAAACTCAAATAACAGTGAGAGGATCTATGATTAGTTTGCTAGATGGTTGTGTAAGAAAATTTCTGTGGAAATCCAGACATGTCAAATTTTAAACAGGAAGGAAAAAAAAATAAGGCAAATGAAAAAGAAAAAGGAAGAGAGAAGAGAAATTCAAACATTGGAAAAGATAACAAAATAAATGAAAAAGAAAAAAAAAGTCAAAACAGAAAAAATAACTGAGATACTAAAATATGTACTTATAAACAAATCCCCATAAGTATAAAAAAAAAAAAAAAATAATATTAATTAAAAATTTACTAGTTCAATTTTAAATTATCATAAGTACAAATAAAATAATCGTAATTTAAAACAAATCACCAGTACAATAAGCTAAGTTTCTCGAGTTATAAGGAGATTTGTTCATAAGTACAATAAAATAATAATAGTTAAAAATTACCAGTTCAATAAGTTTAATTTTTTTTTTAAATTATAAGGGGGTTATCATAAGTAAAAATAAAATAATAGTATTTTAGTATTTAAACAAATAGCCAGTAAATATCATTTTTTAAAGTTATCAGCAGATTTGTTTACAAGTACAAATAAAATAATAAAGGTAATTAAAAAATTGCCAATTCAATAAGCTAGAATTTTTTAAAACTAAGTGGATTATTTCATAAGTACAAATAAATAAACTAATAATAGTAATTAAAAACATTCAGTTCAATATGCTAAAATTATTTAAGTAATAAAATGAATAAAAATATTAAATAAATCTAATCTAAACTTACTTATAAATGAAACTTTGTCTGTGTGCGTGATGTGTGTGTGTTTGTCTGTTACCTATAGACTCCAAAACAGCTGAACCGATTTTCTTGAAAATTTACAGTTGTACTATAAGCATCTGCGAGTGTTCTTAGCTAGGTTTTGTGTTGAGGTACCCCCAATAAATATCGAAAAGCGAGAAAAAAAAAAAATCAGGTTATAGTGATTCACTCATAGACAAAGACATAAGAAACGATATTCAGAAGTTTCAAGGTTGCAGTTCTTACAATAGTGCAGAAAAATTAATATATATATATATATATATATATATAAAAGCTTTCATTACACCCGAGCAACGCCGGGCTATACTGCTAGTTTATAATAATTTCAGATATATTTAAGAGTATGAAAGATTTTATGATTACAGAAATTAGTTACTTCATCATGTTGGTTTAATAAGTCAGTTTTAGGGAATTTTATGATATGGATTTTTTCTTGGAAGCAAAGAAAACATTTCATGTAAAGATTTACATGTTCTAGCTTTAGTTAATATTTCCCATTTAACTGTAGGAGTTTTATTTGCATCTTACCTGCCAGAAGTATTTAGAGAGAGGTAGAATTTCTATATGCTCTATTATTGAAAGATAAGTTATGCTGGTAAAAATCGAGACTTAAGATTATTCTTAATACATCCGATATAATGTTTGGTAATATTAGCATTTTCATTGATAGGTATAGTAGCTTGGTATACAATGGAATCTGTAAGGCATTTATTTTGCATAGGACGTGAGGGCTATGACAGTTGCAGAACTCGTGTTATTATTTATGGTATGTTGGTTATAATCAATATAATAATGTTCTTTTAGAATTTTTTTTTTTTTTATCATATCAAGACTATCGGTGCAGTTATAACTAAGTTTCAGTGTATTTTTTATTAAAAATTTTGCTAAGTAGATTATTAGTTGGGATGTGTTTTCGAACTAGATTGAACTTTATTGCCTAATTTGGTACTAAGCATTTGGTTAAATGGTGGTGTGTACCAAATTATTTTCCTATTTCAATTTAAGTGTTCTGCTTAATTTGTTTATGATATTTAATATCCTTGCAATTATAGCCAGTTTTTTTAGAGCTATATTATAGTAACAGCTATGCTGATAGAAAATGTCTTCAGTGGAGGAATTATTGTTAATTCTGTGTTCAACTGAATGTGGTATATGATTAATTATGGTAGATGATTTGATTTAGGATGTATGTAGATATGATTAGCATTATGTTTTAGATATGGCGAGTAAGTACTATTAACTAAGTCAAGTGTAATGTCTAAAAAGTCAACTATTTTGAGGTTGGCATTTACTATTACTTTAAGACTAAAGTTCTTCAGTATTCTATGTATGTATTTATGGATTCTATCTTCTTTTGAGTTTGTGGAGTTATGAATAATCATGAGACTATCATCACTATACAATTCAATACCTTATATAGACATCACAATGAACTGTGAGATGGTACAAAAAAAGCCCACAAGGTCTGATGATTCAGCAGAATTCAGTGCTACCATGGCAAATATCAAATGGACCCTCAGATTATATATCTTGCAGACTGACGCCAAATCGGTCAGGTTTCAATCCTGGGTTAAAAGACAATCGGAGTCTAACCGTACTGATGAGCTGTGATACAGATCTGTCTGCGGATGACTATATATATATATATATATATACACAGCTTTTACAGAGAAGATTTTTATTTTGTCCAAAAAACAGTTATATTAAAAAGAGTACACAATTTACAAAACTGAAATTGTAGAGCTAGTTAATATTTAAAATATTTGAATAACTAATAATCTCTGCTACTATGCTTTTAATGAAGGTTTCCTCAGGCAGTGGATATATAAATATAAGTAAAAACTACCTTTTAATGACATTTCTGTTGGATGGCTTTAAAGTGTCTGGATTTTTTTCTACATTAATTTTGTTTTCTAAAAAATTTACTAACTCTTAAATTATTTACATTTTTTAGACTAATATCCACATCTTTGTTATCACAACATTTTGGTCATTGAATCATCTGGCTTTCATTTCTGCTTTTCCAGGTGATTTTCAGGGAATATTTTAGTTAAATAAAGGGCTCAGTTCAAAATTCTCTGAATTTTACACAAACTGACAATGACTTGAAGACATCAAGAGAGTCAGTCAATCAGTTAAGTGCCATATATGGTGGATTAAGGGTGTTTGAGCATAAGTGAATGCAACGGACACAACTGGAATTTGAACTAGTTTCTTAAATTTTTCATTTCAAGTTGATATCCACTGCACCACAATGCACATCCCTAGAGAATATAACAAGGAAAACATTGTGCTAATAAAAAAGATGAGGACATTAGTTCAAATGTAAATAATAAAAACTACATCCAAGAAATTCAGATAGAAAAGCTAAAATAAAAATAAATAATAAAAGCTTTCTGAACTGTCATAATTTGTTTTCTTCTAATAAAATTGTACCTTTTGTGTTATGATCCAGCAAATTTTGAATTTGCTATTAGTTTATGGATTTGTCACTAGAGTTCTTCAGTTTGATTTCAAACTATAATTGAACTTTTAATTTAGTAATTTTATAAACCAAATCATTAAACTGAATGAAGAGATTTCGTCATTGTATATTTTGTTTATCAGCCCTCTACCTTTTTAAGGCTCTAACCTGATAACACCCAGAAAAAATTCATTTATGGGTCAAAACTGGTTGTTTTTCTGTTTTTTGAAGGTTCTGATTAAATTAAACCATTTGAATTTTTGTGGTCTGAAGAGATGGGTGCTAAAAACTTACCCATCAAAAATTATAGTTTATAACCACTTTAGATGATGTGTTAAGTTTTCCTTTATTTCTATCATATTGCTCTAGTTAATATTCATTGAGCTCTCAATATAGGTTTCTTTAATATTTATATTAAATTGATCTTTTTGAATTATCCTTTCCATTTACAGATTTGACACACAGGAAGTATGAAAACATTATAAAAATGCCTTTATAAAACTTCAAAGTTGACATGACTGAAATAACACTGCTCAGCAAGTGAAAAACTTCTTCACATTAATTCTATTAATGATCTATCCTTATCTTGATATCAAGCACTTTATAACTAAAAATCTGCTTGCCTAAAATGCTTTTCTACCAGTAAACTACCGAAAACAAAACACACACCAATTTTGGCACTAAACATCATTACAATTTAACAATATGTGTGTGTGTGTGTGTGAATAGAATAAGTAAAGAACAAGTAGGAAAAAAGTGACTTTAATCTAATGTTTCACTTTAACAAGCTTCTTTAGAGATTCATTAAAGACGAATGATTTAAAAATATAAGAGACAGTATGTTTTTTGAGGTATAGTTTCATTGATCAGAAAGTTACCAAATTAATACACACATTTAATTCATCTTTATTTTAAATATGTTTAACACATTATTTTCACTTACATATACTTACATTCATAATAAACATCTAATGCTTTTATTATACATTGGCACACACACTCAAACAGACAAGTTTTTCTTCTATATTTAATATTCATCCATTACTTTATCACACGTGACATGTATCTGACCAATGAAACTATACCTCAATCAAAATACTGTCTCTTAGATTTTTAAATCATTCGTCTTTAACAAGCTTCTTCAAAGATTTATTAAAGTGAAACATGTTAGATTAAAGACACTTTTTTCCTACTTGTTCTTTACTTATTCTATTCACCTTGTTGGATTCCAATCCATATATTCAACTCATATATATATATATATATATATATATACACACACACACACACACACATACGAGAGAGAAAGAATTCTTATAATCCAAACTGCTTCAGATTTAAATAACTCATTGAAAAATCAAAAACTACATTTCTCATTGCCAAGATTTTATATAGTCTGACAATGATTAGATCACAAGGTTAGCAGATTAGAGATTCAGTGCTGTATATTTTTTGCTAAAATATCTGCATAACTGTTTCAAACTAAAATATTTTACTACACCATCCAGAGATGAAAACTTAAACATGAGAATATTATTTACTTAAGACCCTGAGTTTAATTTTTTAAAGTAGAATTATACACTTTATAAAACTGTTCAAATATAAAAGGCTTTTGACCATTTCTCTGATGAACTATAAAGTTGTTCTTCCACTCACTGTCATCATGCAAGTGCTGCTAAACTGAGTCATCAGTGACAAGTCAATGAATTGATGATTCTGTTTCAAGCCATTATTACACTTCAACATGTCTCTCCAGTCATATCAACCTCATTTTCTATACAGTCAGTCCTCCATGTCACAAGTGTCTTTTTGCTTATATTTTTTTTTTTTATTCTTTAAAAATAAAGTGCCTTGTTTAAATTTTTTCATGGCTGGAAAACTAAAGTACAAATATAAGAATTATTTGCTAAAACAGTTGTTTTATTATTATTTTTGTTGTACAACAAATTTAAATTTAATTTCATGGGATATTTACTAGCTGCTTAAGAAGCCTGATATCACAGGTAGGATTTATTAAATAAATATCAAAACTTATTGTCGCTAATTATCACAGCAGTTTTTGATAGCAAATGAAAAAAATAAATGATTTTAGTAATGACTGCATTTGAACCTATACACAGTAATGCCTTGGCTTTTATTACTTTGCTGTTCTTTGTCCAAAAACTATTTCTAGCAGTTAAAGAAAAAAATATTTGATTATCACTAGATTTTGTCTTTTTTTTTTTTTTTTTTTACTTAAATTTGTTTTAATAAGTTTTAACAATCTTTTATATTGTTCACTGAAAAAGCAGAAAAACAATGGCCAGGGATCAGAAATCAATGCAATTATTTCTGGCAGAATAGAATATATATAAATACTTCATGAATAATTCCTTAATAAAACTACTTTTAAATACAAAATATAAACTAGTCAAGATCAGCAAACACCAAGTGGTAAAGGATTTAGTCGTTAAAGGAATAAAATCATTTTCAATATATTAGGTTGTAAGTAATTTCCATTTTTAGAAACCAATTGTAATATTTTGAAAAATAAAGTTGATAAAAAAACAGAAATTATTTGACTCAATTTAATAATAAAGACTTTCTTAAAAAGTAAAATAGTGTGTGTGTGTGCGCGTTTGCATTCGTTAACAGTGATTTTAATTCAAAACAGTCACTACAATATTGTAGTGAAGAAAACAGTGAATTACCTTGTCAAACCAAGAGACATGTCACGTGTATTCTACAACAGAAAATGTGACAAAGAAGAAAAACTAAATAAAATTAGTGAGAAAAACAGAACTGCTATAAGCATCAGAAGCTATGCTTTGATTCTTCTCTTCCTGTCTGGTGTGGCCAATCAGAAAAATTGCTTGGGAAATAAAGGCCATTGCTTTTTTTGCTTACTGGGAGTTTTTGATTTTTGGAGCTTGGCAAGTAAAGTTTGTTTCTGCTATTGTGAGGGGAAGTGTGGATTTCTGACCCTATTTTTGTTGCTATGTTGCTTGTTGGACTGTCCTCAACAGATTAGCAATTGAACTTAGTGTTGGCAGACAGATTTCTTACAGATATTGTATTTTACAAATATTAATATTAGAATGAAAGAAAGGAGATTCCACCCAAATATTTCCTATATATATATATATATATATATAGATATGAGAGAGAGAAAAAAAAGAAAAATGAAAGTTCTTGGCCTGACCCACTTTCCCAAAAATCAGTATTATGTTTGGTCATTGAAATGCTGATATTGAGATGTGGGTCAGGTCAAGGACTTTTCAATATCACCTTGTAATCATAGTTAAAATAAAATTCTATCTCTTTTCTATTATTGTTGTGTCACTAAGAATTATAGTACTGTTAATTTTTCAATGAACTATATTTGCAATAAAGAGCAAAAACTTTTCCAGATATTTTATCAGATATATTATCTGACAAAGTAATAATTGTTTTACATCTTTCCAAAATACATCAAAATATTAAATTGTAACTCCTCCTCCTCACCATGTTGGTCTTCAGGTTCCTTTAAACCACTGTGGTTACCATCTAACTGACTCTTCACTTGTCAACATATTGCTGGTTTGTCATTGGCATCATGATGATGAGCAGAGTTCCACTTGACACACCCCTGCTATGTTGTGTTACTTATCTCAGAGGGGGAGAAATTTGGTGATGAAATAAACTGAAGTGAAGAACAGAAAGCTACACAAAAAAAATAAATAAATAAATAAAATTCTTTCAAATAAAGAATTAACTCTGGTTAAAAATGTAAGAAATTGGTTTATATATGATTTGTTGTATGCAGCAGTTTTAACCCACTTATAATCAAATGTCACTGGGATCTCCTTTTGGAGTTTATAGCCCATGTTGGTAGTAATTTAAATTTTTATGTTCTGGTCTTCATAAGGTCTTGGTCAGGAGATCTCAGCAAATGATGTGGATTCCAGTAGCAGTAATATGGGAACCCTTCACTTTTATTCAAACCTCCAGCTTATATAGAGTCCTGGGGTTCAGTTATCTTATATCCTTAGCAACCTTTTTCTAAAGTCTCATTTTCAAAATATGTTTAGAGTAATTTTTTTTTAATTTACGGGTTGTCCAGCCACTTTTTGCAAATGTTCAGAAAAATCAAGCCACCCCTTAATAGAGAGAGAGATTAGAACCACCATATAGGTGGTGCTAATCTCTCTCTCCCTTTTCAGCATCCACCCACAGCCAAATTAAAGGGCTGTTACAACTGTCTTTGTGATGAATATAAACTTTTGGAATGTGTAGGTAAAAAGGAATTTCCAGTAATTAACCTTTCCTTATCAGCTTGTCTCATACTGGTTGTCTCAGACAATCACCCAAAAAACAAGGAACCCAAACATACCAAGAGAATCAAAGCCAATCTCACAAATTGTTTTGTTCATTTTCAGTCATCATGGGTAAGAAAGAAAATATTCCCAGCATCTTTAGTACTAAAAGAAAAGGTCTTTCTGTTTATATGTTTCTCGGTCAACTAGGCCACACAGTTGGTCACTCCAGGGTTTGTAAGTAATTGTTCTTTATTAGCTTGTCTACAAAAGAATCCAAAATTACATCAGCCATAAAAATTTTGACTAATGCATGAAAAGTAATATGAACCAACCTGTCTTCAATCATAGGCATTAATATTTATTTTTCAATTCTCTTTGGAATTGTTTGCAATTTCATTTTATACTGAAACAATTTTTTTCAACACATTTAGTTTTTAATTTTTTTCAACTTTTCAATCCACTTTCTTGCAAATTTCAACAATTATCATCCAGTTAGTAGATTCTTTCCTCATTTTTAAAAACTCCCTTAAGTTCCAGTGTCACAAAATAAATAAAATATCTTAATTCATCAATTACTGAAGTTGACTATTCTGATACATGACGGTTTCTCTATTTACAAACTGACAAGCTCCTATTCATCTATGTCACAACTAGATATTGCAAGGGTATCAGAAATAATCAAAATAAAGAGAAGAGACTCAGCAAAGACATAACATATCCAGGAGACAAAAAAATTACTTAAAAAGGAAATGGCATCATTCAATTTCCTCAAACTACAAGGTAATAAAAAAGTTCTGTCCGATTTTAAAAGAAAAAAGAAAACACTTCACAGTATGTATGACTTATATTTAGTCTTCGAAGTAATTACCATCGGCATCCAGCACCTTCTGCCAACATGTCTCCACTTGTTCAATGCCCTTGTGCAAAGAAGTCCAGGACGGCTTTGCACAAGTCTGCTTTATTGGTGAAGGATTTCCCACAAAAATCATTATCCAGGGAGTGGAAGAGGAGGTAATCGAATGGCACAAGGTCAGGTGAATAAGGTGGATGGCACAAAGTCTCCCACCCAAGTTGATGTATGGTATCCCTGACCACTCGCGCAACATGCTACCTGTTATCATGGCGGTAAAAGCACATGTTTGCGATTCACCCGTGCTGGCTCCTTCTGGTGCAATGCCTGCTGCACACATTTCAATTGCTGCGAGTATAGGTCTCCAGTGACCATTTGGCCAATTGGTAACAGTTCATAATGAACCACTTGATGACCTGTCCACCAGACACAAAGCATAATCTTGTGTAGGTGCATAGGTGGTCTTGTGGAGACAACCAATGTGTTACGCTTGGGAGTTTCATACAGAACCCACTTTTCATTTTCAATGTAAGCACTCGATTGAATAAGAATGCGGTACGGTGGCGAGAAAGCAGCAATACGTAGGCTGCCACTCACTGTCCCTTGTGGACCTCCAACAGCATTGCTCAGTTTGTACATCTTATCTAGGCAGTGCAGATGAAGTCCGTTTCATCGGAAATGTTGAACTGTCTTCCATGTTCACCACACAGACTACTATCCTTTTCAATGGCTGCCTTCAGGATTCCGTCAGTCAAGACCTATGGTTGTACACTGCGAGGCTCATCACGGAGAGACAAATCTCCCGACTTGAATTTTCTAAACCAACACCTTGCAGTACGTTCATTTACAGCACTATCCCCAAAAACTTGACATATGTGGTGACTTGATGCAGTTGCTGATAAGTCCACTTTGAAATCGTAAAGCAAACAGCCCTGAACGAGATCTCTAGACACTTCCATCCTTCTCACAGCTGTCTGGCTTATAACTGATGGCCAGGCACGGTGCGCATGTTTTTTATAACATCTGATGTTCCTACTTCCAGTTGTCCACATTTGAAAACAATTATTTCAACTTCATTCAATGATTAAAAAATGAACAGAACTTTTTTGGTTACCTTGTATATATAGTTTTAAATATGCTGTATTTATGAGAACGGAATACATAGTAATATGAGGATTTATAGATATAAACAGCATGGCTAAAAATAAAGACAGTATTGTAACTGTTGGTTACCATAAACAATCATTAGCTCATTATAGTCTGATGCTTCAATCACCATGCGATATTGATTTCTATATTCACACTGTTGATACCCAGCTAATATATGTACCTTCAGATTCACACTATCTAAGTTTTAAAATTAATAAAAAATATTGGTGTCTGATGATGTGTACTATGTTTTTCCATTTATGATTAGTAAGTATAGTTTTTACTTAATATCATCTAATAGGCCAAAATACAAAATTTTAAAAGATGTAAAACTTAAGCATTTCTAATTAAAATTGAGAACAAAATTAAAACAATTCTTGTAAAAATTCATTATTCACTGAAAAATATTAATATATCATTTTTTATAAAAGTAATTAAAAGCTTTACTAATTAAATAAGGTCTTAGTTTTATTGTATTTGTTATTTTATGATTCGGAGCAGATTTTCACTAAATGGTATTTGTTTTACTAAAAGTGATCTAAATTCCTCCCCAACTTTCTGTAGATCTGTATTTCTGTTGCCTCTAGTTTTTTCTTTATCTGTGAGGACATTGTCCAACACCCACTGCCATACCTAATTCCATAATAGTATAACATAAAAATGTAAAGAGGTGGGTCTAATATATCATTAAATATGATAAATTGCTATGGTCTGTTTGTTTCCTATCTTCTGTAATTCAACATAGATTTCAGATTAAACATAATGGCCTGTTTTAAAGAAAGTATGAATAAGGTGCATTTCTGTAGCAATAATTCTTTCAAGCATGTTTGGTTAAATAATATCGACAAGTTTTGTGTATAAAATTCTTTAAATTTTTCAAATTTCTGAATTAGTTGTTTTGTGCTATCAGTAAATTTGCCAAACTTCATATTTATATTTTTTCAGAGTACTTTTAAATGTTGATACACTTATTTTCAAGGATATTCTTATGTATATTTACACAAATGATTTTGAATAATTTTAGTGTTCTCAGGATTACTGGGACCAATTTCAAGTCACTCAGAGTGACATCATTTAAATAGTCACAGTAGAATTTTTTTTTGTGTGTGTGTGTACATATATTTAAAAAATACTCACACCTCAACATACGATCCCCTATGGAAAAAGATATCTTATTTAATTTTTGCTGTTTCTATGTTATTACAACAGCCTGTAAAAGTATAACAAAGTGCTCAGATATACAGAACATTTGAACGCTTTTTTTGGTGTCATTATTTGCATTGTGTCCTATATCAAATTTTACTGATATCTACTAAAATGTGTCTTATGTTAATATTATTTTGCTTATTTGTTATATGTTGATACATATAAGTGCAAATTGCATGAAATTTTGACAAATGACAAGTCATGAGAGTGTGATGTTGGTGTAGCCAATGTGATCATATAAAACTAAAAAGATTCTTTTTACTAAGGGACTGGGTATCCAATTTAAATATACATGACCACAAACACTCACGTGTGTGTGTGTGTGTGTGTGTGTTTGTGTGTGTGTGTGTGTATATAATACACATACACACACAAACACACACATTTGACCATAGCTCAAATAGGATTTGATTAAACACACACAGAAAACTACAAAAAAGACTAAAAATAATGGAATCACTAATAATAAATACCAAGTCAACATTCAATAGCATCAAATATGAGCACAGTCCCAAGTAATAACTGTGCTTGGAGGAAAAAATATTCCTATCACTCTACATACATTAAAAAAATAAATAACAATCAATACATTCAGTTGAAAATAAAGATTATCCTTGATAATGGCTAAAAGTATAACAAAGTGCTCAGATATACAGAACATTTGAACGCTTTTTTTTTAATGCACACACTTTATAACCAGAAAAGAAAACATAAAAATTAAAAAGTACTTAGTTGCAAGAAAAAAATTTCCTGTCTCTTATTACTCTACTCAGCTTCTGGAATGCATCCTAGGTCATTCTAATACACCTTCAGATCTCCATATCACTTTTCATCTTCTGTTAGAACATTTTCAAGGTATTTAAATTTCTGCACTTGTTTGATTTTAGCATCCCCAACTTGTAATTGGCATTTTGGGCTCCTCTTTTTACTGATCAGTCTTATTTATATAATTGAATTATTGCACAAGAATGTGATACCTAACATTCAAAATGAATTTTTAATAATGAAAAATCTTTCTTGATGCTTTTATTTTAATTTTAAGCTGATTAAATTTAATATTTCAAAACTCAATTTAAATTGATTGGAAGGTGTTTACATTTTGAAATTTCTAAAAGTTTTTAATTTAGCACCATTTTTAGCAAACTGTTATAAAAATGTAAATCTCTTTATTGAATAAAAAATCTTTTGAAAACATATACTTTCCTGAAACTTTATTTGAGGAATATTATCTTATTTAAAGTATAATTAATTTTGAAACAATTATATTTTTTAGTTTAAAATATCACAGAAATGCATTTTTTAACACTATTTATGTTGACAGCTCCATGACAGATACATTTTTATCTAATATTGTTCTACATGGGATTCAACAACTGATGAACTTAGCTCATTCCCAACCATGCACATTGCACAGACAATACTAATATCAGAAATCAAATTTTGTAATACACAAGTTTCTAATGTTACATATTATAATTTTCTTTCATAAGTAAATTATGGTTTTGTTTTTTCTTTATACTCATTTTTAAAATTTTTTTTTGCCAAAGCCAAATTCAGAAAAAAATTCTAACATGAAATGCAACCAACAAAATGAAAATACCTAAATTAATCAAAGAAAGAAAAAATTATTTTTGAGAAATATTTCTAATTTTCTCATTTATCAATGAGATAATAAAAAAAAAAAAAAAAAAAAAAAAACCTGTATCTACAAAGGTGTAATAAAATGTTCTTGGCCTGACCCACTAAGCTCCATGTCAAATAACTTATTTTTTAAGTTTACATAATGTATATTATTCTTTGTAATAAAAATAAGGGGAGACTACCTTGCAATTAGCAGGATGTGTATATAAAGTTAAACCATATTTGGCCAGTAATTTTTCATTTATGTAAGTTTGATTGAAGACCAACAAAATTTCTTTGTTTAGGATTTTTTTTCTTTTATAGTTCAAACCATTTTTTTCTGATTTTTAGAGAAATTTTGAACATAGGTTTGTTGTGTTTTGATAGTTTTCAAATGTCAGTTTGTGGTGTTATGTTTTCTTTCATTTTCAGAAATACATTTAGTACATTTGACCTTAATGAAATTTTATTGACATTGGGCTGTTTGTTTTTCATAGTTAAACATTCTAGTATTTGTAGTCACTTTTTACAATTTATGTGGCATATACTATTTTTTTTTCATAAAATCATCAATGATACAATATGGGATAAATATTGATAGCAATAAAAATAAAGAGAAATGTAAAAGCAATAGGCTAAGTTAAATATCTAGATATACCAGACAGCAAAATGTACATTTAAAAAATTGAATTTCTTTGTAATTTTTATCATTTTCAATGAAAAATTATAACCAGTGTTTTTTGCAATGTGCGTTGTGGTGCAGTGGATAAAGGCTTAAAATATGAAATTAGAGATCAAAGTTTGAATTCCAGTTGAATTTGTTGCATTCATTTATACAAGAATACCCTTGGGAAAGGTATTAATTCATCTCTTCCTCCAGCTATTAGTTGAATAGCAGGACAGATTGGGTTCTATAACCTTGGTTGGCAACCAGTCCACTGCAAAAAGAAATGGTAACTTACTGTGAGAAAATCTTCTGCCTGTCATGATCATCCAAGAATGTATCATGTATAGCACTTAACTGACTGATATTTAAAAATTCTGGAGGCATGAAGTTGACCATCACCATACAATATTGATACTTATGTCCCCACTGTGTGTATCATATATAAAATGAAGTTGCTTCACAGCTATAATTATTTTGTATTTTACCAAGAATCTCTAAATACATAGAAGCACCAGACCAGAAATAGTAGCAATATTCAGTGAATTGATGAATGATAAACTTATTTACAAATACAATTTTACATTTTATCAATACTGTTTAGTAAATATCAAAACAAGTTATATAGTCAAAATCTTATTACATATCAAGTGTGATGAAGTAGCAATTCAAACCAAACTACTTTACATTCTGTATGAATATCAATATTGGATATATTATGACAAATATACTACATAATTATATGAAACTGATAAATGATCTTTCAACTAACAGAAATGAGAAAAATGTAGTTGCAAAAAAACAAAACAAAAAAAAAACAAATGGCAAATTCAAGCATTTCTTACATTATACTTAAGTATAATGTAAGATTGTTTATTAAAATTATCACAGGCATCTAGCTGAAAACACACATTATATACAACCTGAAAAATAACAAATATTAATACACAGACTTATATTATTCATATTTTTTAGATTAAACATTTTTACAACTTTTTAAAATAATTTTATTTGTTTTTATATATATATAAAAGAGCAGAAAGTTTTTAAGCAAGTTTCACTGTAGTGACATGCATTGCATACAGCTTCTTCAAGTCAGAATAAAGGACAAAACTATGTGCAAAGAAAATATGTTGCGATTTTTGAGGATAAGAAAGGCAATAAATTAAATTACCTTATCAAATCCAACATCCCAACCTGAAGAAGCATAACCCAACACTTTACGTTGGCAAAATATGCCAAGTAAAAGATTGTCCACTTTTGTTTTGGGTACTAGTATACATCCTAAAAACAAATGCACATACAAAATTTTTGTCCCTAGCACTTTCTGCTACTTCTGTAGTCATTTTCAAGGGTGTTTTGGTCCTTGATATAATCATTTACCTATTTGTTGACCATTACATTAAAGTTCAGCTCTGTGCATTTTTGAATGAACACTCCAAGTCAAAACCACACAGCTAAACTACTATAGTCGACACATGGTAAAATAAGTACATCAAGGAAAAACACACCCTTGAAAATAACTACAGAAGTAGCCAAAAAGTGCTCAGGACAAAAATTATGGACAATTTTTATATTCCTTAACACCTACAAAATAGAAAAACTTTAAGATGCTGGAAAAGCTCAATAAAAATTTCATTAAATCCTTATTGTCAGCTGTATTCAATAAGAGATATTTGAATGAAAGGCTGCTTATATAAAACATAGTACACTTGGTATGTAATCCGGGTAAATTCCAAAAGAGACGAACTTGAGAGAACACAATGTTAAATTCATTTATTTAATTTAACAGAGTAATATTTTATAAAGGATTTTCAATTATTAATAATCGAATATATATAAGTGTTTGATTTTCATTATACATCTCTCTCACACACACTTTATTGAAATATTCAGGATATTCAGGATTTTATATTTAACATTTGTTAAAAGCAGGCAAGAGAATGGGGAGCCAGAAAAAGTGATGAGTGGGAATAGGGGAGCACGGAAGCAAGCAAGCAAAAGATAATAACCAAGAAAAGTGATCAACAAGAAAATATCCGAAGAAGCTTGTATAGCAGATGTAAAAAAAAAAAGACAACATATGTAGAATATTGGCAAACATGAAAGCAACCAAATTACCACCTTTAAGTGAATATCAAAAAGCAAACTATAAATTGGACAAAAAAAAAAAAAAAAAAAAAAAAAAATGAATGAATGAAAATCAATTTCTCAACAGTAATTTTCAGTGATGAATGCATCTGATTACTGTGGGATAAATATTGAGTCCTTCATAGAAATGGTTAACCAATATGATTTGACATTAAATTAATGAAATGGCTTCCTAACCCTACAACAGGAAAATAGTGGATGATTATTAAATAAATGTGTATGAAAATGCAAAATAATATTTGGGCAAAAGATGATCTCTAGGAAATATTGATTTAAAAAAGCAAGCAGAATATTTTTTTCTTTTTTTGCAAATGAATATTGATTTTAACAATTCTTTTGCAGATAAAAAAGATTCTCAAGATACACGTCCAATTATTTAACCTATAGCTAGGGGAAAGAGACGGATTCATTCCGTTATCAAGAGTACCCGTACATTCACTTTCACTTGCAATAAAACTTGCAGTAAGTAATTTAAGTGAAAACAGTAGAAAGGTTAATAAATCAAAGAATAATAAACTTATGAATATCATAGAAATGTCAAGGAGCTTATTAACATGCAAAATAAAATTATTTATGTTGATGAAATTTTGTCAAACAGAAGTTTCTCTAACCTAGATGTTTTGGATTTATTAAAAAATAAGTATTTGTTATTTAGTTTTCATAATAAAACAAGTTATTGATATTAAAAAAAAAATAAAAAAGGATAAATATTGTAAGCAGAGATTTAATATGTTGCTCATATTCTGAAAATGTTGCCAAAGCTGATTGGTTAATATGAATTTTATTATTAAAAACATTAACTTTTATAATAATATCAGAGTTGTAATTAAGCCATCAGCCAGTTAAGTGCCATACGTGATACACGCTTGAGAGATCATGTCTCGCAAGAGACATGACTGACTGGGCAGAAGATTATCCTGCAGTAGGTTGCCATTGTTTTCTGCAGTAGACTGGTTGCCGACCAAGGCTATAGAACCCAATCTGTCCTGTTATTTAACCCATAAATAATATGGGAAGGAATATACGGATTTAATACCTTTCCCAAGGGAATTTGCGCGTAAGTGAATGCAATGAATTTGGCTGGAATTTGAACTCGGCTCACCAATTTGCCATACGTTACAAAAGAGACATGACTGACTGGAAAGAAGATTTTTTTTTTTAAGTGTTATAAGTAGAAAGGTTTAGAGAGATCAGTACAATACTTGTTCATGTATATACAAACAACAATTGCTTCTTATTTTCTATATAAATGAACATTCAGTCAGTTAAGTGCCATACAGGATACATACTTGGACGATAATGCTGAAAACAAGGATAAAAATAAGCATGTCCAATGTGAAAAAACAGTGTGATAGCAAAGTAAATTAGTTGTAGTACTGGCTATCAATAATGCTATCCCATCAACAGTAACACAAATAACATGCTATTTTCAGTAAAACATGAGACATCATCAGTGGGTATTATGTCAATAAATCATACCTTGATAACAATTCACAAACACATGCTTATATATATATATATATATATATATAAAATGCTAGGAACAGCTAGAGAGCTTTTAACATTTGTGTCACCACAATTAAAAGATAATTTATAGATAGGACAGTCTTGTTTTTGCTTTTATGATGAGTAACAATAAAAAGAAAAGATTTATGAAAAACAAAATTCAATAGGAAATACAGGTCTCAAAATATATTCTTATAAAATGTCAATAAATCATGTTGCATTTTATCAGCTGAGAGATTTTTTCCAATTTGGAGTACAGGATTTTTTTTTTCCAACCTGCCTGTAACAAGTATTTATAGTATCCAGACAAAAAGAAGGAAAAAAAAAAAAAAAAAAATAACCCAATGTAATTGATCCTGACTTGGCATCTTGATTTCAGTTACTTTCTCACCAATGTGATATGGTTTCCCCTCGATCTTTTTTACAAATATTTCCATGGTAACTGCTCTGACAAGCTTTCCCCTCACCTAGTTCCCTGGCCATATGAATTTAAGTATGATACTAGATAGGCATCCTGATCACACCCTTTTACCACTGAAATAGTTAAAACTAACTATCACATCTACTGTATCAGTTTCTTTTCTTGCACTTCCTGCCTGTGGAATTCCTTTCTATTTATTAGCTTCTCTGATAGCTACAATCTCTAAAAATTTAAATGCAATGTCAATTAGCATCTTCTATCTTGTTGAATCTCATTCATCATATATTCTTTAATACCCCCCTGCAACTAATCTTTTCTCTCACTGTAACTCCTGTAATTATTTCACCCCCAATCAAGGTGGGAGCCCCATTAGCATGACTAAAGTTGATATGTCAAGTTCATGATCAATTACATTGCAGATCCTTCTTTAGATTTCGTTAAAACCCTCAAGATAAATAGCAGAAGCACCCGACCAGATATGGCAACAGTATTCGATACACAGCCAAATGGCAGATTTATAAACGTGCAAGATGGATTCTGATGAGAAAAACTGTCTCAACACAGTGACTCAAATTTTCTAGCAGTAAATGCAGCTATACGTTAGATGTAGTCACTCCACTTCAGATTGATTGAAAAAGTGAGGATGAGGAAGTGCTGTACAGATTATTGGCATAATGGATATGTTAATGGTCTGCTTACTACCAGCTTGGATGATTAAATCATAGTGGTATTTGCTAGGTAATTTTAAATATCCTTTAACATTAGTATGAAAACATTCCACTGGCCATTATTATGTACATGAAATGAGTTTAATGCTGATTTGACATTTTATAAGAACAGATTTCATGTTTTATTTGTTTTTAAAGCGTAAATAGTGATTCATAAACAGTGGATTTTAAAATTTTTTATTAAATTACAGATTGTTGTTAAACTGTCAGATTTTTCAGTTTTTTTTATGGCATTCATGATAAAGAAAGAAAAAACTATTACAATGTCAAAGAAACAAAAAGCATTCTTGTCTTTTAATAAGTTTAATATTTATCAATCTTTTCTGTTTTTCTGTCAGCTAACATATCCAAAGCTGCACATTGACAGAGTAAAGAAAATAAACACTTCCTCACCACTGCTAAATGCATTTTCTCAAAAACTTTATCAAGGGAGTAATTAAGAAATGCCTAGCTAATGCTCAAGGGGGTCAGATTTGAGGAAATGGAGACAGGCTATGGCAGGCAGAAGATGCAGTCAGACACCAACACACCAATTGTCTCCACCCTACCAGATGGCTCCCATTATTTTTGTTGAATTAACACTCAATTTCTGTTTCAATATTTGCAAGAAAATATCAAATTTCACATCTTCTGTAACAGCATATCATTTAAAAAAAAAGAAGATGTCAAAAGACATTGGCATATTTTTTTTTGTTTTATTCAAGTCTTGATGATTCATGTGTTATCAGTCACATATTTCTCAATCAAATAAAACACATTCAGAAAGTATGCTGAAGTAAAATACACCCATTTTATTCTCTTAACAGAAGGTAGAAGAGCTCTTATTTTACTTCAAATCAATTTGGAAAAAAAATATATACATTGGTGTGCATACATACACATTACACAATCAAACTAAAGCCATAAGTAAACAAAAACAAATGTAGCGGATTATTTTCAGGAACTCTTTCCATTGAAAACATTCTCTCTTTTGGTTGACCATTATTCCAGTGATATCTGTAGCTATGCTGAATAGATTTTGCACAGTAATTGTGTAAATTATTTTTTTTTTAGTGAGTGTGGGGGAGGGAGCACATAAAAGCAATAGCATACTCTCAGCCTCCACAGACGTTGTTTTGTTCAAGAGCAAAATGAGATGTCAAGACTTGCAGATTTTTGACTACAAAAAAGGCGAGTTTACCATGAATCCGCCTTAAGGGCTGCACTCTGAGATTGTAGAATCTTAACAGTCAGCTTAGATTGACCTCCAACTGAAACTAGTGGGACTAGTTTGCAATGCTAGTAACTTGGATTGAAACTGGAAATATTTTGAAATTTTAAAAAATACTTGATGAAAAACAAAGAAAATGCAATAATTAAACTTCATCTCAAGAGTGAAACAATATAGTGTGTGTGTGTGTGTGTATATATATATATATATATATATATATCCTAGTATCATTTAATTTTAACTTTAAAAGTTTAAAAAAGGAAAAAATAATCATTTCAAATTACAAGATTAGACTTAAGCTTTTTTTTGTGCATGCATCATGATCGCTCTTGATGGCTTAATGAAGAAAACTCAGTCAAATATGAAAAAGCAGCAAAAATATTAGTATGAATTATTCCCGACAGAATAAACATATTTGATAGATGTTTCAGTTTGACTTGATTTCACATCAAGTCAAACTGAAAGTCCACGGCTTGTTTGATAAGCATGTCAAATTTGATTAAAACTGAACTCTAATCAGTTGACACTTAACAGTAAATTTTAGTCAGTCCAATTTTTAATCAAAATATTTTTGTAAAAGAGTTAAATTGCCTGTACAAAATTTGGAATGTTAATGACGTCTCAGTTACAAACTGATAAACATAACAATACTGATATACATAATAGTCAACAAATCCCCAAGCAGCAAGATGACAATCTTAATTTAGGAATGCATTATTATAGTAAATATATTTATTAATAAATAACAACCTTAAAATAAGTTAATATATTCAGTAAAAGCAATAACAATAGGAGGGCAATATTTCTTTGACCTATCAAAAAAAATAAATAAAAAATGAAAGAAAATGATGTTTGCCCAAATTTTAGAAAGTGGTTTGGGCCAAGAGCTTTTAGCACAGCCATGTTCTCTTTCTAGCTCAGGGTTTTCCACCTTAGGCAAAACTACCGACTAGTGAGCAACTGAGAAACTGAACAAAAAAAATTATTGGTGGGTTATACAAGATTTCAAGTATTAAAGAAGTATTTAAAATGCAACTTGAAAAATATTCAAAGAAGATATGTAAAGAAGCTGCATAAGAATAGATGAAAGGAGAGAAAAAAAAAGAAAAAAAAAAAAGAGGAGGTTAATTAGAAATAACTAGGTCACATTCCTAGATAAGACAAAGATTCCTACAAACAATGAAATATATTTTGGTATTTTCTATAGTTTTGAGAAGGGGTCATCAAAACTTAAGTTCTTTAGACAAAACATTTTTAATATAAAAGGGAAAATAAAGAACAAAAAAAAATATTTAGTATTTTTTCATTAGTTGCTAGCAGCGTAAATTCTTTTTAATTTTATAATTCTGATCAAAATCTGTTCATTTTTTCCTCAAATTATTATAATGAGAGAGAGAGATGTATGACAAAGTGGGAAAAGTGGCACCGATATGACAAATTTAACATATCACTCAATAAATCATGGGCCTAATTAATAAAACAACAACTTTTAGGCAAAATTTGACTTTATTCATCAACATAGTATTCTTCTAGGGTAATATACTGATTCCAATACTTCTCTAACAATTCAATTCCTTTTTTGTAGAAGGATTTGTCTTTGGCCTCAAAATACGCCTCAGTTTCTGATATCACTTCTTCATTGGAGCCAAATCTCTTTCCCTAGAGCATTCTTTTCAGGTCTGCAAACAGCCAGTAGTCATTGGAGGCCAGTTCTTGAGAATAGGTTGGATACAGAGGAAAATTCAAAGTGCAATTCATCTAGTTTCCCCACCATTATGATCAAATTGTGACACGGTGCATTGTCTTGGTAAAAAAATCACTTTTTTCTTTTTCATCTATGGCCGTTTTTTTTGGCAATTTCTTCCTTCAAATGCACCAATAATGCTATATAATATTCGCTATTGATGGTTCTTCCTTTCTCAAGGTAATTGATGAACAAAATACCTTGCGCATCCCAAAATAGGGAAGCCAAAACCTTGCCTGCTGATGTTTGCATCTTTGGTCACTTAGTATGGCTTTCACCTGCTGCTGTATGCTCAGCTGACTGCCGATTTGACTCTGGAGTGATGTGTTGGATCCATGTTTCATCCACTGTCACATATTTACGCAAAAACATTGCACTGAAACAGTTGCAAACAACACTCTGAATCATAGATGCATTGTTGTTTTTAACAGACTGTGGGCAAACAGGGCACCCACTTTGAACACAGCTTTCTCATTCACAAATTGTCATGAAAAATGGTGAATAAACTACCTTCTGATATGTTCAACTCCTGCTATCTCACACAATTTTGATTTACAATCGGCAAAAATGAGTTTGTGGATATTTTGGTGTTTTTCGAGACAACTGCTGATTTAAGTGTTCAGCATAATTTGTGTTGGTATGACTGTTTGAAGTCAGTATACCACCTCTTAACTGTTCTTTCTGACAGAGTTCGAATAACACTTATCAAGCCATTGCTTTGCTTGAACAGTACTCCCCCCACATCAGAAAGCAATGCTTTATCAACACACAAAATTCAAATTTTTCCATTGTTTTGAACATTTGTAACAGTAGCTTCAACTAAATAACTAATTTGTAAACTAATTATCCGATTGGACCCAAATTTCAATTGTTTATTAATATGGTGGCAGCAGCACAAGCTGCTGCATAAGCCAGTATTATTTGTTACCTCCCTTTGGTATATTTTTTACAACATCAAGATCAATTTATGAACCAGTAACAAATGATTATCAAACAATTTTGGTGTGCCCTTGAATATTTACTATATAGGTGGGCAGAGGAAAATTTTTTCATGTGAAATTAGGCAATGATGCATAAAAAGAAAAAAGAAAAAAAGAGGTTAGGAACTCTGATCTCAATAGACTCATGAATATTCCCTGAGTAATGACAACTTATAAGACTCTTATTGATGTTCTTTTTATCTTCATTGCCTGTCTATTTTTTATTAATTAAACAAACATGGGAAAGTTCCAGATAAGAAAAAGAATAACAGACATCTAAATCCAATTACCTTTCCTCTGTTCATAAAATACTTTTTTTTACACCTTTTCAACACTTTCTGTCTTAATCTTTCACTCATTTTCTTTATATCCAATTTGTAAACTTATTTCTTGTCTCCATCCTTCATATCTATGTATGCATTTTTGTTTCATTTAGCTTTCTTGCATCCTTCACTCCTCCTCCATGTTCCCAAAAACCAATTGATTCCAGCTTAAAATAGCCAAGATGAGGCAGATACTAGACATTGATCTAAGAATAAATTCATACATTCAGAATAATACAGTACTAGCTTGCACAAAAATCCAACCATTTTCTTATAAGTTCATTAATTTGGTTATGCTTAATTTTTTCTGAAAATTTACAAAAATAAATCTTACAAATAAGTATTCACTATATTTTAGAAAGATGGTATACTTTTAAAGTAATTTATATTGGCAGATTTTAATGTTTATTTGAAGTAGTAAACATAAAAAAGAAAAAGATTTTCACAGTATCAAAAATTACACTTTCAATAGACACAAATCCCTGAATAACAAGATATATTATTTTTAATTAAATCTTTTTTAAAAGCAAATTTCTTGCACATTCTACAAATAAAATGAAAGTTTCAAACTAATTTATCAAGTTTAAATATGCACAAAAATGTAACTTAAATAAGTTGACATTGGGTTTAATTTAACAAAAAATTCAATATTTAGACATTTGCTTAAATGCCACCATTGGTAATCTTTGCCATGTCCACTAAAATATCTAATACAATAGCTACATAAACATCAAAACATACCTAAAAATATTTATAAACCAATAACATACAATAAAGTGCTCACATTAAATCACACCAATTAATAACCAATTAAAGCATACAAGACCACAATACAAATCATAAAGCTGTTTTATTAGTCATCATAATAGAGGTAGATACTGCCAAAATATCCTGGGTATAATAGTAGATATACCATGTGGTATTTTAGGGCCAATTAGGAATAAATAAAATAATGTATAATTTTAGAGCTGATGTCTTAAAAAAAAAAAACAAGAAAAGAAAGAAAGAAAGTATAAGTATCACAAATTCTGAACCCATGAAAGAGACTCACAATTATCACTACAATCCATGATGTCACTCTAGCTGTTGATATTCAGGACCACATGATAAAACAATGCTCAAGTTAACACTAACCTAACTACAAAGAGACTGTTTCAGACTACAGCAACACCATCCACAGTTAGAACTAAAATCTCCTTTATCCAAGTTACAACTATACACACATACTGATTCTTTCATATAAGCACACATGTAACCACATTTTACTATTCTCACATATGTACACAATGGAGCATATTTTTTATCCAAGAATAACAACTAAAAGAGGATATAACACATTCAACCAACTTCATATATTCTTATTGTATAAAATTAATGTTATTTGTTCACAGTAAGTTGTCTTTTCCTACTGAATTTTATTCTTTCCATGAAAAGCAGTTTTGCAACAATATTTTATGTTACTCTGAATTTTAATGTTTAACAAAAACCAGAGTAGAAGGATTCCTACACCTTTACTTAAGGGTTATAGAATTTTCTATTATCCATCCATCATATCAATGACAATTGGGGACAGAGTCATTATGAATGACAATGCTTTCATTAGTGTGTGTGTGTATATATATATATATATATATATATATATATATAGTGCAACAGATCAATTGTCATTTAAATTACTTGAAAATTAAGATAACAATGACATCTCATTTTAACAGATATATTTACCAAAACTACACAAAAATATATTGAAGTACTCAAGAGCAAATTCATTCAATAAAATTGCCATTGGCTTCAACCATGGCTTCCAAACAACTTTGGAATCTCCTGTAACCCTTTTGGATGATCTCTTTGTTTAAGTTTGTGAATGCTGACATAAACCTTGCCTTCAGTTAATCTTTGGTATTACAAGGAGTTTTGTTGGTCTCTCATTCAACTGTGCCTCACACATAATAATCAAGGGGGTTGCAATTTGGAGAGATTGTTGGTCAGATGTAAGGGGTGATGTGGTTGCAGAATTGTCCGACTGACATGATAGAATTCTCTTGCTTGTGTGATATGGTGCAGAGCCCTGTTGCTAGACATACGGTTTTCCAGCAGCAACACTTGCATTGTGCATGAGGCCCTGTGGGAAGATGAATAAACATATACGTCACCATCACTAGTGATAACTCCAAACCCCATTATGTTGACTGGATATATTATCCAACTCTTTCTGAATCCTCTGAATTATTCTCAGATTGATACCCAAACACACAGAAAGGTCCATATTGTACCTCTCAGTGAGAATGCTAAGCATGTTTTTCCCAAATTTCTGGCAGAGTAAACTGCATCATGAGGATCTGACTTACAGTGTCCAACTGACCCTTCTATAGTGTATAGTTGACAAAATAAAAACAATGCATATATACAAAATTAAAAATAGTGACAATTTACCAATCGCACACTGTGTGTGTGTGTACCTCTCTCCCACACACTTTGCTACATATGGTTTTAAATGTATGGTTTCTGTTTTAGACTGGCTGGTAACCAAGGCTGAAGAGCCAAGTCTATCCTATTATGTTTGCACAAAAGAAAATGTAAAAATACAACTGGAATTTAAATAAAACTTAATTTCTCAATACAAGCATGATCCTTTACACAGCCACCAATCATTTTTATTAGAAATATTTGTAAAACTGTCATTGCTGGCATGTCAATATGGCTGACAGAATAAAATGCAGACACATCAAGGATTCTTCTGTTTATTCCTTTTATTTTCTCACAAAGAA
Source organism: Ascarosepion bandense (assembly GCA_037127315.1). Classification (NCBI taxonomy): domain Eukaryota; kingdom Metazoa; phylum Mollusca; class Cephalopoda; order Sepiida; family Sepiidae; genus Ascarosepion; species Ascarosepion bandense. The sequence goes on along the minus strand of JBBBDQ010001171.1, from coordinate 1,622,012 downwards.
ATGATACGGTAATTAGCAGCTAATAGACTTTGAGCTATCTTCTTTGAGTATACTTTATTATTTTAGGTTAGTTTAAATTTAAAAAAACTACTCAGACATTTGCAGCCTGTCTGGACTGGAAATGACTATCTTTTTAAAGATATTGGTGATAACAATGTGCCGCTTACTGTTTTATGGTTGTAAATAAATAAATTGGTAGATCATGTAGATATATTACCATACTCAAAGTTTGGAAACAGCATCCAATAAAAAACATAAAAAGTAAATCAAAACAATTTATAGTAAGTAAAATGTTGATAATCTTTAAATCATGTTTATCAGTTATGTATTATACACAATTGTATGTATACCCAAGAGCTAAATATATAAAGTTAAACAGGGATTACACAGAAATAATCTGCTAAGAGGATTTGAGTTTTGTAAAGATTACCAAAAGATCACACAAAGATTATCACAAAAATTATCTGCTTTAAATGTTTTTAAAGTATCTCAAAAACTAGTTTTAACATTACTGAAGCAAAACTTGAAATTTGGGGTTCAGATTGTAATATTTTTAAAAACTCTTTATAAAAAGCTTACTGTCTTAGATCATAGCACTAAAGTGATAACCAATATTAGTAAATTGCTTTATCAAAATGTATATAGAATACAATAAATCTGGTTTGAAAAGTTGCCATTAGGAAAAGCAGGAAACATATGCACTAGAGTGTACACTGAAAGGAACTCAACTAATAGATTTTTTTTTTTTTAATCATCTCACCCCAAGCAAGGCATTCCACTGCCACTATTGCGCATGGGGCTACATAGGGGAAGGTAAAGAGAAGGAGTGGATAGACATAGGGAATGTCAGGAGAAAGGTGATAGATGAGTAAGGATAGAGAGGATGATTGTCGGGCAGATGGGAAGAGTGTTTGATAGAATGGGAGCAGGTTAGTGTGTTAGGAGGTGTCTATTGACCTTACATTTAAACTCCTGGAGATTGTAGCCGTCGGGGAAGCAATCGTTTGGAAGAGAATTCCACAGTCGGGAAGTGCGAGGAAATAAACTGTTGGAGTAGAAGTTACGGCTGCATTTTATCGGTTTCACTGTAAAAGGGTGGGATCTAGTTGCTAATCTAGTATCTCGTGCAAATTCGTATTTAGGGGGCACCAGTGATCTAAGTTCATCGGAGCAGAAGCCGTGAAAGTATTTATAGAAGAGACACAGCGAAGCCACGTCTCGCCGGTGGGAGAGAGACTGCAGGCGGTCTGCCAAGTCGGTATCTATCACAAACATTAGCCTAACAGATAGCACAACAGAGAGACCTGAGAGAGATTCTGAGTTATTTTTTTGAAAAAACATGTTCCATGAAATACAGTAAATATCAAAACTACATTTATATAGTGTTGAGTTGTGATAATGCTTAGTGTCAAGATTGTTTTGTTTTTTTCAGTGGTTTACTGGTAAAAAGATATTTTGGCAAGCAGGTTTCTTTTGTTGTAAAGTGCTTGATATCAAGGTAGAGAGAGAGTGTTAATAGGATTAATGAGAAGTTTGTCACTTAACTGAGCAGAGTCATGCTGACTTCCAAGTTTCATGAGGGCACCATTTATGATGTCTCCTCTTGTCAGGGCTTATTTTTCACATTTCCCACATCAATCATACATAAAGAACATGAGTTGAATGCTTTTATAAACCCATTGATAATATAACATTTAGCGGATCTCTTATAGACCACTTCTCAGAGAAAATTCAAACAACAATGAATGGATTAAAATTATCCAGAAAAAGTCAAAAAAAAAAAAAAATGGTGGGAGGGAGGTTAATTTAACAGTGTAAAATATGTGTCTATATTAAATCTAGATGACAATATGGTCTTGGCCTAGATTTACAAAAACAGAAGTTAAGGAAGTCAGTGATCTTGACTTGGATTTTTAGTTGTCTATTTTAAGATGCATGACATTAAAAATTAGGGGTTGAATTTCCACTAGAAAAATGAATTATTAGTTTTTCTTATTAATTCTAACTATAATAATAATAATACTATATTACATAAAACTTATTGGTAGTAATAATAACATGATAAAGAAACTAATATTTATAAACCTTAAAATAATAATACTAAAATAAAAACAAAATATAACAATAAATGATAAAAATTAAGAAAATACAAAATATATATATATATATATATATATATATATACATACACATACATAAAAATGCATTTGAGCAGCAATTTTTCTTTTAAACAGGTTTCATTAAAAACGCCCAACAAGGAAGGCAATCAATTTTTACAGTATTCTTAAACATTTACATTTTGCTGGAGATAAAGAAATGTAAAAATGTTGCATAATTTTTTACTTTCCAAGCACTTTCAGCCACTTCACTTTCCACCCTTGATAAAGTTCAAAAGTATCTACATAACCTTGTAGGTGAGATTATTTTCCACTCTACAACCGCTTTCCCACAAACAAAACATCACAATCCTCTCACTATTTAATTATTTCCATATCAAATTTAGTTCCACCAGGCCTTTACACTTAAGGCCCATCATGTCACATTCACAGTGTAAAAATCATTTTTTTCATATTCCATTGGTATGAAGAAAGCTCCAGTCTTTACTTAGGATTTACAGTGTCACTATATATGTAATCATGTGAATGAAAATTTTTGATTTGTTCAATAAATCCTACCCATAATATAACAGGTTAGATGAGTATTAAAATAATTTATATTTCTATCATGGAACAATTTGCAATGTTTTTATTTGCTGTGTCATATTTAAGCATGAGAGTGAATGAAAGTTTAACACAATTTTTTCAGAAATCTTATGACATTTGTATTAAAGCTTCATCAAATTTGCAATAAACAAATGAAAAGAAAACAGTATTGAATTCAGTCAAGTGATTTTTAATATACAATTTGAATTTTTTAATAATCATTTCACTTCAAGAAAAGCAGTAAAGCCACAAAGACAAAGGGTTACTAAGTGTGAAAATATCAAGAAGTGAGAATAAAAAAAGAGGAATCAAAAAGTCTAAAAGATAACAATTGACATTGATATTCAAAAATTTAAATGCAAAATTGGTTGGGAAACATGAAGCCAGAAAGTTCTACAAGCAAAAAGTGTGAGCGAAGAAACTGTTAGCATAGAAATTACGACTGCATGTAAACAATTCCATTGTAAATTGATGAAACCCGGTTGTCAAACTAGTCAGTCAGTTAAGTGTCATACATGATACACGCTTGGGCAATCATGTCTCGAAAGAGACATGACTGACTGGGCAGAAGATTATTGCACAGTAGGTTGCCATTGCTTTCTGCGGTAGACTGGTTGCCAACCAAGGCTATAGAACACAATCTGTCCTGTTATTTAACCCATAACTGGAAGGAATAGACGAATTAATATCTTTCCCAAGGGTATTTGCACGTAAGTGAATGCAATGAATTCAGCTGGAATTCGAACTCGGCTCCCCGATTTCTCGTTCCATGCCAATATCCAATGCACCACAACGCAAACTAGTACTATGTTTAAATTCATAAAGTTTAGGTACCATAGCAGAAAGTTCATCAGAACAATTACAATGAAAGTATTTAAAAAAGAAAAAAAAAAAGTTAGAGACACTTCATTATGGTGGTGAAAAAGGGACTGAAGCCAAGATGCCAAGTCAGGACGAATAATAATGCAGATTATTATTTGGATTTTATCAAGAATCTAAATATATAGCAGAAGCACTAAACCAAGTGGCAGCAATTGCAATATTATGAGTAAATAAAAGTGATTACTATCCAGATACTGTATTTGATAGAATATGTAGGGCCAGTGAGCTAATAGAACTCAGAGATCCCTGTCATTATGTATGTTTACTTTTCCCTTTGTGTCTATAAAAAGTATACAAAGATGCAACAAAATCTAAATAGGGCCCCTTCAATTAAAAAATAAATTAAAACACACTAACTCGAGGGTGCCCAAATATTCTAAATAGTCTTGTTAGTTCAATAGAGCCCCCTTAAATCTGAAAATAAACAAATATGCATTCTCATATCTCATTTTTTTTTTTAGTTTTATTAGGATACCAAAGAGCAGAGGTTCCTTGGAAGCCCCTCTAGTATTAGGCCCCCTATGTCAATCTGGCATTGGGGTAGAAGACCTACTTTTTTCCACAAATATTAGAATTTCATTAATTTAATGAACAGAAATGTTCAAGGCCAAATAGGAAACCTGGATGAAATTCCAGAAGAATGATATATACTATTCAACAATCTTAATACTTTGTACTGAAATGGAGGAAAAGGAATTCTTATCTGTCCCTAAATACAGTAATTTTCATTGGCACATTTATTGACGTTCATAGAAGAAATAAAAAAAGAAAAATGGCTCAAGTGATAAAGATATGGCATGTCAATGTACATTTTGAGAACTTTCCTCTTAACATTTGTAAACATTTAATTCAACACAAACCATTTTTCTATTAAAATGTAGCAGTATCATTTACAGTATTATCTTTTTAATAACAACACTAAGACCCAAGCAAAAAAACTAGACACAAATGAATAGTGACCTAATTTTTCAGCAATACATAGAAATTTTAACTGACTTGTTGAAACTGTTTACAGAAATAAAATTTATAATAAAAACATTTACAGTTCAGAAATTATTAGAGAAAAAAAAATACAAAAAGTATGCATTATATCAAGTATATACAAAAGTTTTCAGTATGCTTTTCTAAAACCTAGAGAGTGAATACACATAATAGTTGAAAAGTAATTTTTCATTGGAAAAACTCTTCAAAAACTTAGTACAGTAAAAATTTTGGGAGGTAGGGGTAGCATAGTAATAGTTGGTATCGAAAGTGGAATTGGTAAATAAAGTTCAAATTCTGACCTGGTCAGTTAAATCTACTATCACATTAATGCTCTTGAGAAAAAGAGGTATGACTGCATCTTTTCTCGTCCCAGTTACTGGTTATGTAGCAGAATAAACTAGGTTTGCAAGCCTTGATGGGTAGCAATAAGGTGAAGAGGACTAATTTGCATTCAAAGCCATGAAGAAGATAATAAGAATGCACTCCACTACCTTTCCCAAGAACACTCATAGCAATTCACAAATAAATAAAAGGAATTTCTGAAAAACTATGATCACCAAAATATTGATGGAACAGGGTATAAAAAAAATTAAATAAAAATCAAATTTCTACAATTAGTAAAAGATTAAATACTCATAAAAATGTTGATCTCTTTATCATGTTTTGTGTCACATTTGGAATAACATTTTTTTTTTCAGTTATTTATTGTGGTCAGGTACACACACACACAGTTTATTTAAAGAAATATTAACTTGATGAAATTCCCAGTATTTTTTTTTTTTTGGATAAAAATATTTTAGTCATGCAAATTCATATCAGCATTATTCAAAGTATTTTACCAAGTTTTTCTAGAACCTTATGCCACCCTTGGTTAGACTATATATTCCATTATAAAACAAAAAAAAAAATTTTTGATTCTTTGAATTCTTTGCAGTTGAAAATGGAAAATAATATTCAGAGATCATCTCTCAGATTGATTGATTGATTGATTTTTGTTATTTTACAGCTAATCTGTTTGGGGATTATTTAGAACTGAAACATATTTGTGAACTTAAGAGTAATTCTTTATCTTTTGCAAGTGTATATTGCATTAACAATTTTTTGGAGAGAATGATTTTTTTTTACTAGAGATAAGTTCTATTTCACCCACAGCTGGGGGGGGAGTGGGGGAGGAAGATGGATTCATACCTGTTCCAAAAGGTATTTTACATGTAAGTGAACAAAGAGAATTTGTGTTATTTGTGGTTAAATATTGACCAATTTGGTAGAAAATAAACAACCTTGTGTTTACATTTTTATTATACAACAAATAGATCTTTATATGAAAAAGTGACATAATAAAAATAATTATTTAAAAAGTGACATGAATTAATGTAAAGACGACATAAAATAATGTGAAAATATGCAATAAATGTTAACAAATTTTTGTTGACATGATGCACTAAAAGCATAATGAAATAAATGTTCAGGGGTTTTTTTGATCTGAAAAAGTAATACATTGAATTGAATATTTAAGAAGATTCTTAACATTTACAAAGAGATTAACAAGCAAACTTATTTTTCTGTTTGTTGGAATACATGTTTAAATAGAAAAAGATTTGGATATGCAGACCACCTACTTTTTCACTCAATTTTTTTTTTTATGATGACCAACCTTGATTGCATCTTTAAGATTATTTCAAGAAATTCTCTTTCCAGATCAATTTTTGAAAGTTTATAAGTTCTTTCAGTGTCAGTTATTGGATCAATTAAACTAAGAATATCAAAAGTTAAAATTAATATATGTAGATGTAATAAATAACAGAAAAATCAGGAGGGGCCCTTAGGTGTATAAATGTCAATTTTATCATTATCGAGATATTTTTCAAGCACACATCCTAACCACCAATTCCTACCAAAGATTGCTGCAACAAATTCCTTAATGTCTTCAAGATCTATATTGTCCAGTTTTATAATTTTAGCTATTTTTCTTTTATGCTGAGTAGATAGATTTCTGCTTCATTTGTCTATTCATTTGTTGGGGTATATTTTCCATTAGTTCTATGAGTTTTCTTTAAAACAAATAGACCATTACTATATCATATGCAAGACTATCTGATATAATTCTAATATTAATATTCTGCAGCACTTTATCATTTTAGTAATACAAGACAAATGGATATAATGTGGCTTAAGAATTATTCCAGAGGAAACCTTGTGTAACATTCTGAAAAATAAATGAATAACTCTCAGAAAAATCTGCAATAACCATGACTTCACCATCCAACAAACTTTTCTTACTAGAACAATATTTTGATTGTTCTTTGGCAATGAAATCATACTTTTTGAAGGTCTGCACAAAAAGCTTCAATAAATTCATCTGTAGATTGTAATACAGTTTGTAGCATGCTTCTATCAGTAGATAAAATCATCCATTATATATATATATATATATATATATATTGATGATTATCCACGTATTTTTTTTTAAAAATCAGAAACTTTTTATTAATACTCTTTCCTATATATATATATATATATATGAGAGAGAATGGTAAACCCATAAAGACAGAGAGGATAATTTAAAAGATTTTATCTAATATAAATTATTAATTAGATAAAAATAGAGAGCTCAATGGATATGGTCCAGAGTATTACAAACTATTGAGAGGAAAACTCAGCACATAAATAAATGGTTAGAAATCCAGGATTTTTTTTATTTCAACAATGTATAAATGCTTTTACATTATTTTTCAACAGTGTGAAAAAAGAAAAATATTTAATTTTTCAATGGTCTGAAGGAGGCAATGTAAAAGCTTTTATATATTGTAGAATTAATTTCTGGATTTATAACCTTTTAATTATGTGTTGAGTTTTCTTGAACACACACACACACATATATATATATATATATATATATATATATGTTGTTGCAAGTTGAGCAGTTACCCAAGTAGCAGTTAGATTTTGCTTCATTGCATTTAACAGCAGTTATGCATTGGTGTTAAAGGTCATTATCCATCTTGAGTCAGTGTATCAAGATGAACCCCACAACTATCAGATTTATATCTTGATATATTGTGCAAACATTGAGTGTTCCAGCACCAGATTTTTAAATGTAACTAACAACTGTAATTATTTACAAAAAGTAGCAATTGTATTATTAATAGACACATATTGAGGCACTTAATGGCTAAAAAAAAAAGAATAGATTTGGTAAGTTCAAATTGTGGTCAAATTTGTTGCCTTCACTTTACACTAATGTCTTTACAAAAGGGAATACATCCCTCTCCTGTCTCTGCAATTATAAAGAAAATGGAATGCACTCTCTATCCTTGATAGGGTAACCAGTCTAGAAAAAGAATTCTAAATTCAAAACTGAGGAAATGGCAGTGGGGAAACCACTCCTCTGCATTTTCCAAGAATAGCCATGGCAATTTATAGATATTAAAAAAGAAAGCAAGAATGAGCTTGCATTCTGAAGAGAATATTATTATTAAGTATTAAAATAAATATGAATTATCAACATATTTTCTTGGAAAACATCCCCTTTGAATTGAATAATTAGTTTTTCTCATGAAAATATTAATAATTTTATCTTAAAATCTTTGTTTTTGCTGTAGTTTCTGGTTTTCTTTTCTTGGTAATAAGAAAAACCTATACAATTTGATAATCTTTTTTAAATGCTATATTCTTTCAGGACATTGTCAATGAGGTTTCTCTATTAATTCTTTTCATTGTATTCTGTGCTTTCTTAGAGTTGATAGAGTTGTTTTCCATTATCTTCAACAGGGTTTTGAACTAATAATCCTTCTCCTAGACTGGGTGACACAAAAAGATAAAAAAAATTGTCTTGCTATTTACTACATTGCTTGGGGTTGGAAGAGATTAAATGGATTCATGCCTTTCTCAAAGGCAACACACTAGACTAGAATTGACCCTGAACCTAGTTCAGTGATTCTATTTTCTGCACCTATAATCATTATGCTATCTACCCAAAATGTATAAATTCTGGCAGAATTAATTTTTATTTCTAGACTAGCAGTATAGCTCGGCGTTGCTTGGGTGTAATGAAAGCTTTAAAACTAATCCATGGTCCGACTCAGCCTAAAGATTATTTGTGTAAAGTTTGGTGAGAATCAGATAAAAATTGTGGATTTGTATAAAGGACATACAGACAGATAAACAGACATACACACACAAACATCTTGCCTTTTATATAATCGATTTTCTGTATTATTGTAAGAACTGCAACCTTGAAACTTCTGAATATCATTTCTTATGTCTTTGTCTATGAGTGTATCAAATTTGATTAAAATTGGACCACTCCTTCTATAACCCAATTTTTTCGATTATCAATATTTATCAGGGGTACCTCGACACAAAACCCAGCTAAGAACACTCGCAGACGCTTATAGTACAACTGTGTAAATTTTCAAGAAAATCGGTTCAGCCATTTCAGAATCTATAGGTAATGAACACACACAAAGTTCCATTTATAAATAAGTTTAGATTGTCAGTTTTCATACCATAGCATTTGATACAAAAGAAATTTAGATATACCAAAGATAAATGGTTCTTGACCAATCCTGAAGTATCTATGCTTTTGTTTGCATGAATTATAAGCAAAACTTTTAAAGAACTCTTGGAATTAATCAGATATACACAAGAAAAAACTGTAATTAATGTAAACAAATTTAGGGAGATGATTTACAAATATATTTCAAAATTATTTTGAATGAGATCATTAACGAAACAAGAAAAAGAACTCAGCTAAAAAACCCAAAACATTTCAGTCGGGCATATTTAGAAATAAAAGATTTTTGCTTGTTTAAGCATGAAACAAGCTTTGAAAACATTAGAAAAGGAATTTAGCTATAACAGAAAACATTACTGTATATAAAAAGCAAGTTAATAGTACAGATGGACATAAAACAAGAACTCACAGTAGTGAAAATATCTTACGTTATTATAATAAAACATTGTAAAAGAATAAAACAAAACATTTCAAGAAAAGCGAGTGAGCACTACAGTCAAGAAAAACCAAAATAGTTCTTCTATTATTAGTATTCCCTTTCAGTTCTCTAGTTTCCAGCTGGTTAATGATGAGAGTGAATTGAAACATATTTAGACATGATTATTCAGATGATACCAATGAACACCTTAATACTTTGTTACAATAATTCTTTTTAAATTCCTGATAATATGTGGTTTGAGTATTATTATTATGGAGTTACTAGGTAGAATTTACCATTTCAGCTAACAGGAAAGAGCATTGAGGATAAAATAAGCCTATAGAAGGCCTCAACTTCACTTATAAGAGGCAAGGGTTTTTTTGGTTTTTTTTGTCATTTCTTGAGAAAAATGTTCTTCATATGCCAATATATGGTAGCTAAAATGTCAAAATCAGAAGCATAAATTCAGAACAAGGAGTAAGATTCAACCAAGAAAAATCTTCATTGTATATTCACAAAATTCACAACATTTGAACAATGTATTTGTCTATATTTCTGAGATGAAGTAGTATTTACATTATTCAGACCATTGTCCTCATCTTTGATTGGAAGTCATGTTCCTGACTTGAATTAGAGTTGTGAGTTCAATACCAGGCTACAGCAGTGGTGAACAAGTAACTTGCAGGGTTAGAAGGAGATAACTCATGACTTCCAATTGAGGCTTTACACAAGGAATGAAGATAATATACTCCAGTGATTGTAATAAAGGGTTTGGTTCAAAATTCCTAGCACCTGAAGAAGGCCAGAGCATACAATGGCCAAAATGTCGTAGTGAAATTCTTATATACTAAGTTCTAAAAAAAAAAAAAAATTTCAATTTGCAACTATTTTAAATAAGTTAGCTTCCTACAAAATCTAATAATTCCATTTGTTCCAAAACATTATCAAGCCTTCTCGTTGAAGTTCATTTGGTTTAAACACTATACAAATTCTTAACTGAAAACAAAGATATAGAAATTTCCTCAATGTTTGATGCATGAATTCATTAACTGATACTTTAATTAATACACACACTATATTTGTTTGGTAATATACCTACATTTAAAAAAAGAAAAAAAAAATTTCTTTTTCTGTACAAAAAAGAAAAAAATTAATATTTTCTTAGAGTTTAGTGCATTCATCATCAGTATTCATGTGAGCTCCAACAAACAGATGTTAAGCAAATCATATTGCTTATAGATGACAATCACTGGCATTATGACTAGTTTATCCAGACTGTCAAAAGACAATATTTCAACATGTACTTGCATTGGGTATATTTTCTGCAGGAATAATCTAAGATTCTTATACAATTATTGTCACAAGAAAAAACAAATTCTTTTTAAAATCATTAAAAGTATTCAATGAAATATAAAACAGAACAAAAGAAATAAGAATGTATCAGTAGTTTCATCTCCTTTATGAATGAGTTATCTCCTTACTGGCATTAAGTAATGCCTCTTGTTACTTTAACACCAGAATAGACAATCCCAATATCAGATAAGATTATCACAAGCAAATGGATTACATAAAAAAAAGATTCTAGAGACAATTAGACAAAACACACTCATTTTTATAGATAACACACACTTGTGCAAATCAATTGAAACAAAACAAATGTCTTCCCAGAATCTTTCAGAGTTTTCCTGATCACATATGCGTCTCTTGGCATTTTTCTTCTCTTCCAATTGGATTTTCCTTTACAGTTTGGACTGATAGATCCAGTTTGTTTCCTTACCTTGATGACACGCCTGACAGTTGAAAGGCTGACACTAACAATATCCATGATCTTTCTCTAAGGCTTGTCATTGTGTTCATGCAGCATTACAATTTTTGCAATGAAGTAATGTCCACTGCAGACAATGACCATAGGACAACTAATCAACAGTCGAGACAATGGTGTCTGGGTGCAATAAAAATCTGATGCAATATTTTTCAAGATTAAATTTCATCATATACACCAAAAATAGATTCATATTACTGCACACCACTGCAAATGACATAATCTGAATAAAAAAAAAAAAAAAAATAGAAATTCATTGCACTGTAACTCCAGTGGGTTTAAAATTGACTGTATGGTGAAAGAAAAGAAACTAAAGCAGTTGTCTCAATTACCTTTCATATATATATATATATATATATATATATATATATATATATATATATAATTCTTCATTTGTAAATGAGTTATTACACTTGTTTACAAATGAAGAATATTCAAAAGTTCTACAATATAATTGTCTTGAACACTTTTTAATACAACTGTGTACTGGTCTAATTTTATTATGACCAAAAACTAATTAAACATTCAATATATATATATATATATATATATATATATATATATGTATATATATACACACACACACACACAGGGTATCCATAAAGTTTGTATACACTTTAAAACAATTATATCTTTATTTGTATTTACAATAGAAAAATTTGTAAAAAGGATTAGAAAGAAGTAAATCTATATTTTTTAAGGTTTTATTGAAATTTTATTTACGTTTCCACATATCCTCCATTAGCAATACAAAGAGTAATACAATTTTGCAATTCATATTTTTTTTTACTCATCTAAAAATTACAAATTTTGTGGTAAAGAATTATTCAATAACTATATTTAAAACTAGGTACATTAAACTTTATAACATTTTTTACAGATTATTTCTATCACAAATAAAGTTATAAATTTTTTAAAAGTGCACATGGTCTTTATGGACACCATTATATATATATATATATATATTATACACACACACAACTAAGTTTAGCTTAAATGCTTACACAATTTTATTCAAGATGAAGTATTAATATTCAACAAATTCTTAGAAGAATATTCTCAGCTTTCTTTTTCAAAGTTTCACAAATTCTGTTATGTCTTGAATCAGGCAAGCAGAAATTAAGTTTGTTAGGTGCATCCCATTGTGAAATATTAAATTAAATAAACAATACATTATCTAAAACCACTAACATATCCCAATGTGAGATCACAAAATATAGCCTTTAAAATAATATAGAAACAGAAATTAATAACACAAATAGTTCAAAGTAGTTTTCACTGGAATCTTTTTCAAAAACTTAAAATATTTATGAATAACATAATAGATATCAGCTCAGAATGAGAAATTGGAGATCCAAGTTTGAATTCAAGTTGAATTTGTTGCATTCACTTATGCATAAATACCCTTGGAAAGGTATACATCTCTTCTCCCTCCAGCTATGGGTTGAATACCAGGACAGATTGTGTTCTATAGGCTTGGCTGGCAACCAGTCTACCACAGAAAGAAATGGCAACCTACTGCAGAAAAATCTCCTGTCTCATCAGTCATGGATTGAAAGAGATATGATTGCCCAAGTGTGTATCATATATGACACTTAACAGACTGAATAGTTATTGACATTGATAGGCAGAGTTCAAATTCTGATCTCTTCTCATTGTAGCTATGGATTAAAGAGTAAACTAGGTTTGCTAGCCTTGGGTGGCAATAAAGTGAAAAAAGTACACTTTGAATTCAAAATTGTGAAGGAGATAGCAAGAAGGCACTCCACTATCTTTCTCAAAAAAAGTCACAGCAATTCACAAATAATATACAAAAAGAAATTTGTAGAGAGCCATAATCACTTAAACCCTGATAGAACATGTTATTAAAAAAAATTTAAATAATAAAAATGACATTTGTAAAAATAATAAAGAGTGAATACTCATAAAAATTTTCTGTCTTCATATCATATATAAAATACATTTTTTCAGTTATTTTTGGGATCAGGTGAGCACACATTTTAAATGAAATATTAACACTAATAATTAAGAAAATTCAGAAGTTTTTCACATTATTTAAATGCACTCAGCTTAAGCTCTCTCCACAAAAAAAATAAATAAATAAAAATAACAGAAACAATCAAGTCAAAATCTGACCTCAAAAGGTGGCAGCCAGATGAATTTTTTTTAATTCTTAGTGATTAATTTATCGCTTTATGTTTTTGCTCCTGTTTATTTTCCCCTGTAGGGTTTTGGTTTTTGATATTCAAGACACAGAATGGTACTACTGAATTAATAGCTCATTACAAGAAAAAAATGCTAACTACATTTTTTTTAAATTTCTTCAAACAACACATCCCAGAATTAAAAAAAATAAAATAAAACCCAGCTTCCTGTGTGTATAAACTTAAGATTAATTATAAAAATTAATTATTTTCTATAATGCCCAATATATAAACCCATCATTTTAACTGCAGACATTGTGGTTCATATTTCCTAAAAGCATTTAATTATGCACATGTAAAAAAACAATATTAATTATATATATATATATATATATATATATATATATATATATATATATGTATGTATGTATGTATGTATGTATGTATGAAGGGAGTGCTGAAAATTCTCAGACTCACTTTAAAAAAATCTTATCAAATGACTAAATATTTAGACGGGGAGTGATAAAGATACTGCTCAGATACATTTGTATTTATCCAATACTCACATAGTCAACCTGCAGTTTATACTGCAACTATACTGAGTGCTAGTGTGATTAGTAATTGAACAAGGTCAGTACACTTGAACTGTTGGTCATGATGACTTGCAACTTTATGCTAGCACAACTATCTATAGTTTCAGAACAGTTTTATCTACTCAAGGCTTCAGTCAACCCATGGTACTGCATATTGTTACCATCTACACAGGCTGATATTATCAAGACATCTCTTTAATTAGCCATAGTGAGATTTAGACTCGGGTGTCATGGTCATAATGCTCACACTCTAACCACTTGGTCATGCATCTAATAGATAAGTTATTACAAAACAAAGAAGGCATTATAATATTAAATTTCTAATTCCAATTCTGGGTAGGTAACCTGGTTCAAGTGATTAAATGCCATTTTAATAGAAAAAAGATTTATGAGGATAAAATGTCAGTTCTTATGAAATTTCATGTTATGAATGAAAACTACTGGAGATTTTCCCAATAATGAAATTCCAGCAGCCTACAAGCCTCATCCAGAAATTATTTTTAATGGAATGCTTCTTAAAAAAAAAAAAAAAATTATTTTTTGTTTTTTTTAATCTTTTGTGAATACTGGGTAAGATGAAGAGATATGAAACAATAAATGTGGTTCTACAGAAGGATGCTGAGAATACCATAGATTTAACATGTAAGTAACAAAGTTTTAGAGAAAATGGAAACTAAAAGGGCACTTATACTTAACATCAGAAAGAGATAGTGGAAATTCCTAAGGCACATAACAAGGAAAGAGGGCTTGGAAAATTTTATATTCACACATATTCAGGACAGATTAAAGGCAAGAGGGACAGAGGAAAACAGATAACCTACTTATTGAGCTTGTGCAAATCTGGGATTTAAGGGAGATAGGAAAAATACAAAATTTATTAAGAGCTACAAAAGATAGGAAATTGTGGAGAGCCATAATTAGCACCAAAAATTGCCAAAATAAAATTTTCTATAGTATCATAGAAATTTCTTGAGTTATCCACTTATCAAAATAAGTATCATTCAATATATTTTTAAAGTATAAAATCAAAACAGGAAACTATAATTCCTGCCTCTTAGATTGATTGATAATTTTTATATTTATTTTACAAAGCTTGCATTTCTTGATCACTACTAGATACAAGAAACATTGAATAATTTAATGAGAAGACTGGCATATACACTTGGCACAGAAGAAAATGTTTCACTACATTAACACACTTACATTGCTCTATTATATATAGATCCAAGAAGCTTGTAGATATTTAAATTCAAGAGCAATCACAACATTTGAAACTTAATAGCTCAACCTCATAAGAAAGGAAAAAAAAAATCATTAATCTTTTCAACATATTTCACCAAGGACAGGTAAAATTTATGATAAAACTCCTCTTGTTGAGGAGTAAATAAGACACCCCTGATAAGACAAATGATCTAGACAAGACACCTTAAATAAAGAGAGTTCGGGGTCAGAGTTTTGATCAAGTGTTCATAAGAGTACTGTAGGAGTAGGCCGAGACAAAATATAGTGATAACAAGAAATCAAAACTTATATGAAGAAAAAAATACCTTTTTTGCTGCAGCAACTATAATAACAGTGACAATAAGAAATTGAGAACCACACTGGCATAATATTATTTGTTTTCTTTGCTGTGCATAAAATCTTTTTTTAAATTTCGAAGAATTGTTAGTCCAAGTGGTAAAAATACAACAGCAGTTATTGGAACTTCAGAAATAACAAAGGTTAATTGAAATAACTCAGAAGAAAACAGAAAATTCTCCAATTTCTTTCACTCCTGACACAGTAGCAAATCCCATGACTAAATTCACATATAATTCAAATGATGGAATTACTTTTTCTACTTATTTAGTTTAAAGGAGAGATGAGCAAATTTACAGAGAAGTGACTGGAAAATGAGGGGGGGGGGAGAAGAAAAAAAACAAGAAACTTTTGTTCAGAAAGTTAGCACTAGTAGAACATGAAAAATACTGTAATTCTTTTACTATGAAATAAAGTTTGTTATTCAATATTTGTAAGTGTTTAAACCTGACAAAAATTTTTTCACAGATGCTGGAATTGTTAACAAAGGAATTAAAAGAGCTTACTCTAAAAAAGATGCAGAAATGTGTGCTAGAATCCTAACGAAACTAACACTACAAGAAATATCGGATGAATGAGGTATTTGGAAATACATGAAGAATGTAAAAGAAAGAAAAACAGAAGTAAAGAAAAAAAATGGAGGAAAAAATATGGTAAAAAGAAAAAATAGAAACAAAAAAAAAAGGGCATTGGAATTAGTTAAAGAAAAGACTGACTAAAAGAAAGGAAGAACCTATGCAAGTACTGTATGATATCTTTGATGTACCTACATCCAAGAATTTGTTGAACATGCAAGTATAAACACAAAAAGGGAACATATGGAAAAACTAGTGGTTAATCCAAAACGAAAGAAACACCAAGTTCAGTATGCAGTAAACCCGTGAGAAAGAGAATGGAGTGAATATTAAGAAATAAAATATTTTAAGAAATAAAAAATCTCAAAAGAAAGAATGTTGTGGAGTAAATAAGATACTCCCAGTAACACAAATGAACTAGGCAAGATACTTTAAATGAAGAACTCAAGACAGTACTGAGGGAGTTCTGATAGAGTGTTTGATAGAGTACCATTGGAGTTAGTTGAGATATAATATAACCAACAGTAGCAAGTTATAACACCTTAATGCATATACTAAGAATACATTATTCTATTTGTACTTGTGTCTTTATATTGGTTGCCATAGTTACATTATGACCTCTTCTATTCCCTGGTATATCATATTCAGTAACCATTTGAAAATTTCAATCCAAACCCTTTATCCATGGAGATTGACTGCTCTTAATCCATCATCCATACACGATGATATTTCATCTCATTTAATTCTTCAGAGTTAATTAATCCATGTAATGCCACTTAGCCTGATTAATGCGCAATTCCTTTTAGAAATTAAGATAGAAACTATGAAAATTTTATACATAAGTATTATAAATATCAAGAATCATTGACAGTGTTTTTCCTTATATATAACAATTTTTTTTTTCATATATGAAGAACAAAATTTTATTGGATAAAATCTATAACGAAATGGAAATGTTTTCTTGTGGCATGTTTTGTCCCTTAGGACTTCATCCAACTAAATTGGTTATATTGGTGCAAATACACATGCGCATAAAAGAGGGATGCTGAAAATTTTAATTTTTTATTTCTTAATCTCACCAATTTCATTCAGAGTCTTTTTCTTACCATTACTTTTGTTAGTAGATAACCCCCCACTGTGATAACAGATTTTTTGCCAAGAATGGTGAAATATTGTAAGAGACCAGGCATAAATTTACTGTGGATGATCTTATGACCAAGGCACTCTATAGATATTTTCATTGTAGTGAATTGCTTTCTTATTTGCTCAAGTAGCATTTTTTTTTTATATCAAAATAGTGTTACGGTGGGCAACAAACACATTTGATGCATTGTTTTGTAAAATGTCCCTTTTGTGTTCATATAATATTATTGAGATTTGAGGTTTTATGTATTTTTGTGATAGTTTATTACACATGATCAAGTAAATTTATTCTTCATGTTTTAGCTTATTATTTTAGATGTAGTAGTAACAAATTTTATGTTGAGTTTTGATAGATTCTTTCCAGTTGTAGATGTGATAGAGTTAGTTGGTAGAACAATATATTTTTGATTCATTGAGTTTGTCAGGAGTGGCAATTTTTCTATTTAGAATATTTTATGAGCCTTTTGTTTTGCTTTGAATATAAATAAATTAGGAGACTGAATATCTTTATATTGTCTATATATCTTAAGATATATAGACAAGTTGCAATGGCTACAATGGTTGATTAGTCATCTAAATTATGCAAAAACGAAAATAACGACATCTCATTTTGAAAGATATATAGACATACCAAAATTACACAAATGTATCTTAAAATACTAATTCAATAAAATCACCATTGGCCTCAACTAAAGCCTCCAGAAAATTTCAGAATCCCCTGCCACACTACTGGACAGTCTCCTTGTTTAAGCTGGTGAATGCTGCTATAATCCTTGCTTTCAACATATATCTGATGTTACAAGCAGTTTTGTTGGCCTCTCACTCAACTGTTCCCCATACGTAATAATCAAGGTTGGTGTGCAGTCTGGTGAGTTAGGTAGCCAGATGTAAGGAATGATGTGGCTGCAGAAATTGTCTGAAATTTTCAATAAAATACAGCATTTTTCACCCTCTGACTGCTTCAAATGAGCAGGGTATATATATTTCTAAAACATGTGGGAATAATAGTGTTCAAATGGTCAATTAAAAGAACTGATATCAGTACTTCAAAAAGACCAAAAAATGTCCCAGCTTTAAATAACCCACAAATGAGTGATAAGCTGTAAAGAAAAAAAAAAATTAAAAACAACTTATAGAATGTGCAACTTGAAACAGAAAGCAAGATAAGGAAATAGTGGCACAAAAATGTTACAAAAGATTACAGCAGGTTTGTATTATTTTATGCTTTCAAAATAAAGAAAATAGTTTTGTTTTTTCAATATAGAACTGATAGAATCAGAAAAAAAAACATACTGGTTTTAAATTGACAAGTTAGCAAAATCAACAACCATCTTTTTCTAAATAGTTTGATGACAAAGCATAGATTTTACCTTTTATAGTATTTCTCATACTCAGTCTTACCTTTGTATATTACATTATTCATTGTTATATATAAATTTCACCCCTTTGGAAGAGAGAAGTAAAATATTAAGGATGATTTTTCTTTTTTTCCATCAAAATTAGAATAGAGACAGTCAAGTCCTGGTGTCAGTAACATGCAAAATGTTATGCACATAACTCTTACAAACCTTTTCACAAGATTACCAGATCAAAATTTATTATATAATGAGTGTAGCCTGTCATAAAAAATTATGGCAAAATATTTGAGAGGATTATAATATATATAATATATATATATATATATACACACACATTCTTCATGACTCAACAACATAACTATTGCAAAAAATAAAAATAAATAAGGTACTGTTAAAGAGCAAACACGTAGCAAGAGCTTTCATAACTGGTAGTAAAGAGAATGAACTTAGTCGACACTGCCTCTCTCACCATGATTATAACAGGAGGGAAATAAATAACTAAATATATATGAGAGAGAGAGCTTTTATTATAATAGAGAGGATTTTTACAATCAAAACAGCTGTTTAACCATTTAGACAAGGCAATAAAAAAATTTGATGAGAGCAAACACTTACCTATTTAGTGTGTGTGTGTGTGCAATGTCTGTTCATTACAGCTAAATATACAAGATTTTAATATTTTACAAATACAATCTTCTCTGTGCTAAGTCCCTTTAGGATGTTGGTGATCATGGTTCTCCAGTTTCTTGTCCTTTGTAGCTCTTAATAAATTCTGAGATATATTTGTTTCTAGTTTGATGGCGTAATTCCTAAAAAGGTTAACATCAGTATGAAGCATGGACCTTTTTTTTTTTTTATTGAGACCAATGGTCAATTACATCTACAAAAAAAAAAAAAAAAAAAAAAAAAAAGAGAGGGAATTATTTTATCTGTAGGAATAATACATGCTTCTTCTATGTGCAGCGTTTCAGAAAGTTGGAAATCATGGCTCTCAACAATGTGGCTCTTAATAAATTGTCTTTTTGCTATCTCTCTCAAAACCTGTTCCACCATCCATTCCTTCAAACTCACCAGGTAGGTTATACATTGCTTTTTCTGCTTCTCGCCTTCTTCTATATGCTGTGTCCTTTCAGGACATAGGTGATCATGGCTCTCCATATCTTCCTGTCTTAATTAGTTTTACCTTTTTGTTATTTAACCTAAATCCTGTTCTGCCACCCATCTGCTCAAGCCTTTCAAGTATGTTACACACTGCTTTCCTCTGTCCCTCAATCTGTCTTAATACTCTGCTTAGCTTTCAGAATGCATCTTTGGCCATCTCAATAGGCTTTTAGATCTCAGTGTTGCACTTTCCGTCCAGTTAGAGCACTTCCTAGATATTTGAATTTCTGTACCTGCATGATTTTAGTATATCTGGCCTGTAATTTGCATTTTGTTGATAAATATGCATTCTGTCATGTAGTTTATGCTTAGTCTTTTCTTTTTGCTTTCATTCTACCTTCTGTAGGTTGTTTTGTAGTTTCCTTTCCATGTCTGTTATCAGCACTGTCATATCATCATCATCATTTATCCATCACACCCAATGGTGCATAGGGCAGCAACTTTTTGTTGCTGTTTCTGTAACAAACTGTTTTTTATGGGGCAAGGTTGTTAGCCCTGCACCCAACCCCCAAACCTGGAGGACCGGTGGCCCATTCTTGGTCCTTAGGTTTACAGCACCTGATATTCCTAAATGGTCACCCATTTAAGTACTGACCAGGCTCGATGTTGCTTAACTTCGGTGATCAGATGGGAACCAGTGCATTCAACACGATATAGCCATAGACACTGTGTCATATGCATACCTTATATTGTTAAGATTGTGGCTGCCAATAAGGAAACCTGATAGGACTTCTAATTCTCTCAGAATTGCCTTGCTGTATAGACTGAATGGATCTGGTGAGAAGACACTTCCTTGTCTTACAACCCTTTCAATTTTTGTATATCTGCTGAACTCATTTTTCTGTCTATATGCAGGCAGTTTGCTGTCAATTTTAAGGTCTTGATTATTCTAATATGTCAAGGCTGCCAAGTAGATCTTTGCAGCACACCTTGTTGAATGCTTTGCATAATCTATAAAGCACAGGAACATGTTCTTCTGGATTTGTATTGCTCTTTTTTGATAACACCCTGAAAATAAATATGGTGTTCCTTTTTCCAGTGTTTTTGATGAATCCACAGAGTTCTTGTCTCATCTCTGGCCTGATTCTGCTGCAAACACTATTAGAATTTGGATGAGGAGTTTTGTTAGTCTGGTTGTCCAGTGGAATTCATATTGGTTTGCACCTTGTTTCTTAGGCAGAGGTATGAAAATAGATCTGTTTAAGTGTTCCAGTATATCACTAGTTGTAAATTTTGTTTATTATTTCTGTGAACTTGTCTATGCCTAAATTGTCTAAGGCTGCCAGCATCTCTGACAATCTACTTTGTTTTTGTTCAATTTAGTCAGTGCAGCTTCCACTTATATTTTATATTTCTGTGTATTGCCAATGGTTTTCTTTCATCATGGAAGACCTCTGTAATGCATTCATTTCATCTTTGAAGTATTTTTTATTTCTCTAATATGTCCTTGGATTTTATACAGTGTTAATGAGCATGTCATTTGTCCTGTTCTCTTATTTTTTTTCATGCATATCTTTATCTGTGATACTCATTCTTTCTATTTCTGGAGATTTTTTATCAAGTCATTCTTTAACCTGTCCACATTTGTTACTTATTCCTTTGGGTAGTTTTCTGCATTTCATGTCTTGACGTTTTTGTCTGCTTTGCATCATGTCAAGAATCTCATTTGTCATACATCCATTTTTTTTGTCTTTGTTGTCCATTTTCCTTTAAGATGATCCCATTTGTTGATGTCACCAAAGCTTCTCTTAGTGTGACCCATTTCTAATTTCCATTTTGTTCCCCATATTTTTTCACTGTCCATATATTTTTCATAGAGGATAATTTTCATATTTTAATGAATGCTAAGTAAGCATAACTGCCAACTGTTACATTTCAAGCAAAAAGAAAAATTCAGTAATTTTTAGCAACACAGTATGGTGGTTATTTCTTGTTACTACAACTTACACCCTTGAAGATGATCTGAGGAGAGTAAAAGTACTTGAGGACATTGATAAATAGACAATAAAATCAACTGTAAAAGTTACAGTGCATTTCTTACCTCTTTCAGTTATAATTCATGACAGATTATCTGAGAGTATGAACTGATTTTATTAAAAATAAGCAGTGTTTGTAATTTATTTAATCTGACATGCTTAAAAGAACATTTGCTGCCTATATATAGTCAGATTTAGGCCTTAAAAAATCTGTAGAATAAAATTTGGGAACTATCATTACATGCTTGTACCTATCCCCCATATCTAAAAATTTTAATACTTTTCATTTAAAAAGCATGAAAAACTTAAACTAAATTATGATTTAGAAATTAATCCAATTTATTTCATTAGCAACTTCATATTTTTTTAACCAAATTTTACAAGGAGCCCCATCAAATTTAAAAGAGCCACTACAGAGGCCCAAATACTATAAAATATTTCAATGGCGCCTCATTAAATCTGAAAACAAACATCTGTTCTTATATCTTTTTCTTTAGTTTTATCAGGGGCCCAAGACTAGAAATCTCTTAGGGATCCCCTGAGCTGCTGCCCATATTTAAATCTGACACTATGTGTGTACATGTGGTGTGAGAGAGATAGAGAATTTAGGCAGCAAACTCTTTTATGCAAGTTTCATTAATAATATCAACTATGAATATGGCAATAATGTGTTTGTGTTTAGAATATAAAACATTCTTATGACTACACTCATACATACACCTATATTTTCAGTAAAAAGTAAAATAAAATTTATCCTTGATAATGGCTAAAAGTATAGCCAAAAGTTCTTGGAAAAATAAAACATTTGGGCATTTTTTTTAATAATTTACGTTCTAATTTATTAGAAAATTAAAAATTAATTAAAATAATATAAAAAAAAATTAATCATAACACCTCGTCTTTTTTTAATGAATCTTGCATGTATCTATATATATATATATATATATATATATATATATAGTTACAAATCTTTGGCCAGCTTCGGGACATCAATTTCAGTTAAGTCCCAAACTTGGACTCAGAGTATAACAGAAAAAAAATAAAGTATAATAGTCTGGCTTAGCTCAGGTTCTGTTTGTAATATATTGTTGATGTCAACGACGGGTAGAGGAATATGCGAGGAAATAAAAGACTGACTCAGCAACAATGGAATGAAGTGACAAACGACCATTTGAATAATAGAATCAAATTGGGTTTTGTTATTTTTATACATATAATTTAAAATAATTTTGTTTTATAGTGGGAAGGGGATATGTTCTGCATTATGTGATTTATGCAACACATGTAAAGATATACTTGTGTTTGGGGCAAAGAAATATCATGTTTGAAAGATAACATTTGTCAGCTTGATCTGACCATCGAATGTTCATCCAGCTCCAATTGTAAATATAACAATGATCTTACTTGCATATGACTTTCCTCAGACTTCAAATGGAAGGCAATATTCTCATCTGAAGTTATTGAAGCCGAAGGTCCATGTCTGATTTCTTTCCATCTCTTTAGCAAGGCTCCAATTGTATGTCCGAACAGATTCACACCCATTCCGTCTCTCGCCGCAACTTTCTGCCTTATTTTTTCTTTGGCCCTCACGTGGGTAAAATGGTCTATTTTCTAATTCACGAGTGACCGTATCTTGACTTCTTCGCCCATGGTCAGTCAGTTCCTACTACTATCATCACTCAGCTTAGGGTAGAAAGGGGAAGTTGTCTTTATATTTATTTGTGCATAATTTTTTTTTTTTCTTTTCTTTCATCCTGGTTGCCTGATGATCACAGTAATGTGGAATTTAAGCAGCGGTCTAAAGTTTGTCTATTTGATTTGTGATGCTGGTAAGCATAATTGCTGTTTCTTGGTAACTTAGAGTACTTTTTATTAGTTTAGGGAGGTGTCTGTTTTTTGTTCTTTTCACTTAAGAAAATGAAGAACTGCTTTCGTGGGTGTGTGTTTTATTGGTTGTTAGTTTTTTCTTTGGTCACCTGGCAGGTTTTCTGCTGTTTTTTTTTTTTTTAAACAATATGGTGTGTAAAATATATGACTGATAATGATCTGTTGCAAAGTCATGTATTTATTTATTTTCAAAAAATATTACTGGAAAGGTTTCAATATTTACTCAAACCAGCAGTGATTGGTTGAAAATTTGTGGGGTTTTTTTTATGTCCACAAATTTCTAATGTTTATTTTATTTTTTTTGGTTGGAGATTTCTTAACTAACTACCGTTTTCATACACATACACAGTAAAAACAGTATTCAATACTGTTGATCCTCTTGCATTCCTTTTTTTACAAATAACTAAAAAAATTACTGGCTCCGGAACTCACCACAAAAAATAAAATGATTGTTTAACGCCGTTAAACAAACGGTACGCGGATTTTGTTCTCTAAAAAAAAAAAAAGTACGTAAGAAGATGTATTTAATTTGTTGTAGCATTAGCAACAAGGAAATACAGTCACTGCAGTACACTTACCAACACATTTAAGTTTAAGATTAAAAAAAAAACAAAAAAAAATTTCTTCACAAGTTTTATTCAAAGGATTAAAAATGCAAGACTACTACTGTCTTAAAAATAAATCAATACTTTGTTCATTCTACACGAATAATTTTTTAAAATTGTTTTTATTTATTTACTTTTAAATAAGAACGTGAAATACCATTATTAAAACCTGCATGAATGAATAATTATTCAAGTAAAAAGAAAAGAAAAACATCCTTAAATGAATGAAGTGATTGCGCGCAATTTTGATCTCTGAAAACCTTGAAACTTCCTTAATTTGATCCTTAATTTTTTTTTAATGAGCGTGCATTGCTGTTTGTTCATGCATCTGTAAAAATCTTAAAAAGCAACACTCGAAGATTAAAAGAAAAAAAAAAAAAGAAAAGATTTCCATCATGGGGGTAGGGAGAAATTCTTTAATTCATTAGATTCCTTCGCGAAATTAGGTTGTGAAACGAGGGGCGGGGAGATTCAATGGAAATGAAGCAGGAAATGGAGGAGTTTTGTTTTTTTTCTTTTTCCAAGATAACCTCTTCTTTCTAGCTGACACTAAGAAAGAAACATACTCTTCCGCCTTACACTTTTCTTTTGGTTACGAAAGAGACATTAAATTGAAACCAAATGGTTTTCTTTAAAAGATAAAAACTAAAAAAGATACAATTGGGAACAGTAGTCAGTCAATCAGGAAGACAAGTTTCACCTTTTCGTATGCAACCTGGTTCAACAAACTAAACACTTCCCTACAAAATTAAACACACTCAAGCAAAATAGCGAATAATATTCCTCCTCAGCTGGCATAAATAAAAGGAAAAAATAATCTCATGACATATGGAATAAAGACGATAGTAGTAGTGTATATTGTAGTCTCCGCATTTGTCATACTGGTGAACGATGTTCGTAAAAACGACAACGAAAAAAATTTTATTGGTACGAAAGGTAAAAAAATATTTTCATGTTAAATTTTAACCAGAACTTTTCTATTGTATAATAGGGTGAAAAAAACTGAGGTCTGTAACCAATCAAATGATAACCTATTCAGTTTCATTTTTAAATAAATAATAATAAA
Source organism: Ascarosepion bandense (assembly GCA_037127315.1). Classification (NCBI taxonomy): domain Eukaryota; kingdom Metazoa; phylum Mollusca; class Cephalopoda; order Sepiida; family Sepiidae; genus Ascarosepion; species Ascarosepion bandense. The sequence continues at coordinate 1,596,602 of JBBBDQ010001171.1, read as the reverse complement.
GAACCAGAAAATAAATGGTTATGAAGTCCAGCGTTCCTCTTAGGCTAGGATTGAAACAGGTGCCATTTAAAAAAAAAAAAAAAAAAAAAGTATTTTTCCCTTTCCAAATTCTAAAAAAAAAAAAAAATACCGAGCAAAAATAAACAAGGAAAAAAAAGCAGACTAAGTCACTGTCACATTGTTTCTTTTTAGTTAATTCTAGTTTTATTCTTAAGGAAAATTACAACTTACAAGTTTTAGGAAAATTAGAGACCCATTTGTTTCTTTAAGTACTTTTTTTTCCCCTCTCATTTGTTAATAAATAGAATTCCTTAGCAAATTCCTTTATCTTTGAATCTAAAAAAATGGGGGGGGGGGGGCATCGGCCTTTTTCTTACATTTTCAACTTTTCCTCAATTCTTTGTTTTACTTCGCAGTTAACACTTTTTGAATCTACATTTTAAAAGACAATGATGGAACGGAAAAATATTAAACAGTTCAAGTCTATTACTTCCATATTTTTAAAAGATAAGACTAAAATAGCAAGTTGTTTTTTAAGCAAATGCTTTTTTTTATAAACCGTAACGGGTTTCTTAACACAAGATTTGCCTCAGGACAAGTTCATTCATACAAAGAAAAAAAACGTATAATTAACTGAAACTTTCTCGATAACAATTGATGAAATTTTTTAGATTTGTAAATTTTATGAAATTATTTTTGACTATTGTATTAAAAAAAAAAAAACAAAACTTGTAAATTTTCTAAAATATTGACGCTTGTACTAAATAGTAGCAAGTTTAACACGCCATGACGATGACCAACAATTTTTATTTTTCAGAGAAATTTTAAAAACTTAAAGACAAAAAAATAATAATAATAAGACTGCCTTCAAATTAGAGTGGGAAAAATGTGCAGTTTAAAATTGTACAGTTTAAAAACAGCGAAAACGGAATCAAAGAATATTTGGAGAGCTTGTAATAACGTTTACTACAAGAGAAATACAAGGAAAGAAGGATTGAATGATTCTCGTTTTATGTGTCATCATTAGTCAAAAATAAGGAAAAGAAGGCAGTCCAGACCCCATCACACTCATAGCAGTTATAGTTTTCGATATCAAACATTAGTCATTTTTTTTCCTCCTCAGGATTTTACATTTAAGAGACTTTCAACAATACTAGCGACGAAAAATAGCTACATAACATAATCGTTGTTTATTTGGTTCAATGGACCGAAGAAATTTTTAAGAAATTTCTCGAGCCAAAACCAACGACACATTTAAAGAAAGGAAAAAATAATTTAATTCGAACAGTAAAAAGAAACTCACCTTTAGTCTGATGAGTCAATGAGAAGTTAGTGAACACAAACAGCTAGTCTTTTCTTGATCAGTAATATTCCTTTAAGTTTTTAAGAGAGATTGCTTGATTTTAAGGGCCGAGTGAAGTGGCAGCTACCTGCCTGTGTCAGCAAGCGACTGGCAGTGGCACCCTCCAGAATGCAGGCTTTTGCTGAGTGTGAGTGAGCGTTGATGTCACAGCACGAACAAACCACCTCCCATTCTTTCTTTATTACCCCGTGTCACACTTGCTCATTCCCTCCTGGAACTGACAACATTATTTTACATGTGACCACATGTCCTCAATTTTTTTTACCTACATCTTTTGACTTTTATCATTCTAAATTTTATGGTCGATGATTACTTAATCAAAAATTAAAGAAACTTTAATTTTTGCCCAGATACACACACACAAATTGCTAATTTGTTCTAAGTCAGTTATTCTCTCCTTGGATCGAATCTGTACAAAAAAACAAGTTCCCGATACATTTATTTTTTAAAAGTAAAACTAAGGGTTGTCGAGATTTAAACATCTGAAACAATTTCTGCATTCCAAATACTGAATTACCGCCCTTAGATTTTATTACCTAGTTTCATATTCTGATCACATTTTTTTTTTTTTTTTGCATAAAAAATGGAATTCAATATTTGAGGCCTATAAGACTTTAAATGTCAAGTCCAGTGGCCTTTGCTGAAATGAGTGTAACTTGTAAGTTGTAACATCACGAAAACGAATTCACAATCTTGCAATCAGGAGTTCTACTAACTTTGCCTTTCAGTTCTCCACATAAAAAAAAAACACTATTTATTTAATTTAAAAAAATGTAACTTACTTGCAATTATCGTTATATCAAAAACCTGTTTGGTTAATAAGTAACTTCAAATTAATTTGTTTCAAGAACTTAATTTATTAGTTTCTTTTTCATGAAATGTCTGTGGTGAATTCTTTGCATACTTCCATGACTTGTACCTCTTAGAATTCCTTTAATGGGAATAATTCTCGGCGTATATACAACTTTGGTTACCTGGCCTCCTCGCCGAGGAAGAATGTGATTAAAGGTCTTTTGCGCGGTGCCTCTGCACATGAGCCAAGGACTAAAAAAATTGTTCAGTCCTCGCCACCACAGACAGTCACACTGACGACAATGCGCCAACCCCACCACTTTTTTAGTGCAAAGAGGAAGGTGCTGACACAGGATTGGAATCCCCAGGACAGAGCGCCTTTTTCCATCTTACATGAGGAAAGAACAGCACTGTAACACTACACTTTGATTTTTAATCAAAAGATTTTTTTACCGTAAAAATTTTAGCTTGGGCGCTCAACAAAATTTTTTTTAAAAAGATACGTGCGGTTAAAAAAAAATCTAAGAGGGATAATTCAGTATTTGGAGTAAAATTTGTTTCGGACGTTAAAATCAACATCTTTTAGTTCAGGATGATAATTTTTCTCTCACAAGACATTTATTTGATTTTAAATACTTGAGTTTTAATTTTTTTCCAATTAACAATACCCTTAAATGTAGTGCTTTAATTCTAAATGAATAGAATTATTTTCATAAAATTAAAAAATAAAAATTACTGTATCAATAAAAATAGTAATGAAATTTTGTGAAGAGGGTTATTTTAATGAGCAATGTTGTTGTTCATTGATTATATAAAGAGGACTAGAAGAAAATTTTCTGCAGTCATTAGTCAGTTTGTATGAACTGAAGAATTTTCTTTTTGATTTTATATTTTAGACAAAGAAAAGAAAAGAGTACTAGACAATCTCCTCAAAGATGAAAGAGAAACTCAAAGAAACAGAAAAGTGGTTCTACAGAAGGATGCTGAGGATACCATAGACCAAACATGTGTGCAATGACAAGGTTTTGGAGAGGATGCAAATGAAAAGGAAACTTATACTTAATATAGTTGTGGTGCAGTAGATATCAGCTCGGAACGAGAAATCGGAGAACCGAATTTGAATTCCAGTTGAATTCGTTGCATTCACATACGTGCAAATACCCTTGGGAAAAGTATGAATCCACCAATTCTCCCTCCAGCTATGGGTTAAATAGCAGGATAGATTGGGTTTTATAGCCTTGGTTGGCAACCAGTCTACTGCAGAAAGTAATGGCAACCTACTGTGGGAAAATTTTCTGCCCAGTCAGTCGTGTCTCTTTCGAGACATAATCATCCAAGCGTGTATCACGTATGGCACTTAACTGACTGATACTTAACATCAGGAAGAGACAGCTGAAGTTTTTGGAACATGTAATGAGGAAGGAGGGCTTGGAGAATCTAATACTCATGGAACGGATAGAGGGAAAGGAAGACAGGGGAAAGCAAAGCAAGACATACATGATGGACTTGAGCAAGTGGATGGTGAAGCAGGGCTGGTTTGTTTGGGAGAGACACCAAGAGAAAAAGTGTTAAGAGTGACAAGGGATAGGAAGATGTGAAGGTCTATGATCGCTTTCGTCCTGAAGGGACTCAACACATAGAATAAGAATATTTTAGTTCACAGCCTGCACTTAGCTATTATGAAAACCAACATTGTGCAATATTTGATGTGCTAGTCTTATAAGTGCTGTAGCAGTGAATGTTGAACAATTTCCTCACAGATGAAGAATAGACTCGAGGTAACAGAAATATAGTTCTACAGAAGGATGCTGAGAATAACATGAATGAAGTATGTAAACAACAAAGAGGTTTTAAGGAAAATGGAAAAAATGTCATATATATTTAGAATCACTTGTAAATAGAATATTTATCATGTAAGATAAATGCCTTTTTATTATTTAGCTCTAGATCTATTACTGTACCTACATATACGTTATAAATTATTAAGCTTCCTTATTGTCCTTATGGCATATTTATTATTTATTAAGCTTCCTTATTGTCCTCATGGCATATTTATTATTTATTAAGCTTCCTTATTGTCATCATGGCATATTTATTATTTATTAAGCTTCCTTATTGTCCTCATGGCATATTTATTATTTATTAAGCTTCCTTATTGTCCTCATGGCATATTTATTATTTATTAAGCTTCCTTATGGTCCTCATTGTATATACAATTGTCCTTATGATATATTTATTATTTATAACATTCAAAAATTATTATTATACTTACAGTATATAATAATTGTCCTTATGGTACATTTGATATTTATAATATTAATAAACTAGCAGTATAGCCCGGCGTTGCTCGGGGGTAATGAAAGCTTTAAAACTAATCCATGGTTCTGGAGCTCAGACTCTTTGGACGTTGGCATGAAAGACTAAAAAGCAATAGTTGTTTCCAGTTAAAGCGAAACCGTAGACTGAAAGAAAAATCAATGGATGTAAGTCAAATCTTGATTTCCTGGTATTGATACCAAATAATTTTTTTTCATCGTAAACTGAATTTTGAAGGCTAAATAAGTCCTCTGAGCAAATGGTATCATGACTGAGACTAAGAACTACAATTATACCTACTTAGAGCCAAACCTGAAGCAAAAACTTGGGGTGAAATGAATAAAAAATAGAAAAATATTGATCTTGTACCAGACAAAGAACATTATTAAACTCTTCTTATCAATCTTATATGAGACAAGGAACATTCTTAAATTCTTATCATGTTTATATAAAAAAGATATTTTAATACATCTTGTTTCTTATTTTTATACATTTCTTATGGTAGACTAAACTAAACAAAACCAAATCAAATCCAACCGCTAATAATGTGGAGGTCCATAATTGCCTACGTCCTGATTATGGTCCACCATAATACCATAGATATCATATACGAGAAATGAAAAAATTTTAACCTTTTGTCACACTGTATGTGACTTCATTTGCTGTACAAAAAGATTATCCTGCCACTGAAGGTAACTGATCTCTGTATTTGAATTTTATAGAAGTGTTGTCATATCCTGCTATGGCAACAGAAAACACCTTTAAGTGAAATAAACAACAACGTTACTGTAATTGAGGAGCCTTGAAAAAGAATACATTAGAAAGGGAAGTAATATTAATAATGAAGAGTGCTAAAGGTTAAAGAAAATGAAAAGGAAAAGGACACTTATACTTAGAATCAGAAAGTCAGTCAGTTAAGTGCCATACATGATACACGCTTGGGCGATCATGTCTCGAAAGACATGACTGACTGGGCAGAAGATTATCCTGCAGTAGGTTACCATTGCTTTCTGCAGTAGACTGGTTGCTGACCAAGGCTATAGAACCCAATCTGTCCTGTTATTTAACCCATAACTGGAAGGAATAGATGGATTAACACCTTTCCCAAGGGTATTTGCACGTAAATGAATGCAATGGATTCAGCTGGAATTCAAACTCGTTCCGAGCCGATATCCATTGCACCACAACGCACATCCAGAATCAGAAAGAGACAACTAAAATGTTTGTCAACACATAATGAGGAAGGAAGGCTTGGGAAATTTGATTGATCAAATAATTTGTTTTCTTTGGCTTATTAACTTTTTCTCCAGTTATTTAAAGCCAGAAAACATTTTAGATTGTAAGAATCTTTTATTTTGAGAGATAACAATGATTTAGTGATACAAGTTTTAGGAATGACAGGGTTTAGGGATACAAGTCTTACTAATTAACCCATAGCTGTGGAGAGAAGAGGTAGATTCATACCTTTCCCAAAAGTATTCTATGCTAATATTATCCATTACACCACCTGCACATCAAAACTTAAAGAATCTGATATTCCCAAGCAGTCACCTATCTACGTACTACCAGGCTCAATGTTGCTTAACTTAGGTTATTGTATGGGAACCAGTGTTTCAATGTGATGTGGATGTAAACCGGGAAAATTTGATTCCCACAAAGTATATCAAAGATGAAAAGGGAAAGCAGTAGGCCCCCTACTTTATGAAAAGGGGGAGTTGGAGGGATGGTAAAAAAAACAAAAAGAAAAAATAAATTATTAAGGGCTGTAGAGAATAAAAGGTGTGGAGAGCCATGAACATCTATGTTCCACAGCATATAGAAGTCTTGCAATAAATCTAATTTTCCTGGGTGCTCTATGAACATGTTACAGGAAGAAATGTTTCTTCGTTCAAAATGAAAATTTTGGTAACAGTTAAGAGGTTGTAGCTACAACCCAAGTAAGATTATTACCATATCCTAATCTATAAGGATACATGATTTATAATAATGTTTATTAATGATTTTATACATTAAGCATGGTACAAGGCCAAAAAATGGAGCAGAGAGAGAGCTGAGCATCAACTGTTATGTCTTTTAATTTAGATAATCATGATTTAAACTATTTAAATTTGGACTATTGTGCTCATTTTGTTGTTATCACAACATTTCAGCTGTTGTACCCCCAAGGCCTTCATCAGGTGTACATCGATCTGGATAACATACAGGGAATTCTGAACTGAATCCTTTATTCAATCTATGGGGATAGATTGTTCTTGTTTCACTGCCCGTGCCTATGTATATCTTGTTTAGTTTTTATATTTTAGTTCTGCTCAGATATTGTTCACCCATTTCTAATGAAAACACACTGCTTGGCTCAGGGACTGAACTCACAACTACAATATCACCAAATTTATAAACCAAAACATTAGAATAATAGCCTAGTGGATTAAAGTGTTAGTTTTATAACTTGAGGACATAGTAATTGTGAGTTCAATCTCTGGGCTGGATAGAGTGTATTTGAACTTAGTAGAAACAGGTGAACAATATCTGAGCAGTAGTAAAAATAAGAGCTAGACAAGATATCCATAGGCATAGGCATTGGAATGAGAACAGTCTACTCCCATAGATTAAATAAAGGGTTCAGTTCAGAATTTCCTGAAGGTTATCCAGATCGATATAAACCTGATGAAGGCTGGAGGGCACAACAGTCAAAACATTGTGATAACAACAAAAATGAGGACAATAGTTCAAATATAAATAGTGTAAATAATGAAAACATTTGCCAAAATTCATCTGACACTGAATATAAAAGGCTCCAAAAATACACCACTTCAAGACAGTGGCACAGTAGATATAGTAGTTGGTTATACATGTGTTAGTATCATCTAGTGGTCATGAGTTCGATCCTTGGACTTGGTAGTGACAAACCAAAATCCAACATGAAAGAACAATAATTGATTTCACAGGATATTTCGCAATAATCAATGAGATAATCTACGTCAGCCAATTGATGGAGTGTACTTGATCGAAATGTTGCATCTATTATAACACCTATATCAACCAAGATGAGAACAAAAGTTCGAAATTGTTCCAAGATTATTGAAAATTACTCATCTCAGAAATAAATACAAAAACACTTTATTCCAGAAATTTTGCTAGTCAGTACCTGACTCAGCCATTAAATAATATTTGCATCACCAAAACAACACATTTTGCTTACATTTTGCACTACAATATAATACCACAAAATTCTCTATGAAATTCTAACTAGTCCTCTTATTTACATTCTTTTTTTTTTAGGAGAGAAGGATATATATTTAAGATTTGATAATGTTTAACCTTCATACTCACAAAAAACAATATGTCAAAAGGATGGTTATTCCCTTGACATCACTATTACTGTATACACTTTTGAATCCATCAGCCATGTTTATTGACAAGATTATAATATTATGTAAATCAAATACAGTGATATTTATTATTTACCTTTTATAAAGAAACAAATTTGAAAAGAAATCTTTTTATTGAAAGATTTATAATAAAATTACAAAATGATCAAAATATGTAAACTACAATCCAATACTCATTATTTACCATTTTATAAATAACTAGGAAAACAAAATTTCATAATTTTATAAAAATATTAATGGACTATAGAACAATAAAATTTAAATAAATATGATTTCTGGTCATAATACATAAAGGTATCACAAATTACTTTTTGTTTTAATTTCCCAATTTTTTGTTATAATTGTGATTTAGAACGAATCAATAGAAACCCAAGGCTTGAAATGCCAGCAGTTATAGCTTACAACCCCTTCTTACTCTTTTTTTTTTTAAATATAAATTTTGAAAATGTTTTAAACCATTGATAATTTAAAAAATAAAATGCCTAGAAAATCTGCTGACAGATTAAACAAGCAATACAATTAATAGTTTTTAATGTGTTCGTTATTAATTATCAAGAATAAAGAAACTGTATAAATCTATTTTTATGTTTGTGTTTTATTAAACAATTATTTTACTAATCATGGCTTTTTAAAAACAATAAACATTGTCGAGGTAGTCAAAAGTGTATACAGTAATATCGGTGTCAAAGGAATAACAGTACTTTTGACACACATTTTTTTATTTTATTTCAAACACAAAGGTTAAACATTGCCAAAAAATCTTTGTATCTTTATAAAATGCAAAATTTCTTAAAAGTATAAGAAAGATGATAGCTTTGTCAATTTGTTGCCAAATATGGGAAAAAGGGAAATCAAGCAAAATTTCAATCATTTATGAAAAGAAAAATAATAGCAAAACTCACCTGTGAGAAAAATGTGAGTAGTGTAAAGGCTGAAAAATAGTTCCTTAATAATAAAAAAAATGAAAATTGAATTCTATTCAAATAATGGAAGTTAAAACAAACAAACTTTTCTTATAAACATGAACAATCTTAGTGAGTTTATTTAAAACTTGATTTACACTTTAAGGCTTTAACAAAAAATGCTACAGATGTGGTGAAAATTATTAAATATAATAAAAAAAATGGGTGATTATGAATTGGTGTTGTAATTACAAGAGTGTTCTGATTAAAAGAAAATTCAAATGGATTTAATATTTCAGACAAGAGAAATATCAAATAGAAAAAGGCTTTACAAGTAAAACAATATCATTCAATAATCTTTTACACTCGTAACAAAAAAGCAGTGTCATTTGAATTTTATGTAGAAAGTTAGGAATTAAAAAGAAATCCTTCCATTGTTAACACTTCAGAAAGAAGAAAAATACAAAGATTTTTTTGTAATAATAAAATATAAAATGATTAAATTAATGATGTTTAGCTTTTTCACCACTAAAAGTTCCCTTTTGCCAGGAATTTTTTTTTCTTCTCAAATTATATTTTTAAGCTCTTTTTTTTCTAAATAAGGTTCTCAAATACTGTAGAAAAACAACAACAAAAAAATTCCTACAACTCCCAGGTTTTTAACACTTTTAATAACTATCAGGGATTTAGTTTATATGTACATATAAACTAAATCCTTTTTCCAATTCATAATATTTGGAAATAGGATCAACAATAACAAATATTGAAGGTTGTATAAAGATGTTTTTCAAGATTTATTTAAATTGATTTTAATTTATCTGGTTTCTTGAGTTTTATTTCTTTTTACTTTCTGTTGAATCAGAAAGCCATGATATACATTGAAATTATTTTTTGTAATTTAAAATTTACTTCTATTTTTTTATAGAAATATTTCAGTAACAATTTTTTTTATCATTGAATTAAAAACAAAGAAATGTTTTAACCCCTTCTCCATCAATTATTTTGGGAAAAATGTTTTTTTTATTTGTTTTTAATATAGCAACTAAGACACTGAGGCACCTTGAAGTACCAAATCAGTAGCTAACACCTCTACCAGATGTATGAACTGACAAGTGAACTTATTTCAAGCTCAGAAGGGCATAAAAAGAATCTGGATCGACATATAAACACGTCTGTAGCTGGTTTTTTAATGTTATGCTTTGGGCATATTTATTCGTCCATGTCTGAAAAAGACATTTTTGATAAAAATGTATATACACGTCTACACTGGGGAAAAGGTTAAAAAGCATGGGTAAATATAGACTTCATATTCAATCAGTCAGTTAAGTGCCATACGTGATACACACTTTAGACAATCATGTCTCTTTCGAGCCATAACTGACTAGACAGAAGATTATCCTGCAGTAGGCTGCCATTGCTTTCTGCGGTAGACTGGTTTCCAGCCAAGGCTATAGAACCCAATCTGTCCTATTATTTAGCCCATAACTGGAGGGAAGAGATGGATTAATATCTTTCCCAAGGGTATTTGTGCATAAGCAAATGTGAGGAATTCAACTGAAATTCAAACTCAGCTCCTCGATATGTCATTCCGAGTCGATATTCACTGCACCACAACGCACATCCCTTCATATTAGATTGGCATTAAGATTTTAAAGAAAATTTACCAAGTCTTCTCCATATTTTTCATTTTCATACACCTGCTGCAAACTCTTTGTAGTGCAGAGCATCATAAACACACCAAGTAATACTGCTGCACTTTCAGTTGCAAGTGAATTTTACAGGACAGTGTTAGCCCAGTATACAAAATGGACTACTTTCCAGGGCTAAAAAGTTCCAACTTCACTATTATTTTCCTATAGCTAGAGAAAGAAGTATACTTATGGCTTTCCCAAGAACATTAATGCAAAGTGAAAGTACACTGCCCCAGTCGAGGTTTGAACTTGATACGCCAAGACCCTTATCCAAGCTGTAAATAACAAAACAACCAACCCCTCCCTTTGGCACAATTACATTTTTTCAAAGTTCTTCAGCACATGAAGATTAAAGATTATCTTTGGTGTAATAAATCTACAACACAGTTCATTTTATGATAATAATTATATTTAAATTAGACAATAAGTAAAAGGATTAATCACCTCAGACATTTCCTATGATTAACAAGAAAAATAAGTTTTCACAATCTTAATTCGATTATTAAAATTCAAAATCCATTAATACAAGGTAAATTTTTTAAATTTTAGAAAGAATGTTAGAAATCGTAACAATCTAAAGATAATTTAAGAAATAAATTTTTAAAATTGATTATCAATAAATTTGAATTTGCAAGTTTGAATTTAATCAGCGGAAATAGTCTACGAAAAATCTCACTGACTACATTTACTTACTTCTTCAAGTAGGATTTGATTATGGACTATAAAATCAACTTTTTATAACCTTCCCCAGTGAAGACGTATGTATGTTTTTTACCGAAAGTGTCTTTTTCAGACACAAACAAATAAACAAATATGTTTATACATCAATCTTGATTCTTTCTATGCTCTTCTGAGTTTGAAACAAGTCTAATTGTTAACTCATATGTCTGGTAGAAGTGTTAGCACTGCTTGGGTAATTTAAGGTGCCTCAGTTTCTTAGTACTGTATTAAAACAAATAAAAAATTTGAAAATGAAATGTCCCAAAAAACTGGCAGGGAAGTGGTTAGATATTTGTAAAACATATACTTTTAAATACTTGTGGAGCAATATTATTGAATACTTGTAGAATCAATATTTTTTTGTGTAAAACCAATATTTTTAAATACCATTAGAACCAATATTGTTAAAATAGTTGTAAAACAAATACTTTTAATGTTTGAAATTAAGTTTTATTTATAGAAATCAATTCTTTTTGAATAAGAATGATAAATTTTAGATTATTCTCTCCATGTAATAATATCAAATGGTATTGTTTAATTTTAAGTTTTGATTTTAAAGAATCAATTTTCCAGTATAAAATAGGCATACATTTTGAAAATAAATCTTTTTGGATTAATTTAAAATAGAATGCTAAATTTTAGTTAATAAAAATGGTCAATCACCTTTTGAAATTTTCACACACAAATTTCATTGCTCACATTGGTCCCATAAAACTTACTTGTAACTGAAAGTACAGCGGCATTACTTGGTGCCATTATGATGCTCTGTACTACAAAGAGTTTACAGGAATATGAAAATAAAAAATGTGGAGAAGGCTTTCTAAGTTTTCTTCAAATCTTATTGAAAATCTAATATAAAGTCTGTATTTACTAATGCTTTTTAAAACATTTCTTTGTTTTCGATTCAATAAAAAACATTACTAAAATATTTCTACAAAAAGATAGAATCAATTTTAAATAATAAAAAATAATTAGTATACTTCTCTGCTTTCACATTCAATAAAAAGTAAAATAAATAAAATTAAAGTAACCGGATGAATTAAAATTAAAATTAATTTAAAGAAATCTTGAAAAACATTTTTATACAACATTCAATATTTTTTTATTGTTGATCTTATTTCCAAATATTATGAAAATTGCTGGACTTTTTTACTTATGAAACCGTTATTTTCAATGTTTTTATGCAAATATATTCTGCATCATAGCAGAATCTAATCTACAAACTACAAAAACTGATCAGAAAATATACTAAATGTTATACTAACCTTATTCTAAAAAACTAAAGATGTCCCATGTAACCTTTGAGTATAACTGTAGAGAGTATAGATATTTATTAGTTTAGTCTGGCACAAAAGCATACGTAGGAAGAAAGATAATACAGCACCAATCTTCAATATGCCTGCTTGTCTACCATGAAAATCAGCATTCGAAATCCTGGTTTTTACCTGAGCTTGAACCAGAGTTTCCAGATTGAGCAACAAGTAGCAAATTAAGATTCATTTCAATTGCTAGCACTGCTAAAATTTTTATTTATCTTTTTTCTCATTACTAAGTCAAGGTTATTTTTTATTTTAAAAGTAACCCCAAAATCATAGAATTCAAAATTTAATAGTGCTAGAGTAGTCCAATCTGACAATCCTGGCTCAAGCACTGACCAATTGGTTCTGAAAGAGAAATGCAGTCGCACTTATAGTCCAAAGATTAAAATCCTTTTATTCAATCCCAGCTGTTTTGACGTAAAAATATTTAGTGCTTAAAGAATTAAAAAAAAACTAATGCTGAATTCATTTCGTTAAATTTCTCCCACTGGGGATCAGAAAAATAAAAACATTGTAATTAATTTACACTAATATTTAATTAAAATTAGATAATTAAAACTGACAAAAGCAATATTTTTGTCATTCTCTAATTAAAATATGAACCAACAATTATTTCAATGATTTCAAGCAATAATAGATGGAAATTCACAATTTGTTAATCATTTTCACTTTATATAAGCAAAAAAGAATTTTACTAACATAAGACAAACTATATAAAAACAAATGTGATAAAATGTATCTAATAGATATTGTATTTTTACAGATCATATCTGTTTTAAATATTCATTTGAAGAATTAACCCTTTAGCATTTAACTTGCTCAAATCTGCCCAGTAAATACCTGTGGTCACTGTTTGTATTATTTCCTGCATTATTTGCAATGATATATCATGATAGAGTATGCATGGGGGCAGGATACAGTAGATTGAACATTTAGCGTCAATATTAACTAGGTGGGTTTGGACAGGTCAAATGTTTTGCAAGTTAAAAGACTTTCCTTGTTTAAAATTTCTTTAACAACCTTTGTTTTTATTAGTTCTTTTTTTTTTTTGTTCAAATGATGTGATCAAATGATTAACAACAGATAATTAAATATTAACAAAAAGTTTGGTAATTTCATATTTTCTGAATTGTGGATATTTGAAATAATTTTTAACAGTTGATTTTAAATTTGTTTACCAGATTTAGAATAATTTTTCATGATTCGTTTCAAATTCGATATTTTACAAATAGATTTTCCTTGCAATAATTTACTGTAGTGTTTATTTTTAAAGTAAATTACCCAATATAATTAACAAGTCTTTTACAAAATCATTTTGTTTTAGTAGGTAAATAACCTTTTGTATTTGATGCATTTTTACTCAACATTATTTTTCTATATATCTGAAACATTTAAATTGGGAGAAAAAAGAGATATTAAAAAAAATGTTAATTGTTATAACAATTTTCAGATTAGTTATATTCATAAATTTAAATTCTACCCTTTAAACTTTATGTTAGATATTTATTAAGATTTTATTGTTCCTTTGTACAAATTAAATAGTGGCATTTTTTAATCTAATGAACTTATATAAAAAGAAAATTAAAATATTAGAAAAAACAAATTTCTCCTGACTAAAATTAACCCTATTATTTGATTGTCTTTTTATTAGTTTAGACTATTTTTACAGCAAAGCTATAAAGTAATTTTTACCACCATTTTCATCATGTGAAAAAATTTACAATATCTGTATGAATATTACATTCATTAAATTTTGTAAGAATCTAAGTTTATCTTACCAACAACTTACTCCAGCTATGGTTTCTAAATGAAAACATTGCAATGATGGTATCAGCAAAGAAAAAATTCATTTCTTTCATATATAAAGGCTCAGTGAACTTCATAATTTATATTTTTATGAAATTGTTTTACATTCAAAATAGATTTAGAGTTTACCTGTATTTATTTGGTGTGTAAAAAAGTTTCCAGCATTTTTTATTAAAAAAAATCCTAATATGTATTAAGTCCAGTTTGTTTTTTAAAACAAATAAAAAGTCAGTAGCAGTGGGAACTTTTGCCCAAATCTAAAAGAACATTAAAAACAGTATATTTTATATACTAAGTTTTGTTCAGTGTGGCTCAAAGCTGCTTACAGTAGTTGATCTTGCTTAAGCAGTCACCCAGCTAAGTACTTAACAGGTTGATGAGAACAAGTACATTTAGTATGACTTGACTGACATTGTAAAGCAGAGAATAAATAAACTTAAAGTATATTTGCAATTATATGACTCTTGTTACTCTTGATTTTCTTGTCTGATTGTTAAAAACAATCATAAATAAAATGATATTATTAGTTAAGTGGTTAAAAAGCTTGAGCTTAGAATTTTTAAAGTTATCAGAAGAAATAATCTTTACTTCATATACAGTCTCCATTGAGGTTAAAGAAAAATTTCTTAAGATTATAATTGTGTTAGCAAATGTAATGAAAATAAATTTATAAAAGTAAAGATTACTTTATCACTATAATTTGAGATCCTGTTATCGATAAATATTAACGAGTAATTTCTTATTATCTACCTTCAGTGACCAGGTAAGTTAAATCTGTGAAATAATACTACAATTTAAATTTTATATATGTTGGTTGGTTGGTTGTTTTGTTTTTATGGCATATCAACCACTGCTGGTCATTTATTGCCAACTAAATTTTTTATTTATTTATTGCTGGTAATACCTTTTTCTTTCAACAATTTATTATTGTTTTTATATAAGTTTTGTGACTAGTAATACTTTTTTTCTTTTCCAGTATCAAGATTCATTGGGATTTGTTTTTAAGGGCAGGGTCCCTAAGTCCTACCCTGTTATTTAACCCATAACTGGAGGGAAGGGACAGATTAATACCTTTCCCAAGGGTACCAGTGCTTAAGTGAATGCAGGGTATTCAACTGGAATTCAAACTCGGTTCACGGATTTCTTTTTCCGAGCCAATATCCACTGCACCACAACGCACATCCGTCACTAAACGCTTACAGCACCTGGTATTCCCAAGGGGTCACCCAAATTTTATATATGTATATAATACACTATGAGCTTGTGTATATATTCATGTGTGAGTGTGTGTGTTCACCATTTAGCATATGTATATACATGTGTGTATATGTATATGTGTGTGCATACATGCATATATATGTATAAGTAAAAAAATTATCTGCACATTCACCATATCTTTATGTTAATCACACTGCCTTCTGCTCATGCATGCTTATAGTTTGTACTATTGTGGTAACATGATTGAAATTTGAGCTTGATTGTGCCAGTTTTCTTGATGTTGTTACAGTGAATGGCCACTCCCATAACAACGTGCCTCCAGGAGGAACAAAGAGCAGTGATCTAATTTCTCCGGTCAGAAAGTGTGTTAGGGACTGAAATTCACTGAAGGTTTTTAACACAATACGGTAACAATGAACTACAGCAAAAAGTGTGTATGAGTAGATTGAGAAATTTAAAAGTGGCTGGACAAGTGTCTTGCATGAAGAAGGAGCAGGATACCTACCAACCTCTACTACTGATGAAAAGATTCAGCAAGCCCAAGAGATGGTAATGACGATCATTGCTTTTTGTTCCATTTTTCTAGATATGCTAATGGCCATTACTGAGTACATATATCAGGTCCTTGATGTGAACTGGATATCGCGAAAGCATTTGATAGAGTTTAACATGCTGGCCTTTTGCAAAAGATACAGGATTATGGTATAACTGGACAACTGTTTGATTTAATCCAATTGTTCCTGTCAAATTGTAAAATGATGGTCATTCCAAATCCTTTCATGTGAATGTGTCCCCCACTCAATGCTCTATTCTAGGTCCTACGCTCTTCTTGATATTTATCAATGATCTTCCTGATCTAATTAGTTCCCAAGTTGGCATCTATGCAGATGAGACCAACATCTACTCCTATCTCAGTATAAAACTGCAAGGGCTGACAAAGTAGATCTCGCTTCTACTCTTAGAAAGGACTTCCAATCTGTGATGGATTGGAATAAGAAATGGCTCGTAAATTTTAATGCTTCCAAAATGAAGCTGTTATCCTTTAACAACAATAAAGATCTTCTCCTACTTTTCAGTAATAAGGATCACACTAGTCTCCCTGAAAGTAATACACTATGTCTCCTCAGTCTCACTCACTCAGCCGACCGCAAGTAAAATGAATACATCGAATCAATAGCCACATCCACTGTTAAGAAAGTTGGATTACTGTGCCGAACCAAGAAGATTTTCTTGTTAGAAACTGTCTTATACATTTATAAATCTACCATTCGTCTGTGCATTGATTAGTGTTGCCATATCTGGTCAAGTGCTCCTGCTGTTCATCTTGGGGTTCTTGACAAAATCCAGAGAAGGATTGGCAATGTAGTTGGTCCCAATTTGGCTGCTCACCTTTAGTTTCTTTCTCACCAATGGAATATGGCTTCCCTCTGATTTTCCTACAAGTATTTTCATGGCTTCTGCTCTGATGAGCTTTATTCTCTGGTGCCTTATCATTGTGAGTTAACCCGTGCAACTAGATTGGCAACTAGGTCCCACTCTTTTACTGTCAAAATAGGCAAATGTAACCATCAATTCCACTCCAGCAGTTTCTTTCCTTGCACTTCCCACCTGTGGAACATCCTTACCTATGCTTGCTTCCTTGAGAGCTACAATCTCCAAAAGTTTAAATGTAATGTCAATTGCCATCTTCCATCTCCATGACTCCCTCCTCTCTCTTACCCTTTCTACATCACTTGTACTGTATTTTTGTTTTGTTTTCCCTCTCCTCTCATTAAAACCGCCCGTGTACAACTGGCAGTACTGCCTTGCTTAGGGTGAAACAATCATAAAAAAAATCAAGCTCAAACTTTGACCAGGTGACCATAATAGTACAAACTATAAGAACGCATGAGCAGAAAACAGTGTAACAAGATATGGCGAATGCAGGTAATTTTTGACTGCATATATATATTTATACAGATGTATGTGTGTGTATATATATATATATATCTGTGCGTGTCTGAGTGTGTATATGTATATACATGTGTGTACACACACACACACACACATACATACATATAGGTGCCTCCACTTTTTCTCTAAATAAACAGCATAGCATAATGAAAAAAGGGCCCAAACTTAATAAAAATAGATTTTATCATTAAAATGTGTATGTTATTAAGAGAAAAAGTATTTTTTTGATTATTTTATTAAATTTTTTAATTCTTTCTAGCACATTCAAAATTTTGGTTAAAAATATTGTTTTGCATAAGCAGTCAATCTATGATTAGTCTTTTTTGAGTGAAAAACACATTAATTTGAAAATTCTTGCAAAAATCAAGTAATTGTTGTATTTTAATGAAACTTTCAAAAACTTTTCGAAAATATATTTTATTAGTTAAAAGCAAGACTCCTTGAAGAATGTAAATCATTGCTATTTTTAAACTGCTACTCATTTTCTGAAAATCTGCTCTGAATCATAAAATAAAAAATGCAATAAAACTATGATATTATTTAATTAGAAAGGCTTTAAATTGCTTTTATAATATTTATTAATGACACTATTGTCTTAAGAAAAAAAATTTTAATGAATAATGAATTTTTACGAGAACTGATTTTATTTTTTAAATTTTAATTATAATAATTTAGAATATATAAATCTTTGAAAATTCTGCGTTACTTTCATCTGGTTAGGTAATATTGTTATTAAGTGAAAACTATATTTACTAATCAAAAATTAAAAAGCTTGATACAAATTATTTTGCACTAAGATTTCTTAAATAATTTTTAATTTTTTTAAGACAACATTGTGATGGAAGAAAACTAAAAAATTGCATCAAATAGCAAATTAAGAAAGAATTCCCCCAAAATTGATTGCAATCAATATAATTTGTTTAAAATACCAAAATACCAAAATACCAGAGTATTTTGCTTACTGGAAATAGTAAATCTAATCGTTCAGCTTTCAATTAAAGCTAAAATGAAAGCTTCAAGAAAGATTTTTCATTTATAAAAATTCATTTTAAACCAAGGTGTTGAAAATTAGTGGAGATGTACGTGTGTGTGTGTGTGTGTATATGTCTCTTGTGTGTGTAAATGGTACTTTTCTACATCATCAAAAAAGTCCATTACATAAAGATGAATAACCTGCCCATCTGTGTGTAGTGAACTCTTCTGGTGATGTAATAGACATGACCCTTATTTATTGTGCTAAAGAAATCTCTTAAATTGATATAGGCTCTATATATAACTAAATATTCAAAGTAAGATTTTTATCAATATACATATCAAAAATTAATTTATTAGAATTCTTTTAGCTTATAGCAAAGAGACATGGTAGAAGATCTTTTATTTAATCTTACTTTAAGATTCAGAAAGTGTTGAGCGTGATCAAGAAAACTGAGCAATATAATGTTTTTCTTATTAGATAATTATAATGATTAATTACTTAAAATATGCCATCATTTCTTTATATTATGATTAAATTAGTATATATATATATATATATATATATATATATATATATATATATATATATACACACACACTAGTTTAGAGCGTTCTTAAAAAGAAAAACAGTAAAAGGTAAAATCAGTTATTAAAAACCACCTGAAGAAACCACTCATGGTGGAAACCAAGGTAGCAAAATAACTCATTTATATATATATATATATATATATATATATATATATATATATATATATAATTATCCTATGTCTATAACATGACTCATATTATGAACTTACTGGTTCTAGATTTAAATTTAATCTATTAAATGTATAATTTGATTTTGTTTAGACTGAAACTTAAACATAAAATAGGTAATTAAAATCATAATAAAAGTTAAAATAATATTAAAGGGTAAAATTTTTTAGGTCAAAGGATATATGTGTAGTTCAAGAGGGCTACTTGTATTATTTTCAAGGAACAAAAGGCAAAAAAAAAATAATAAATATATAAAAAAACAATATTAAAATAATGAAATAAGGTAAAAAGTAAGATAAAAAATAGGGTAAAAAAAGGTAAAAGATGGATCAATGTTAATCTGGATCTATGTATTTGAGCAGATATTTATTTCTAGGTTTGCATGTGGTCATCAATTCACTTCTTTTGTTTAATAAATTAGGGTTATTTAGGTATTTTAAGATGACAAGTCTTTCTAAAAGACATATATATATATATATATATATATATATATATTATTTTGTTTTTGTTCAGTCTGCTAGTAGAGTCAGTAAATGCTATCATGGTGGTTTTAAAATAAAAGTAATAAAATTACTTATGGTCTATTTGTAAAAGTTCATTTTACAATTGACCAAAGGATAAATTCATTGGTCAGCCATTTGTTTTTGAGTAATACGTCATCATTTGTTTTCTTATTCAATGGAAAATTTATCCTGTCAGCCATTTGTAAGTTAGATAAAGAACAATTGTATGTTTAGAAACTTTGCTGAAAAAAGAGTAAATTTTATTCGTATTAAAAAAGTTTCACTTAAACTTCATGTCAAGATTCAACATTAAGGTTGGCTACAGCTGAAGAAAGCTCATCCGAAGCATCTGTTGTTTGTGCATGTCCTGAGGTGACTTCTGGTTTAGACAATAAATCGTTTTTTTTCAAAAAGCATGCTTCTTTATATGGTGGATCAATGGGACCCTGCGTTGGAGGATGATATGTGTATTCTTTTTGTGAGTCCAACTGAAAGGGCAAGAAAAATAATGTTTCATTTATAATAATATGGTTCTTTTTTACATCTTTAAAATTAAACTATAGTAAATATTGAATTATTTTAATTTTATTTCTCTAGTAAAATAAAAACACAAAACACAAATAACAAAATTTTCAGTTTTTGATTATTAAATATTGGTACTAAAAGTTTTCTAAAAATGAGCACACCATGATAAATAAAGGCTCCAAACTTGATAAGAAAAAAGTTTGTTATTATTAAGAGGAAAGGCCAAAGTATTTTTTTTTTGTTTATTCTATTAAATTTTTGAATCCTTTCTAGCATGTTCAAAATTTTGGTTAAAACTCTGTTTTTCTTGTGCCAACAGGTGGGCAAAAAATTACTATTTCTAGTATCTTTTTTGATATTAGAAACACATTGTTTTAGAAATTCTTGCAAAATTCAAATAATTGTTGAATTTTAATGAAATTTTCAGGATTTATTCACAAATGAATTAAATATTTTTTAGAATATATATAGTTGTAAGTTAAAAATGTATTTTTTTGACAGTATTTATTTATTTCTATTATTATATATATATTTGATATTTCAGACTGACCTCGGCCTTTCATCAGAAATTTCTGATGAAAGGCCAAGGCGTCTGATGAAAGGCCAAGGCTGGTCTGAAATATCAAATATATATATATAATAATAGAAATAAATAAATACTGTCAAAAAAAATATATTTTTAACTTACAACTTTTTAGTAGTTTTTCCTATACATATTAAGATAGTATATGTGGATTATTATCATTATATATATATATATATATATATATATATATATATATATATGTAGTTTTTATACATCTATTACTCCCATTTACTTAATTCTATAAAATTGCAAGAAATTACAATTTCAGCCACTTCTTATTTATATTAGTTAAAAACGGATTCTTGGAGAATTTAAATCATCAATTTGTTTTTGTCAAACAGAAATACCATTTACTGAAATTTTTTTTAATTTAAAAAAATTCATTTGAAACCTTAAGTATCATGTGTGTTGTGGACATCCCTAAATGCAAAAGTTCTATTCTAAATTCTATTTTTTGATAAAAAATGTATAGACTGAAGTTGTATTACAATATCTTTTGTTTAATATTAATTCAATAGTTTATAAACTCAAGTTGGTTTGACTTTTTATTCCAGATGTTACCTTGAAAGTATTGATCAACTGTTTTTCTCTTGGTCTTTTTAAAGCCTGAATCACTTATATGTATTTTTAGTATCAATCTGACACAATGAGTCACAAGCATACTAATTTTACATCTCTATACAATACAATAAATATGTTTCTTATGATATTACATTGAAACACATCATATGGAAATTTAAAGAAAATATTTTCAATAAGAGTCAAACAACCTTATATCATTTTGAAGTTCATACAAAAAAACATTTTTTTTTCTGTTATGATTTTCATGCTGTATCAGTCAGTTAAGTGCCATGCGCAATACACGCTTTGGGCGATCATGTCTCGAAAGAAACATGACTGACTGGGCAGAAGATTATCCCGCAGTAGGTTGCCATTGCTTTCTGTTGTAGACTGGTTGCCGACCAAGGATATAGAACCCAATCTGTCCTATTATTTAACCCATAACTAGAGGTAAGAGACGGATTAATACCTTTCCCAAGGGTATTTGCGAGTAAATGAATGCAAGGAATTCAACTGGAATTCGAACTCGGTTCCTTTATTTCTCGTTCCAAGCCGATATCCACTGCATCACAACGTATGCATTCATAAAATACAGAATACGATTTTCTTAATAAGCAAAGTATAACTTAATGAGAAAGCAGTTACATACAAGGAGAGGATATGTTTTATCTGAATCAAAGCCACTCAAATCACCACAAGCAAGGAATGGCACAATGATTCTGTTGGGCCCAGCTAGGTTATTGAAGTCCACATCTAAAAAAAACAAAAAAAAAAAAACATTTTAATAAATGTCCTATAAATAAAAAGACAAAGAATATATATATAATTATGTTAAGATTTTCAAATTTAAATAATTATTGTTTTATATTGCATGTGATTACAAAATAATGAACAAAAACCTACTGTAGGTGAGATGGAAAGAAAAAGAGACAAGATAGGTTAAAATAAAATTCTCTGTATTGCTGGTATAAAAGATCAAGGCAGAATGTCTGATTGCCGGTGAGGGAAGAGAGCTTGTTGAAAGTGTGTCAGTTTAGTTGACCTTTAGAGTTCACTACTAGTGAACTCAGCAACTGCCTAAGATGTTGCTGAGCAGGTGCTTTTAAGCAGTCAGGGTGGATACATGACTCAGCATTTTTTGTCATGCTTTTTTGCTTCAGTGGCATAGAATGGGGGGGGGCATGTACAGAGAGTGACTTTATTTTGAATTTTGCTTCTGTAACATTCCCATCCAGCCAAATCAGAAAAGGATTTAATTTGAAGTAGAGGATAACATTCTCAAATAACAAGAAATGTTAAACATTTTTAAAAGACAAACTTCTTTTTTTTTAAATTGATAACACAATAAAAATACATTTACTTTACATTATAAAAATGTTAAGCCATTAATTATAAATAGCAGGAATTTTAGTCATTGCAGTTGTATGGCTTATTTGTAAATTGTTTTTCATCACTTTTTAAAACAATAGGCATTGCCAAGGGAGTAAAAAGTGTGTACAGTAATAGTTTTGTCAAGGTAATAACTTTAATTTTGGCAAAACATTTTTTTGTAAACATGAATATTAAATATTGCTAAAGATGTTTCATTGGTTGTCCAGAAAATTAAAGTTATCACTTCATTTAGAAAAAAAACCTTGGGGTTTTATGAGAGTACTCAGCCATAAGGCTAGGGAAGCACTACTCGATGGAGGTTTTTCTGTAAATGTAGAAAAATCAGCCTTGAGGTATGTTGGTGACTCGCCAACTGTAACATTCCCAGCCTTCCATGACATGAAGGATAGACACAGACCTCTCTGTAGACCCACGGCTTACCTCCATGCCCAAGTGATTTAGAGTGGTAACTGCACCATATTTCCGATGTATACAAGGACTATCTGACAAGTAACAAGACTAGTGTCAAAAACAATTTATTTTGATTCCAAACAACTACAGGGTTTCCCATTCAAAGTAATTCCGATCAATTTTAATGAACTTTTCTAACTTTCTCTGCCATGCTTCGATGCACTTCTGGAAGGATTCTTCTTGGATGCTCCTCAGAACAACAAACTACATGGTTGGAACGATTCTTCTTGGATGTCCCTCAGAACAACAAACTACATGGTGGAATGAATTCTTTTTGGATGTCCCTCAGAACAACATGGTTGGAACAATTCTTCTTGAATGTCCCTCAGAACAACAAACTACATGGTTGGAACGATTCTTCTTGAATGTCCCTCAGAACAACAAATTATATGGTGGAACGATTCTTCTTGGATGTCCCTCAGAACAACAAACTACATGTTTGGAACAATTCTTCTTGGATGTCCCTCAGAACAACAAACTACATGGTTGGAACAATTCTTCTTGGATGTTCCTCAGAACAACAAATTATATGGTGGAACGATTCTTCTTGAATGTCCCTCAGAACAACAAATTATATGGTGGAACAATTCTTCTTGGATGTCCCTCAGAACAACAAACTACATGGTTGGAACAATTCTCCTTGGATGTCCCTCAGAAAAACAAACTACATGGTTGGAACGATTCTTCTTGGATGTCCCTCAGAACAACAAACTACATGGTTGGAACAATTCTCCTTGGATGTCCCTCAGAAAAACAAACTACATGGTTGGAACGATTCTTCTTGGATGTCCCTCAGAACAATAAGCTACATGGTTGGAACGATTCTTCTTCGATGTCCCTCAGAACAACAAACTACATGGTTGGTACAATTCTTCTTGAATGTCCCTCAGAACAACAAATTATATGGTGGAACGATTCTTCTTGAATGTCCCTCAGAACAACAAATTATATGGTGGAACAATTCTTCTTGGATGTCCCTCAGAACAACAAACTACATGTTTGGAACAATTCTTCTTGGATGTTCCTCAGAACAACAAACTACATGGTTGGAACGATTCTTCTTGGATGTCCCTCAGAACAACAAACTACATGGTTGGAATCATTCTTCTTGGATGTCCCTCAGAACAACAAACTACATGGTTGGAACGATTCTTCTTGGATGTCCCTCAGAACAACAAACTACATGGTTGGAATCATTCTTCTTGGATGTCCCTCAGAACAACAAACTACATGGTTGGAATCATTCTTCTTGGATGTCCCTCAGAACAACAAACTACATGGTTGGAATCAATTCTTCCTTGGATGTCCCTCAGAAAAACAAACAAACTACATGGTTGGAACAATTCTCCTTGGATGTCCCTCAGAAAAACAAACTACATTGGTTGGAACGATTCTTCTTGGATGTCCCTCAGAACAATAAACTACATGGTTGGAACGATTCTTCTTCGATGTCCATCAGAACAACAAACTACATGGTTGGAACGATTCTTCTTGGATGTCCCTCAGAACAACAAACTACATGGTTGGAACGATTCTCCTTGGATGTCCCTCAGAAAAACAAACTACATGGTTGGAACGATTCTTCTTGGATGTCCCTCAGAACAACAAACTACATGGTTGGAACAATTCTCCTTGGATGTCCCTCAGAAAAACAAACTACATGGTTGGAACGATTCTTCTTGGATGTCCCTCAGAACAACAAACTACATGGTTGTGTTGTATATCAATAAACAGACAAACACGCATATATATAAAAATATAAGTTATATTTTTATTAATGACAATGAACCGTGTAGCCTAGGGAACAGAGAGTGAGAGAGCGCGCCTCTAAGGGTTGACGGGTTGACGGGGGAGTGTCGTCGTATCTGTTGCTCCTCTGGTCTGGTCTGGCTCTCTCATCTGCCTCTGTCTCTCTGCGTCTGAAATCCGTGCGCCGAGGTCTTTTATAATCTCCAAACCGGTACTTCTGGATTTTGCCTTGCCCACGCATGCCTACGTAATTCTCAGAGACACCTGTTCTGTCTGCCTCTTGTAGCCATTTCCGCTACTGCCGGAAATAAGGTCAAACAAACATCCGTTCCTTTCAACGACCGGAAAACACCCCCGCTTGCATCAGCCTTTCCTCGGGTGGGGCGAGATTGTTATATTACAGTTGGAACGATTCTTCTTGGATGTTCCTCAGAACAACAAACTACATGGTTGGAACGATTCTTCTTGGATGTCCCTCAGAACAATAAACTACATGGTTGGAACGATTCTTCTTCGATGTCCCTCAGAAAAACAAACTACATGGTTGGAACGATTCTTCTTGGATGTCCCTCAGAACAATAAACTACATGGTTGGAACGATTCTTCTTCGATGTCCATCAGAACAACAAACTACTTGGTTGGAACAATTCTTCTTGGATGTCCCTCAGAACAACAAGCTACATGGTTTCTTCTTCAAAGTAACCCCCACCTTTATTCTAACGCACTTTTGCCTCCTTCTCTGCCACGCTTCTATGCCCTGTTGGAATGATTTTTCTTGGATGTCCCTCAGAACAACAAACTACATGGTTTCCCCTTCAAAGTAATCTCTTCCTTGAGTCAAATGCACTTTTCCATCCTTCTCTGCCAGACTTCTATGCATTGCTGGAAGGATTCCTCTTGGATAGTCTCAGCTCCTTCATTATGGCTCTTTTGATGGCCTCCATGCCTTCAAAACAGGTCCCTGTGATAACCCACTTGAGCTTGGGGAAAAGAAAAATGTCACATGGAGAAAAATCAAGTGAAAAATGGAGTTTGTTTTAGTATGATATTATTTCTTCTTTTTGGCCAGGAATTGCCAGATGTTCAAGTGCATTGAAATGGTGAAGCAGCAACAATTTATCCTGCCACAACTTTATAGTTATGTATTCCCAACATACCATGTTAGATCATAACACAATCAGCTTATCCCTTTTTCATCTATAGTTCACACAACACACTTAGTCCCTTTACTTTTCAGGCAGACCTCATAAACTAAGATAATCACCAAAAATCCATTTACCATAAAAACATTGTCTACTGAATTATTTTTAAATTATTATTAAATGATGTTGGTTGGTTGTTTTGTTTTTATGGCAAATCAACCTCGGTGGGTCATTTATTGCCAACTAAATTTTTTATTTATTTATTGCTGGTAATACCTTTTTCTTTCAACAATTTGTTGTTGTTTATATATAAGTTTTTGTGTCTAGTAATACATTTTTCTTTTTCGAATATCAAGATTCATTGGGATTTGTTTTTTAAGGGCAGTGTCCCCAAGTCCTACCCTTGTTATTTAACCCATAACTGGAGGGAAGGGATGGATTAATACCTTTCCCAAGGGTACCAGTGCTTAAGTGAATGCAGAAAATTCAACTGGAATTCAAACTCGGCTCACCGATTTCTCTTTCTGAGCCGATATCCACTGCACCACAACACACATTCATCACTATACGCTTACAGCACCTGGTACTCCCAAGTGGTCACCCATCTAACTACTGACCAGGCTCAACGTTGCTTAACTTCGGTGATCGAGCGAGAACCGGTGCATTCAACATGATAGGCCGTAAGCCTATTATTAAATGAAGTGTTGGTAAGATGGATATTGGGCTAGTTTACATTTAATATTAGAATAAAATGTGGTTAGGTAAGGTAAAAGTACTAAAAGTCTATGGTGTTTGGGAAAACATTAGATTCTCAGATACATAAACTTCAAATATAAAAATCCATTAATTTACATTAAATAGTAGAGAATTATACAGTAGGTACAAGTACTATTACTTTACAACATTAGAATAATTATTAGCCTCCCAGACATGTGAACTTCAAATATAAGACTACCTTCTATTTACATTTAATAGTAGAGCATTATAGAGTAGGTACAATTTGTGTTAATTTAAAACATTAGAATAAACGTTAGCCTCCCAGATAGGTGAATTAAAATAAGACTCCTTCTATTAACATTTAATAATAGAGGATTATAGAGTAGGTACAAGTACTGTTAATGTATATCATTAGAATAAACGTTAGTTTCTCAGATAAATGAATTCAAATGTAAGACCACTTCTATTTCCATTTAGTAGTATTAGTCTCCCAGATACGTAAACTTCAAATATACAGTCCCTTCTATTTACATTTAATAAAGCATTATAGAGTAGGTACAAGTATTCTTAATCTACAGCATTAGAATGAACATTAGCTTTCCAGATATGTGAACTCCAAACATAAGACACCTATTAACACTTAAAAGTAAAGTATTATTGGGTACTGTTCATCTATAGCATTTGAATAAACATTAGCCTCCATGATATATGAAGCTCAAATATAAAACCCCTTCTTGAGGCCAAACTTAGAACTGAGGCCAAACTGCACAACGTATATATTACTCTGACAGTAGTATCCCGAGTAATTTCAAAACTTGACCCCCATAAGGCGAGTGGAGACGATGGAATCCCGGTGATAGTCCTTAAGAGGGGTGCTCCTGAACTTTCCCCTGTCCTCTCTAAACTGTTTAACTACTGCCTTTCTGCTTCCTGCTTTCCTGCATGCTGGAAGTTCTCTTCAGTCGTTCCTGTATTTAAGAATTGTGGTGAACCCTCGGACCCATCCAACTATCGCCCTATCAGTCTTCTACCGATATTCAGGAAAGTATTCGAGGCCATAATCAATGCTGAAATAGTTCAACATCTCACTGCCCACAAACTCTTCACTGACAGGCAATATGGCTTCCGCTTTGCCAGGTCCACAGCCGACTTGCTAACAACCGTAACAGAGTACATGCTCCAGGCCCTTGATGAGTCTGACAAAGCACGTGTGGTTGCTCTAGACATCTCCAAGGCTTTCAACAGGGTTTGGCACTCTGGCCTCCTATGCAAGCTACGGGGTTATGGTTTTACCGGTCGCCTGCTTGACCTAATCCAATCTTTCTTAAATAACCGCAAAATGAAGGTCATTTTGAAGGGGTGTGCCTCTTCATCCTACACCTCGAATGCTGGTGTCCCACAGGGCTCTATCCTGGGCCCGACGCTCTTCCTTATTTTCATCAACGACCTCCCAGATGAGATCAAGTCCCAAGTAGGCATCTACGCAGATGACACTACAATATACTCCCGCACCAGTAAGAAACCTCTCGTGGCAGACAGACATAATCTCGCTGATGACCTTGAACAGGATCTACACTCTGTGGTGAATTGGGGCAAGAAGTGGCTTGTCAACTTTAATGCGTCTAAGACCAAGCTGTTGTTTGTCAACCATCACAGGCAACCTCTCCTGCCTCCCATAAGCATGGACCAAGCAATTCTCCCTGAGAGCAACACACTATGCCTCCTCGGCCTTACCCTCTCCTCAAACCTCAAATGGAACCACTATGTTGAATCCATAGCTAAATCTACTGCTAAGAAGGTTGGGTAACTATGTCGATCCAGGATGTTTTTTCCGTCTGAATCCATCCTGCATATATACAAGTCAACCATCCGTCCGTGCATGGAGTACTGCTGCCATTTATGGTCAGGCGCCCCTGCCGTTCTCCTCAGTGTTCTCGACAGGCTCCAAAGGAGAGTCTGTAATGTGATAGATACTGATCTGGCGGCTCAGCTGCAGCCACTTCCCCACCGTCGAAATGTGGCCTCCCTTTGTCTGTTCTATAAATACTTTCATGGCTTTTGCTCGGACGAATTTAAGTCACTGGTGCCTCCTCAACAGGTGTTTACTCGTACAACCAGACTGGCAACTGGGTCCCACCCATTCAGTCAGGTTAGCCAAATGTAGACGATAATTCTACTCCTGCAGCTTCTTCTCTCGCACTTCCCGCCTGTGGAACTCACTCCCATATTCTCGTTTTCCTGACGGCTACAACCTCCAGAAATTTAAATGCAATGTCAATACTCATCTATTAACTACTGGACTCTAGCTCTCTCCCCAACCCCGTATATTCTTGCCTTTCTCTCCATCTATGTATGTCATCGCACCTGCATTCTCAGCTTTCTATTGCTCCTTTCTAACTAGTTTGTACTCTTCACTCTTTTCTAATTAATCTTGTTACCATTATGTAGCCCCCCACTCATCAGTGGCATTTCTGCCTTGCTCGGGGTGAAATGATGAAAAAAAAAACAAAAAAAATTTACATTTAATAGAAGATTATCTAAATCTAAACTCATTTATAAATAGAACTGTGTGTGTGTGCTGAACCAATTTTCTTTAAAATTTACACAGTTGTACTATAAGCGTCTGCGAGTGTTCTTAGCTAAGCTTTGTGTCGAGATACCCCCGATAAATATTGAAAATCGATAATCCAAAAAATCAGGTTATAGAAGGAGTGGTCCGATTTTAATCAAATTTCATACACTCATAGACAAAGACATAAGAAACGATATTCAGAAGTTTCACGGTTGCAGTTCTTACAATATGCAAAAAGTCAATAATATATATATATATATATATATATATATATATATATGTATAAATAAAAGGCAAAATGTTTGTGTGTGTGTGTCTGTTTATCTGTCTGTATATCCTTTATACAAATCCACAATTTTTATCCGATTGTCACCAAACTTCACACAGATATTCTTTAGGCTGAGTCTGAGCTCCAGGACCATGGATTAGTTTTAAAGCTTTCATTACACCTGAGCAATGCCGGTCTATACTGCTAGTTATAGAATAAATACAAGTACTGTTAATCTAGAGCATTAGAATAAGTATTAGTCTTCCAGATATGTGAACTTCAAATATATGACTTCCTTTTATTTACATTTAATACTAGAGTATTAAAGAGTAGGTACAAGTAATGTTAATTTACAGCATTAGAATAAGCATTAGCCTCCTAGATACAGGAACTTCAAATAAGACACCTTCTATTTACATTTAATAAAAAAGTATTATAGAATAAATACAAGTACTGTTAATCTAGAGCATTAGAATAAGTATTAGTCTTCCAGATATGTGAACTTCAAATGTAAGACCACTTCTGTTTACATTTAATAGTATTAGCTTCCCAGATATGCAAACTTAGATTATAAGAAACCTTCTATTTACATTTAATAACAGAACATTATAGAGTAGGTACAAGTAATATTAATTTACTGCATTATAATAAACATTAACCTCCCAGAAACATGAATTCAAATATAAGACTCGTTCTATTTACATTTAATAGTAGAGTATAATAGAATAGTTGCTATTAATTTACTTCATTATAATAAATTTTAGTCTCCCATATATGTGATCTTCAAATATAAGATCCCTTCTATTTACATTTAATTATTGTTAATCTACAGCATTAGAATAAATGTTAACTCCCTAGATACATGAATTCATATATAATATCCCTTAATATTTATATTTAATAGTATTATATAATAGGTGCAAGTATTGTTAATCTACAGTATTAGAATAAGCAACCTGCCAGATACATCAACTTTGCATATAACATCTGGGAGAAATTATTTTGAGCCATTTAAAAAAAAAAATGTCTCAAGGATCTATTGTAGGTCCTATGCTTTTCCTTATCTACATTAATGATATCCCAGATGTAATAAGATCCCAAATAGGCATATACACTGACGACACTACAATTTACTCTCGCATCGATCAAAAATCTTCCGAGGCTGACAAAGCAAACCACACTGCCGAGTTTGAAAAGAACCTCCAATCCATGGCAGACTGGGGTAAAAAATGGCTTGTGAATTTCAATGCTTCCAAAACAAAGCTGCTATCTATTAACCATCACAAACAATCGCTCCTACCCACCATTAGCATGGATCAGGCTAGTCTCCCTGAAAGCAAAACACTGCACCTCCTCAGGTTAACTCTCACAACAGAACTCAAGTGGAATGACTATATAGAATCCATAGCTAAATCCGCTGCTAAGAAAGTCGGTTCTCTGTGTAGGGCCAGGAATGTTTTCCTGTCTGAAACAATCCTGCACATATATAAATCTACCATTTGCTCATGCATTAAATACTGCTGCCATATCTGGTCGGATGCTCCTGCTAGCCACCTAGATGTTCTTGACAAAATCTAACAAAGAATCTGTAATGTGATCCATCCAGACTTGGCAGCTCAAATACAGTCACTTTCTTACCGGTACAATGTGGCTTCTCTGTGTCTCTTCTAGAAATACTATCATGGCTTCTGCTCCAATGAACTTAGCTCACTGGTGCCCCCTATATATGAATTTACTTGAGCCACAAGATTAGCAAGTAGGTCCCACCTTTTACTGTGAAACTAATAAAATGTAAACGCAAACACTATTCCAGCAGCTTCTTTTCTAGCATTTCCCACCTGTGGAATTCCCTTCCATTTATTTGCTTCTCCATTAGCTATAATCTCCAAGAATTTAAATGTAAAGTCAATAGTCATCTCCTATCTCATTAACCTGCATCCTCTCTCTCGTGCTCCTTTCTCTGTCCACTCTCGTCAGTATTCTCATCCTTCTCTTACCCACTTCCTGACACTCCCTATGACCTGTCACTTTTTCTTAGAACTTTCCTCCTATGTAACCCCCTGCAAAACTGTGGCAGTAAAATGTCTTGCTTGGGGCGATATGATAATACAAAAAAAAAAAAAATTATGACATTAAATATGGCAACAAAATTTATCATAATCCAATATGATATCAACTCACTTTGATATATGGAGCCTTATAGAAGTTATTCATAGTTCAAAACACAAAACTTACACTCAGAAATAGGTTTCTTGAAAGAAATAATTTTAGTTGAATCTGAAAACATGCTGAAACTGGGTAACTGAGATATAAAACAAAGTATGTTTTATGTCCAGGTTGTTATTCACTTCTAACATTGTAGCAGTAAAAAAAAAAACTTTATAGCTGACATTCAACATCACAAATACTGAAGGTGTGAGTCATTTTTTTTTTTAAGATTTTGCAATAAAAATTAACCCAAACAATCTCAAAGGCCTTTATTTATTGATGAAATATTGACAGTGAAAGAATTTAAGTAAATGAAACAGCATTTCATTAAACAATCTCCTAACAAAGATTAGCATTTTAATAAATTTATAAGCAACATTTGTTTTTACTGGAACAAGCAAAATATTTGTTTATTTTTTTTTTCATAGTATCTTCATGAAGAGGTCTATCTGTTGATTGAAGAGAATGAAATTATTTGCACTCATAAACTACCACACCTGTCTTTTATTGCCACATTTAACATATAAAATTCTATGTAAATGTAACAATTATTATGGGTCAGAATGTAAACCAAAACAACTAAATACATTATTTTTTCCATTTTATAGCGAAAACTGTTTCGAAACAATAATAACCATTTTTTAGTTGCCTTTTATACTTTCTTTAATTATTTTCATGATTAATTGAAGTATTAATAGTATTTTAGACAGAAAGTCATTTGTATAATATACGCCTGTCTTTTGGATTTTGCAACACCATCACAAATTGAGTTATTTGTCATATAATGAAACTACTCCCAAGAAACAGCATATTTTTTATCTCATTCAAAGGTTTTTTGTAAGCAAGAACCATTAATTGGGCTAAAATTATTTGCTTACATTGAAGGCATGCTAGATTTTGACAACTCATTGAGAGACACTTTTAGGTCATGTAAGTGTACACTCTTCAAACTGAATGCAATTAATTACTCAATCAAACTTTTTACCCATCCTATAACATTTTTTGTTTTTTAGATTATTTGAATAAGCTTTTCTTCAAATTATCAACAATTCTTTTTTTCTTTGTGCTTAACTGCTTGTTTGATTTGTTTTGTTTGTTTAATGGCATATCAACTCCTTATGGGTCATTTAATACCAAAATTTAGTTTTCTTGGGAGGTTTGAAATAATAAAAATATATATGTTATTCTACTTTCACAATTAAATACAGTTTGATTTTTTAAAGAAATTGCAGGATATTATATCGATTAATCTCATGAAAGAGTTCTTTCATGTTGGTTGTTTGATTGATTTTGATTCATGACATATCAAACTCTGTGTTATTTTATCTAAATCTTATCAAAATCTAAATGCATGTCTTCAACTACAGATAAAATGGCTTACGGCCATATCACATTGAATACACTGGTTCTCGCTTGATCACCAAAATTAAGCAACGTTGAGCCTGGTCAGTACTTAGATGGGTGACTGCTTGGGAATACCAGGTGCTGTAAGCGTTTAGTGATGGATGTGTGTTGTGGTGCAGTGGATATCGGCTCGGAAAGAGAAATCGGTGAGCCGAGTTCGAATTCCAGTTGAATACTCTGCATTCACTTAAGCACTGGTACCCTTGGGAAAGGTATTAATCCGTCCCTTCCCTCCAGTTATGGGTTAAATAATAGGGTAGGACTTGGGGACCCTGCCCTTAAAAACAAATACCAATGTATCTTGATACTTGAAAAGAAAAAAGTATTACTAGACACAAAACTTATATAAAAACAATAAATTGTTGAAAGAAAAAGGTATTACCAGCAATAAATAAATAAAATTTAGTTGGCAATAAATGACCCACCGAGGTTGATATGCCATAAAAACAAAACAACCAACCAACCAAACAACAGATAAAATGTATTGTTGGTCATTTTGCTTTAAAAATGCATTGCTGTTCATTTTACTATAAAAATGTATTTTTATACTTTTTATACTTTTATAGTGTTTTGTTTTTGTTCGGGTGTTGCACTATCTGCCCATAGTGGGAACTCTAACAGATGCTATCACGCTAGGTCAAGGTGGACCTTAGAACCAGAGCAATGAAGAGGTGGTTTATATGCTCCTCAAAAACTCCAATCTCCCAACCAGAAGTTCTATTGCAGGATGAAGTTTGTTGTCATACCCAGGACTACTGCTTAACTGTACCAACCAAAATTATCATATAAAAGAAATGAAAATGTAAACCAAAAAGCACAAAACAAAAATGTTAATTTCTATGCCATATAATGATTTAGAATTATTTAGTGTGCTGCCAATTTGAAGATTTTAATGCTTTAAAAATTGTGACCAAAATTGGAAAAATTACACAGAAAATTTTTTACTATTTTAGCTGATGCATGAAGTATATGTTTTATGAGTGCTTGAAAAGTTAAAGTGTTAAAACAGAATTAGTTCTGGAGGGGTGATCTTCCGTCCTCTTCAACATAAGACTCTACCCATTCCTCATCGTATCCTGACTGCCAATATTGGAGTCATTCTACAAATCTGTACATAGAATCAGTCAGTTAAGTGTCTTAAATGATACATGCTTGGGTGATCATGTCTCGAAAGACTGACTGAGCAGAAAATTTTCTCACAGTAGGTTGCCATTACTTTCTGCAGTAGACTGGTTGCCAGCAAAAGCTATAGAACCCAATCTGTCCTGCTATTTAACCCATAGATAGAGGAAGTAGAGATGAAGGTATATGTATGTAAGTGAATGCAACAAATTCAACTGGAATTTGAACTCGGCTCTCTGATCTCTTGTTCCAAACTGATGTCCCCTGCACCACAACACACATCCTATGTAATGGAATACTGTTCTTTAAATGCATATTTATCCTACAGTTGGCTTTATTGGTAACTATCTCTATCAGGTTCTTTGTGTACAATCACCGAAGATAAACAACATCAAGTCTGATCAGAACAGTTACTATGAAAATATGGAAAATGGGAATTGGATATTGACTCGGAACGAGAAATCGAAGAGCCAAGTTCGAATTCCAGCTGAATTCATTGCATTCACTTACGCGCAAATACCCTTAGGAAAGGTATTAATCCACCTATTCCTTCCAGTTATGGGTTAAATAACAGGACAGATTGGGTTCTATAGCCTTGGTTGGCAACCAGTCTACAGCAGAAAGCAATGGCAACCTACTGCGGGATAATCTTCTGTCCAGTCAGTCATGTCTCTGTCAAGACATGATCGCCCAAGAGTGTATCACGTATGGCACTCAACTGACTGACTGACTTTGGAGTACTAGGTGATATAAGCTTGGATATGTGGGTGGTGTAATGAATAACAGCTCAGAATTGGAAATCAGGGAGCCAAGTTCAAATTCCAGTCAAGTTTATTATATTAACTTATGTGCAAATACTTTTGGGAAAGTTATGAATTCAACTCTTCTCCCCCCAGCTAGGAGTTAATTAGTAGAACTTGTATCAGTAAATCATTATCATCTTCTAAAAATTGTTATAATCTAAAAATATTTTCTAGCTTTAAATAACCTGCAAAAGGTTGATAAGCCATAAAAAACAAATCAATCAATCTATTAGGATCTCAGAGCAGACAGACAGGTCATCTAGTCAATGACCAACTCTTCATTGTTGTTCATCTTTTAACCAAGTCCATCCCAACAATTCTTCCTTCTATATTCCCTGTCCCTTCAGTACACAAGCAATCATGGCCTTCCACATCTCTCTATCCCTTGTAGCTCCCAACACCCCTTCTCAAGTCCATCAAGTATATCGTGCATTACTTTCCCCCGTCTCTCCTTCCCTCTATCTGTCCCATAAGTATCAGATTCTCCAAGCCCTCCTTCCTCATTAGATGTCCCAGAAACTTCAGCTGTCTTTTCCTGATGTTAAGTATCAGTTTCTTTTTTGTTTCCATCCTCTTCAAAACCTCATCATTGCACCCATGTTTGGTTCATAGTATCCTCAGCATCCTTCTGTAGAACTGAATTTTGGTTGCTTCTCATTTTTGATGAGATTGTCCAACATTCACGTCCATAGTGAATGACAGACATCAATTAACAATCCAGCACTCTTGTTTCCAGTGATATTTTCCTGTCTCTCAATACTCTACTCAGCTTCTGAAATTGCATATTTTCTTATTTAAAACAGTCACTAACAATTTTCTACACTAATTTTTCAATTTAATTACTCTTGTTTTGTTGTTGCTAAGATATTGGCATGTTTTTATATAAGAATAAAGTTTCAACTGATTTGACATCTCTGGGGATTTATCTTTAAAGAAACGTATATATTTGATGTGCGATGTGGTGCAATAGATATCAGCTTGGAATGAGAAATCTGATAGCTGAGCCTGAATTCATGTAGAATTTATAGCACAAATAAATGTTTGAAAGGTATTAATCCATCACTTCTCTCTCCAACTATGGGTTGAATAGCAGGACAGATTGGGTTCTATAGCCTTGATTGACAACCAGTCAATCGAAGAATGAAATGGCAACCTACTGTGGAAAAACCTTCTGCTTAGTCGATCATGAATCGAAAAAGACATGATCACCCAAGCATGTATCACATATGGCACTTAACTGACTGACTAATATATTTGATATGTCAACAAGTTTATTTTAGAAACATATATAGACTAGCAGTATAGCCCAGTGTTGCTCGGGTGTAATGAAAGCTGTAAAACTAATCCATGGTCCTGGAGCTCAGACTCTTTAGACATTGGCACGAAAGTCTAAAAAGCAATAGTTGTTTCCAGTTAAAGCGAAACCGTAGACTGAAAGAAAAATTAATGGATGTAAGTCAAATTTTGATTTCCTGGTATCGATATCAAATTTTCTGCACTATTGTAAGAACTGCAACCTTGAAACTTTTGAATATCGTTTCTTATGTCTTTGTCTATGAGTGTATCAAATTTGATTAAAATCGAATCACTCCTTCTATAACCCAATTTTTTTGATTATCGATTTTCGATATTTATCGGGGGTACCTCAACACAAAACCTAGCTAAAAACACTCGCAGACGCTTATAGTACAACTGTGTAAATTTTCAAGAAAATCGGTTCAGCCATTTTGGAGTCTCTAGGTAATGGATACACACACACAGACACAGACACACACACACACACACACACACAGACAAAGTTCCATTTATAAATAAATTTAGATTTAGATTTAAGTAAGTGTGGTAACTAAACTGAAAACAAATGTTTTCACAAAGTTTTTTCATAAAATAACTTTTACAAAATAAAATTTCTTTATTCATGAATATATTAGAATAAGTTTTCACTGTTTTCCAACAGATGACTTTCCCAGGACTGTGTGCATGTGGTTTCAGATGGTAACGTATCTATAAAGAAGTACTATAAGCAAGCTTGAAATTCAGTGTATGTCATTTCGGTAAACAACTTAGTTTTTCATAGCATTAAACATGTCGGACTTTGTGCCAAAGAAAGTGTATTTGTGGGGAATTTTACTGCACTACTTTATTAAAAAAGAAATCTGCAGCTGAAACACAAAGAATTCTTGTTGAGACTTATGACAACAATACACTGTCAGAAAACAACACGCAGAGATTGGTTTAGACATTTCAAAAATAATGATTTTAATGTTGAAGATAAAAAATGCTCTGGCACACCAAAAAAATTTGAAGATAAAAAATTTGAGGCATGAAGATGCCAAAAAATGGGTTGACTTGTGGTTAACCTCAAAAGTCATGTAGAATTCATATGCTACCAGAAAGATGGGATAAAGTAGTGGCTAGTGATGGACAATGCTTTCAGTGATATGTTTCTTAAATGAACAAGAACTTATTGAAGGCCCTAATATATTCAAAATTTAATTGAAATTTGATAATGCCCAAATTTTTTATAGATTTAAGAATAAAAAAAATGGAAGTAGGTTAACCATTATGAAAGTGTGCATGCAATTGATTGTAAAAAGACTGTGAAATGACCTATACATTTATTTACTTATGACTAATAGCTGTAATTGCAATTATCATGGTCTTTTGGTTTTCACCCCCTGCGATGGTTACAAGATAAAAGAAATTGCCGGGATAGCAGATTGCCCATTTATACCATTTATTAAAAAATTTGTAAATATATAAATAAACTTGATACAATACTTATAGATTTAAAAAACCATCAGGATGAAGCTGCTAATACTAAGGCCCATGTCTAAATCAATGATATGTGAATTAAACATCTTGACCAAATGAGCCATGACAATAAATTTTCAAAACAGCAGCAATTTTATGTGTAGTATTCTATTAAATCATTTAGATTACATATTTTTCTAAGCCAAAGCACATTTAAATATTACAGTGTATCCACTCTATTGGTATTATAGAAAGGAGGAAAAACACTGAAAACACAAACAATACAGTTAAAAGTCAAGTAAACAGTAAAGGCAGTAGACAGAGCTATTTGTTTTGGTTAATAGCACATCAACTCCTTATGAGTCATTTAATGCTAAAACCCAATTCATTTCTAAATGCTTGATTGCTATCATAACTATTCATATAGTACAACTATTGATGGCTTTTAAACTATTTCATTTATCAAATTTCACTCACAAGATTTGGCTCAACCTGTGGTATGGTTTAAAGGCATTTTCCAATGGTACCACGCCCTGGGATCATCTGCTCAGTCTGATATTATCAAGAAGACACTTCCTTGATTACAGTGAGATTTGAACCTGGGTTTCATGGTCAGAAGGCTAATGCTTTAACCATTAGGCTATGTGTCCACATAAGCAGAACTAAAAGTGAAAATTTAATTAACATGGAAACACTTTTCAATAGTGAACACAGTCTATTTTAATATGAATAACAAAGCATGTAAAACAACTATCATCCGGTTCACACTCCTCCTTGGTTTTTTGAACAGGTGTAGAAGTTCATTTATCCCTTGTCTCTAGTTTAGGATTGAGTATCCAGTTCCTTCTAAAGTTTTCACATTTTCTTTCACTCTCAGTAGTCCTTATCATCTTAGTAACATTATTACCTTGCTTGGGGTGAATTGATAAAAAAAAAAGTATTCTTAAAATAATTTAACAACTTACCATAATGATGATCAAGAAGAGGATTAGACATATTAGGTGTGTAGCCTTCAGGTGGAGAATAGTTCTGGCATACCACAAATGCTTCTGCAAAGATAGACATAGATTAAGATTTTAAAACAATGTCAAAAAGAAGTGTTGTTGTACAAGTACTCTATTTATTGATCTGAGAAGATTTTGTATCAAATTCCAAAACAACAATTTAGAGAAATATAATATACTTGACATATAGATTTACTTGTATCAATGAAATGGTTTCATTACACAGTTCTACAGTTCCACACTAAAAAAAAAAAACACTTTCATAAATGGCCAGAAACAAGAACTTTTGCTTGAGTAGAGTGACTTGCAATGTTAATTTACTTCTTTTTCAGTGTTTTAGAAATATACTGTCTATATATGCCTATAGACAATGGGTATCAATGTAGTCTTTTCTATAAATATTTTCATAGTAATTGTCCTGATTAGATTTTCTCCTTGGTACCTTGACTTCATGAATTTAAGTGCAGTACTGAATTGGCAGTTAGGTCTCATCATTTTACAATTGAAATGGTTAGCACTTCTTGCTTGTGAAACCTTCTTCCAACCTCTTGCTTTTCAGTTTAGTTTGATCTTCAAAAACTAAAATACAGTGTCAACCATTATCTTCTGTCTTTTTAATTACTGTTATAATATCGTTCTTTCTCCTTGATAATGCTTTTCTTTTTCAAAAAGCTAAATTTATTAAAAAAAAAACAGTTTTTCTTTATTAAAACCAAAATAAATTAATAAAAAATGAGCATCACTTGAACTGTCATACAAAGAATCACAGTAATTTAATAATCTGCCAAAATATAATGTCATAGCTGATTGCAACTAAATTTGAAAACAGAAAAAGTGAATCTTCTTTAACATTCTGCATTATTCTCTTGTATTAGTTCCCTTTCCACTATATTCTTTTCCAAGGCTCCTCATCCTTGATTTTAGTCAAATATATTTTTACTGTTGCCATAGAAGAACATGACAACACAACCACAAAATTCAAATGCACTATTGTTCAGCCATTAAAATTACCTACACTGACAATAGAAATGTTGGGAAAAGATAGAATTTGGATTGAGAATAAAAAATATGGCAATTATAATGAGCAATCAAGTTGAAATAATTCTGGAAACAAAGACAAAATATTTGGTCTTCTCCCCATCCACCAACAAGCAGCAAAGTAAAGGTTCTTTTGTTTAAAAACAGTTTTTCTCTCTTTTCTTTGAGTGATGCTGTACATGTATGTATAAATGTATATAAATTCCTGTCCATCGAATTCTGCCTGGTTTTTATTGTTCTTAACCTTAGAAACACATTGGACATGAACAGTGGTGATTGTGGGACTCTGAAAATGGGAGGGGGGGCCCTTAGGTACCCTAGATTTTTCTGAGGAGGAGGGGGGCAAACTCAAGCAGTGTCTTCATTTTCATAGACACCATTATCATGTACACAACTTAGGAATGAGTTTGGGTATAATATGTTACTTCACTAAATTAAATGAATAACTTTTTATTTCTAGTAGTGAAGTTCTAATCTATTCTTGCCCTTTTTTCCACTCTCAGGCTGTTGGAACATAAGAGAGGTTAATTTCAAAACAAAATCAAAGCGTTAATACTAATGTCAATACTAGCAGAACAGTGTGATTTGTCTGCTCTGATTTTTTTTCATCTACAAAATTTTTTTGAAGCACAAAAAATAAATGCAAGAAAAAGAATAAATTCAAAAATAAAATAATGCAATGAAATCAATCAAAATGCTGTGAACACTACAGCCATACAAAAATCAGCTAAAAAATTAATTTATGTTTTCAGCAAAGTCCGACTATATGATCAAGAAGCTACTTTGAAATGAGGAAATAATTTACATAATATCATTTCTTCATGATCCCGAAACAAAACATCAAATGGGGCATTTGGATTGACACAAACATAAGTTAACATACATGCTATACTGCTTCAATTTTACTTATTTATCTAGATCTGAACAAAAGTTAATTTAAATTATTTTGCATCAGTATTCATAGAAATTTACTTCTTAAAGAGGAGAGTCAATTTATGCTACTACTAGATCAAAAATGTAAGCTTGATCGAATGGTTGAAATTGGTGTATAGTTGGCAACTGGATAATTCACAGACGGGTAATTCATTTGCTAGGCTGACTGCGAATGCCTATTTGCACTTTGATGAAATTACTACTAACAGTAGGTATCTTTACTCATTTTCTATAAATAACTTTTAAATTGAATTTTTAAAAATAAAAATTTTTCTTGAAACATTTATTTTAGTTTTAATTGAAAGCTAAATGATTAAATTCACTATTTCCAGTAAGCGTAATACTCTGGTGTATTTCAAACAGAAATTGTATTGATTGAAATTTAGAATTTTGAGATTTTTAAAATTTAAAAATTTTTTCAGCCATTTTTGGGTGATCAACAGATTTGTAAACAAAAGTTAATTCTTGGTTTTAAAAATCTTGCAAAAATAAAATATACATCTGTGACATGCTATTTTTGGAAAATTAGCAAATTTAATGTTAAATTAACCTGATTTACACAAGTATTATTTATTTATAGCATGAAATTCAGACTAAAACTATTTCTTAATCATGAAATGTTGATCTTTATACACCCCCCCCCGTATGATTTGACATGTGACAACACACAGATGAGAGATAAGCTAAGTGTCTATGGTGATCACAAGTAACATATTTATCCAAATTTTTTTCCTGTATGAGGAAGAAACCATGAAACACATGACCTTTTAATGTAAACACAGAAATTACCATAAAAAAAACACTTCAAATACACAAAAAAAATTATTTAAAAATAAGATGGCTCAAAGATTTATTTTAAACTTTTCAATTTTTGATTAGTAAATATAGTCTTCACTTAATAACTTAACCTAACATTTACAAGTCCTTAAAATATTTTTAAAATATTTTTGAAACTTTATAAATTGTTATAATTAAAAAAAATGAAAACAATTCTTTTAAATTTTCATTATTAATCAAAAGAAACTTTTTCTTTAGTCTACAATGTTTTTAATTTATATTATTTATAAAAGCAACTAAAAGCTTATCTAATTAAATAATGTCATAGTTTTATTGCTTTTTTTATTTTACTATTGGGAACAGATTTTCAGAAAAAGGGCCAAATGGTTGGAAAAAATAATAGATGATTTACATTCCCCAATGAGTCCTGCGTTTAACTAATAAAACCAATTTTCCCTTCAAAATTTAATTTCTTGAAATTTGATGAATTTACGTGGCGAGGGTGTAACAGATGTAAAAAAAATATATATTTTTACCAAGATTTAAAAAAAAAATACTAATTCCATTTATTCATGAATAAGTATTGAAAGTTTCATTAAAATTCAACAATTATTTGATTTTGCAAGATTTTCCAAATTAATGTTTTTCACCGGGGTGGGGGGGGAAATATTACATTTTCTGTTGTAAACTCTCATAACGATTTGGTTACTTGCTAATGAAAATCAAAACAAGATTTTTTACCAAAATTTAAAACATGTTGGAAAGGAATAAAAAATTTTTTAGAAAATAATTTAAAATACTTTGATCTTTGCTCTTAATAATAACACAAAACATTTTGATGGGAAAAGTTTGCTTTTATTAGTTTGAAGCCTTTTTTCTTCATACTATGCTGTTTTTTTTTCATTAGGTACCTAAAAAAATGATGAAAAAAACAAAAAAACCTAAGTTCATTTATTTTTCTTTGTTTTTTTCTTTTTTGTTACCAAATATTGATTTTGCTTTTAAAAGGAGGAGTAAAAGGACATTTTTATTACCCTGACCTAATTTTAGCTGATACTTGTGAATGATGACTGATTATTTTTGAGATTAAAAAAATTTTATTGCTCACTTCTGACTGACTGATGCACTAAAAGGTTT
Source organism: Ascarosepion bandense (assembly GCA_037127315.1). Lineage (NCBI taxonomy): Eukaryota > Metazoa > Mollusca > Cephalopoda > Sepiida > Sepiidae > Ascarosepion > Ascarosepion bandense. Next base: position 1,553,757 of record JBBBDQ010001171.1, on the reverse strand, counting down.
CAAAATGTTTTTTTTTTCTAAAATTACTGACCAATTCTTTCACTGACTGCCTATACATCTACATATCAAATTTGGGACATTATTTCTAATTAATGTCTTTCTTCAGATATGAAAATATGACTATTAAGTCTTTTCCCTTCCATAACAACATGTCTCTTTCTATCTGGTTGTTTTATTTTGTTTATTTTCCTTTCAAACTGGTCTCTGTATGTGTCCTTAAAAAGCTAAATGAAAAAGAAAACTCAGAGGGAAAAGTGCTGAAGATCAAATTTTATCAAAATCAGAGACTGATCAGGTTCATAAGTTTTTGAAGCTTATAAAGAGGGGGTCAATGGAGGGGCCAATCAAACTTGGAGAGGTTGGCTCCTTCTGACTCCCACTCCTTAGAATTGGCACTGGACATGAACTTAAAAAATGACTGGGTAGTAAAAATGACTCAATAAAAATATATCAGACCATCTACTCTAAGGATGAGCAAACTGTAGTGATGTTTTATCCAGGCCACAATGTGGAATATACTATTATTCATAAATGTTAATTTCTATATTATTGTTCATTTAATATTATTATGTATGAATTTCTTTTAATATCTTTTTTTGTTTCTGTGTCATTGAGAACCATCAAATCTATATTAGAAGTAATCAATTTGCAGTTTAATGACACGCTGAAAAACAAAGTGGGCAAGTTAACTAACTTTTACAAATGCTTCCCTGTTGACGGTATTCTGATTAAGAATCTTTTGCAACTAATTTCAATATTTGACACAACAAATGAAAAGACACTTAAAAAGATGAAACACATTAAATTTGTGTATAAATCAGTCCTAAGTGATCAACATTTAAAGTTAATTTTCAGAATAGGAAGCACCAATTTTGAACCACAGTTTGATTTTGTTTTTTTTTTCTAAAAAAAAAAACAATCATCATTCTCATTGTTCCTTTGTCTTTTAATGTTACTGCTAAAAAAATCATATTAGAGTTCATGCTTATTTATAATGAAAAATATTCTTTAACCTTTAGCAATCTGCATTATTAATATTACTTCCCTTTCTACTGCATTCTTTTTCAAAGTCTCTCAATTACAGTATCCTCATTGTTAATTTCACACAAAGTTGTTTTCTGTTGCCATAGCAGGATATGACAACTATACACTATTTTTCAGGGATCAGCATTACTTTCAGTGGCAGGATGAACTTTTTATACAACAAATGAAGTCACATACTACGATAAAGGTTAATATTGTTTCAAACTAATTATTCAAAAATGTGTTTCATATATATATATATATATATATATATAGGTAGGTAAATACCAAAAACCTGATCCAAATTAATATTAATTCCATTAATATTAAAACTGATCAAGGTAGAGGGCTCAATGCAATTTATATTCAAATTACAGAGCCAATTATAAAATAAAACAAAATCCGATGTTCAAATTTGTTGTATGGCCATTTCTACAAGAAATTTCTAAGAGAAATTTCGCATATCATCAGTAACAAATTTTATTATAAAAGCCAAAGACAAAATGAAACAAAGATATTTTACCAGCGGAAGTTAAAAAAAAAATATTCATCATGAAAAATTAAAGGGGTGGGATTAATAAGAAAGCAGACAGAAACCTATTTTTATTTTTAGATTTTTTGAGAACCCCTACTTCTTAACTGAATAGAGAGCTAAAAGTTGAAAATTAGCTTTGTCTGGCTCCAAGAAGTGTTAGGGGAAAGAATAAACAGAAAGGAAGAAAGTAAAAGGGGAAGGGGTGATTGACAGGGAAGTAAGCTAAGAAAAGAAAGGAAAAAAGAAAAAAATGTCTCCATAGAAACATTAACAATCCTGTTGCAAAATAAATCAAAGCGATTTTTGGTTTGAATATGTGATGAAGGTTATAGAAAAAAAAATTTGGGGGGGGGAAACCTAGACATACAATTTAAAATTTAAATATAAAACTAGATTTAAAAGAAAAAAAGAAAATTAATAAAATATAAAATAAAATAAAATAAAACATAAATATCATATAAAAATAAAAATAAAAATAAAAAATAAAAAAAATTTAACTTAAAGAGTATATCAATTCAACAAGTGTACACACACACACACACACACACACACATATATATATATATATATACATACATGTACATATGTATATTCACACACACACACATATATATATACACACACAAAAACAAAAAAACGGAAAAACAAAAACCACCACAGACACACACACACATACACACACGCGTACAAAAGCCTACACACATACACACATACACTCATATATACATACACATTCCTGAACATAAATTACTTAAAAGGCTAAGGATAATTGCAACTATGAGTTAAGTTTAGTTCAAATTATATTTGAAGATTTTAAGAAACTAATTAAAGGCAGTATGGTATGATAAGAACAAAAATTTTATTATATTTTATTTAAAGTAAGAGCCCTGGTAAAAATTTTCACAAAACCAAAAAAAAATATAAAGGTGCAGGGAAAAAAATATACAAAGGTGCAGGAAAAAATGGGGGTAAATTAGTCTAAGTATCCTTACTTGTTAAATGGGAAAAAGAAAGAATCAATTAGGCTGGGATCAGTCATTGGTAGTGGGGTTCAAATTTACTAGTTAAAAATTAAATTAATTAATTAATTAAAATTAATTTATTTTCCTAGATTAAATTTAAAATTTAATTCTAAGTATAAACGTTCACAAATTTCGCCTTATGGTGGCATTTGCTAATGAATTCTTTTCTTAAATTCAAGAGTTGTTGTTAGGGTATTTTAATATTTGTATTTTTTCCTGTAAACATAGATTACATCTATCGTGAAAATTCCTAGAGATGAGAGCTGAGCCTATCAGTTTCCAACTAACTATAGGGTTTAGCTTTTCTTCCTTCATTTTCCAAAATCTTCGTGAAAGGGCTGTTTGGTATTTCTGGTTTGGGTTGGAAAAGGAATACCTATGATTGTAATAACGTTGCTTAAAGACCCCCATGAATATACCAATATAGGTCCGGTAATTTTTTTTGTTGTTAGATAGTGAAATGTGAGCTTCATAGATAACCTGGGTGGATTTACACCTGCCTTCCACCGGGCAGATACTCATGGAGCTACAGTTGCATTCATTAGAAATTCCAGACCTAGAGTCGGTATTAAATAAATCCTTTAGAATCTGCTTATTGTGAGAATTAATGATGTCATCCATATTTGGGGTACAGGAATAGCTCATTTTTAATGTGTTCCTATTAAAGATTTTCTGTAGGGGATTGTTGTTATTGAAATGTTTATCTATTAACCTGAGAAAATATTTTCCTATATTAATATTGGTTAGTTTGCAGTATGGAGGGTTAAACCATATTACCTTTCTTTTTCTACAATTATTTTTATTTTTGGTATTGGATGGTTAAGGGTCAATAGTTGGTTTTATATACATTAATTTATTTTTAAATCCACTTTTTAGAAGGGCCCTGTTATAAATTTCTTTACTTTCATTGAAAGTTTTGACGTTCGATGATAAACGGTTACTCCTCTTATTTACGATATTGGGTATCTGTTTTGACATAGTTTTTGGGTGATTAGATGAGATATTAATGTAAGAGGGTAAACTATTTTCTTTGAGATAAGACTTGTGGGACCCATCATTTAAGTTAAGGGTAATATCTAGGTAGTTTACAATTTTAAGATTGGAAGAAACTTTAACAGAGAAAATTTAGGGCTCTAATGATTTTTTTATGAATTCTATTCGAATAGGGTCCATTGGAATTGGGGATAAACATTAACCCATCATCCCGATATAAACCTATTTGTTTGTGGTCCAAAAATCTACTTAATATGTCTAAAATATAGATTCCTACCAGATCCACCACCTGGGCTGAATCATAAGCTCCCATAGGAACATCAAAACTATTATTTGGCCCTTTTGTCCATGTAGAATGCTCAAAGGTAATGATCGATTTCCTAGCAGCTAAAATAATCTTACTATGCCTATTGGAGATTTCAACATAATTTACAGCGAAATTAATACAACTCATGATGATACGTGAAATTTCTCTTAGAAATGGCCATACAACAAATTTGAACATCGGAATTTCTTTTATTTTATATATATATATATTATTACATATATGTTATTAATTATTGCTACAAGTTTTTCACATGTTTTAATGTAATAATAAATAATAAATATTCATTGCTCTATTTTATATTGAGCAATTGAGCACTGTTTTAAATTAATGTTTTGAACATTGCAATTATTTTCTTCATTCTTATTCATTTGTCTGAGATATATATATATATATATATATATATATATATATATATATATATATCAGTTTTTGCTTTGGGCTAGTCTTTACATATAAATTAAGTCAAACATTGCTATTTAACCTATTTCCAGTAAAATTTGTTGACCTCTGACCAACTCTAACAGAAATGTAAAAGATCATAAAGAATTCGACTATTGGAAGAGACTAGACAAAAGGTAATTTCTCATGTGCCTTTAAAACTATTCCTACATATTAGACAATAGAGTCTTATAGCCACCACTGTTATGGGTAAAAAAAAAATAATTAAAAAATGCCAAAAAAAACCCCAAAAAAACAAAAAACCCAGGTCTTGAAAATATTTCTACATTGTTTTTTTCTTGCCCTTCTTTGTAACTCTATTTTCAGATGGCTGGTATTAATTTTTTATTAATTTTAAAAATAAGAAAAGATTTTTCTAAAATTGGAAAATACCATTACTTTTGTTGGGAAAAGTAACTGAATTGATTGAATCTATGTAAAAGAATCATAGACATAATATTGTCGTCCTGTTTTGACAAATTGTTGACCCTAGGTCAAAATGGACAGTGAGAATTTCCTGACTTCAGCTACCTGAGCTTTGGGTACTGACAAGCAAGCAGTAAGAGGGAGTAAGTTCTCCCCTTTAGCAGTGAAGGGCCGGAGACTCAGTCGAAATTGATAACTGATATTGTTTTCATTTCAAGTTGGTAAGAATTATACAGTGAGAGAAAATTGAACTCCTGTAGCTACCATTATCACCCTAATTTTGTGCTTTTTCAATAAAACCAAGGTGGAAAACAAAACTAACAGATTTGGGGCCTGTGGTTTGAAGAAGACAGTCGATCTGAAATTGACATACTGCTAGAGCCAAGTGAGCAAACCACTGTCTCTGAGAACATTACTACTGTAATGTATTATTGAAATACCTGTCAACTGATTTCGCATCACCTAGCTTTGACTTGCTTATTATTGTGTATATACTTGATATATAAATATATATAAAAGTACACTCATGGCATGGCAGTGTTGTACTGATTATATTCCATTTGCCAGCTATCAGCTACCACGGATTGCATTAAATCTGGTCCTATCTATATAACGTGTCTGGACTAACCTAGCCAGGTGATAACAGGCAATCCTACTTTGGTTGGTCTGAGATCAAACAAACACAGTGTGGCAAATTGGTCAAGGTTCAGGAAGGATTGGTCGAGGTAAGCCTGGGGATTGTGTTATACAGGCATCAAATTTGGTTAAAATTTCAAATAACATAAAAGTAATTGCCACAATAGTTTCCAACAATATATAGATATATAGATATATTCATATAGTATATAGATCTATATACTCGCCCAGTCATGTTCACCACCCACACTCGTATCAGTGACTCCTGCTCCTGACTCTTCAGGAGTAGGCTGGGCCTTCACAGCCATCTCTGCAACCACCACCACTAGAGGAGAGGAAAGGAATAGGGAGAGGGGATGATGATCTGAATGGTCAGATGTGCTAATGACAATGAGATATATACCAATTATATACAAGACAAGAAAAATTCCTAATGATATAGATATTATGCACAAGATAATAGAGAGAGAGTAAATGTTTGTATAAAAAAGGTAGCTTCAAATTTTAAACTCTAGCAAAATTTATATAACACTCAAGATTGTTTTGACAAATTCACAAATGAAATAAAATTTATAACTAACCTATACTTGAATTACGGCTGCTCCGTGGTTTGTACACAGTCACAAATGGAAAGAAAATTTTTAACTGTGAATATAACAGAGTAACATCTTTACCACGGAAAATCTGTAAAAAGAAAACGATATAAATCACAAATAAATCGTATACATTCTCAAGATGTTTTCGAATCCCTGAAAATAAAAACCATGATCATAACAAACATATTTAAAATTTTTAAAAAACATTTTTTTAATAAATAACAAGAACAAAGTGTTGTAGAGTGGCTGATACTCCTGCAGCACTCTCAATGATAAAACGAACTATGGCCTAAAATGGTCTATTTAAGTAAAGAATATTAATATTTGAGTGTCATTCGAGTAATATTCGAACTGGTGACTTTTGTGATCTAAACCCCTCCTCTCTGTGTCGTAAGTTCTGTCTTGTTTATTATTGTAATTATTATACTGTTTTTTGTACATTCATTTAGCACCAAATATTGTGATGAATAATACCGAAGCACACTTTCTCTGTGTATCGTATCCACCTTGGCGATACAACAGATTGGCGATGAAGATCCAAACAGATTTGCTGATGAGAAGATTGAAATAATACAATCTCACACAACAGATTAATGACAAAGAATCAAAAAATCACATCCAAAAGAAACATATTCCCATAAATACAAGTGGTTCCAAAACAGAATAGTCAGAGACAGTCCAAAGTGAGTGAAAATATTGCAAACCCAGTAGTTGACACCACCACTTCTCCTTACTCATGTGCTCAGTTCATGATATTCTCAGCATCCTTCTGTTCCCTCAAGTTTCTTCTTCATCTTTGAGGAGATTGCCCAGTATTCACTGATATATCAGAGGCTAATATTAAATAAAATCTAGGCACCCTTTTCTTTGTTTCTAATTTTACTGTTTCTTAGTACTTTGCTTAGCTCACATTTACATTAGCTTTCCAAATAACAAATTTCTCTAAAATAAAAAAATGCAAACAATGAAGAAACTCACCTTAGCTACAAATGTTCCACCAACTTTGAGAATATGTGTTGTAATGTTTAGTGCCTACAATATATGATAGTGAAACAACCTTTGAAATATTATTTGGGATAAGTTTTGGCATAATACATTCTAATGAACTGTTTAAAACAGATTGTCAATAAATAAGAAAATTGAAAGGAGACTATTAACAAAATATTCCTTTTTCTAACAAAATGTTATGAAATGGATTAACTCCAATATATTTTTAGTTTATTTGTTTAAACATTACTTTTAATAGATACTTTTTTATAAACAAACAGTATATTTATTTACATCTACTGGCCTGAACTAATGCTTTCCCATAGGCCTAGTGAACGTAAGTTTAAATCCTGCCAGCAGACGCATATTCTCCTAACAAGATTTCTCAAATATTCAGGCCAGTTGATGTAAATAAAAATACTGTTTAATTATTAAAAAACGAGTATCAATTCAAAAAACAATGTTTAAAAAAATTTAAAATATTCTTTATATCTGATTAATTTCTAAAAATGAAATACAATTTGAACCAGAAATATATTTTATAAGTGGCGTAATTGCAGCTACTAAATACTAAAGCCTCTCATCTCTCAGTCAAACAGTTGGTAATTTCAGTTTATTTAACTACGAGAACAAGACTAAAATTGAAAACTTCAGTCAGTTTCTCATAATTCAAAACTAACATTTGATTTCACATAAGGTATAGTGGGTTATCCATTCTTTTCAGTTTATAGTGGGAGAATCTGTTCTAGTGAAGGGTAGTAATATGTTGTTGCAGATTAACGGAATTTGGCCTCGTTGTAGATAGCCCACTATAAGTCATAAAATGATTATAAATCAAGAAAGCAAATTGAGTTAAAAAATAACATTTTATATATACACATATCAATTAAAGTTTTTACAATTAAAGTAATACTTGAAGTATAGGTCAAATGGACGTTAAAATGTTCATGGCAATAAAATGTTGAAAAGAGAATTAATACTTAGGTATGTGGGAGTGCTGTAAATAAGGAATGTCTTTGATGTATTTGCTCCTTAGGTCAGTAAGTAGTTTTGATAAGATGAGAGGGGTAAGGAAGGCTAGGATAGTAAGCTACTTGACTTGGTCAAGGGGGGATACTAATTACACTCCTCTCTCTTGAGTCAGTCTGTGTGTGTCAGTGGTCTGCGTAGGTGTGTCTATCTGGGTGTTTTCTGTATCGGCTTTTTATTTCAACTTTTTGGATCGCAGCAGATCATTTGGGATTCACACTTGTATTTGATTCAGGGCTTCCCATTGGCCGATAAATAAAATTCGCGTAGGCTCGCGAACTGGAAATTTAATATTTAATTAATTTTTATTTTTCAACCGGAACATCTGCGCAAATCTGGCTGCGCACCAACGACTTTTGGTCATTTGCTTTTTGGTCGTGAGAGCGCAAACATCTGGTCCCACAAAGGAAAAGTTTACATATGCCACATGCAACTTTCATTACTTATATCAGAAATATTTTAATATCAGCTAATAAAATAAAAAACTATAATATTTACTACTTTAGCTTAAGAACAGATCTCTGATAAGATCTGAAGCTGATTTAATCTATCAGAAGTAAAAGGTATATATACCTTTTCCTGGGTTAAAATCCTAAACATTTAGCTAAAGATCAATAGTTTCCAATAAACAAAATCTAACAAATTATGCAGTTATTTACTAAATTTAGTCTGGCACAGAGTCACAATATTAAAACACCCAGTAAGAAAGAAATTACACAGCAAATTATCAACAATCATATTAATTACTGCACTATGGCAAATGGTTCCAATATTTACCTAGCTTAGCTTCATTCATTTTCCTATCGCTGTAACCAGAGCCAATGCAAGAGTCTCGTGCTCCCACTCAAATCTATGATACAGTCCCCCTCTATGAGATGGGGGGCTCCTCATGCTACAACATCTCAATTTTCATAAGGTAGTATTCATATAAAATACTAATTTTTTGTAACCTAATTGTGTACAATAATGAATCATAGGGTGTGCATTGTGGTGCAGTCGATATCAGCTTGGAATGAGAATTTGGAGAACCACGTTCGAATGCTAGTTGAATTCATTGCATTCGCTTACACGCAAATACCCTTAGGAATAGTATTTATCCGTCTCTTCTTTCTCTAGCTATGGTTGAAATAGTAGGACAGATTGTGTTTTATAGCTTTGGTAGGCAACCAGTCTGCCACAGAAAGTAATGGCAACCTACTGAAGGAAAACCTTTTTCCCAGTCAGCCATGTCTCTTCTGAGACATGATTGCTCAAGTGTGTATCACATAAGGCACTTAACTGACTGATTCTAATCTTGATGGTCAGGATATGATGAGAAATTGGAAGAATCTGATGTTAAACAGGACGAAACAGAAGGGCAACCCTGCTCTACAACCAATTCTGTTTTAGCACTTTAACTTTTCCAGTACTAATAAAACATATACTTCATGCATCAGCAGAAATAGCAAAATTTTTTGTGCAATTTTTCCAATTTTGGTCACAATTTTTAAAGCATTATCACATATGGCTCTCAACTGACTGAATGGATTATATGAAAATTAAATACAATCTATCTAAAGACAAATTAGAGAAATGTCATAATAGATCATTACGTCTTAAAGAAATTATCAATGTTTTTCAGCAATTTTTAACATCAACTTGAGATTTATCTTGTTAGAAAGTTGAATAATTTTAACACATTCAACATTATGGTTAAGAAATAGTGAATTTTATATAGTGTTCTTTCGGGACTTAGCATGAGCAAAACAATTTATGAAATTGGGAAAAAAGAAGACCACAGAATGTAGTTAAAATCCATGAAAATTTTTAATGCCTTAATAGTCAGTTGTGCTTAGTTTAATTTGTAATGTATATAAATGTAGGTAGAAGAAAAGCAAATGATGATAAGATACTGAGGGTCACAAAGTACTTCCCAGAGCCCCAAATCAGGGAGATTGGATATAGTATGCACTGGTCCTGGCTGTAACGTAACTCCTCTGTGCCTTTTCGATAAATATTTTCATATTTTTCTGATGAGCTTTCATTTCATTGTTGGTACCTAGATGTTATACATTTGAGAGCAGTACTAGACTGCAAATTAGATCTCATCATTTTACAGTTGAAATTGTTAGATGTAACCATAAGTTTTACGTTAATAGTTTCTTCCCTTGCACTTCTGGATTCTTATTTTCACTTTTTCAAAAATGTAAATGTCATGTAAATTATTACCTTGTCTTCTTAATTCCTGTTCTTTTATTGTTCTCTCTCTATAATGTTTTTTCTTTCTCTCTTATTCTCTCACACTTAGTAACTCATTGCATCTTAGTGGCTTTATTGCCTTGTTTGGGATGAAGTGATTAAAAAAAAAGAGAAGCTTTACTTATTCTGTCAACTGATGTCATTTAATTGAAAAATTGCTTACTTAAATACAAAATTAAGAGGCTTTATGATAAAAGTAGATATCAACTTAGTGTGGCATAAAGCCACAATATTTAAACAGTAAATGAATACCAAACTTATTGTTATGGCGAAACACACCTATTCCTCAGATAATGGACTCTCTCTCCTATACCAATAAGAGTTAACAAGGAGTTCTTAGGAGTTCTTGGGAAGATCATAAGATTTCTTTAGAGTTCTATTGGAGTTCAGTAAAACTACTAGGCAGTTGATATTAGTCAGCAGTTAGCCAAATACTAAGGAGTCAGCTTTCAGTGGAAGATTTCCAATGTCCTAACATTTTCAGTGTGTTAAGTTGATTAGCAACTGACATAGCACAATTATAACCTTCAGTGCAAAAACTACTCCACAACACTTATTACATTAACAAATGGTCTCCAAGATTATATTGTTAAACAGCCCTTTATGGCAGCAACATAATAGATATTTACTAAATTTTAATTAGTCTAACACATTGATTCTAAAACTAGTGTTCGTACAATCCTTTTAAGTGTGCTGAGAAATACTTTCATGGCATGCATATATGTGTGAGGAAATAGTAATGATACAGCATTAGTATTTGAATAAATTAATGAGAATTAAACTTTTTTCAAATGATTCTTGTCACTATTCTTTACATTATTTTAAACATTTTGTTTTAATATTAATTTTTTAGAAAGTATTTTTACTTTTTAATTTAAATTTAAAATTTTCTTTTATTTGAATAAACAAATATTAACCTTTTTTCATATAATTGTATTCAACATTCTTTGCTTAATTCAAAACTTTTACAAAGTTATATTGAATTATGAATTAATATTGTTAAAATTTCTGATACGCAGCATTGAGAAAACATGAGGCACAGGTTTCACACTAAATAATCTGCACAAATAGTTAAATAGAAACATTAAGATAAAATAAGTTCATATTTGTGTGAGTATTTTTTTAAAAATCTATGGTTTTACTTCATAACATTTAAATGTATGCCCTTTAAAAAATTTTGCTAAGTGTGCAGTGATATTTTCATTTGCTCCTAGGTGTGCTGTTGCTTGAAAACGTTGAGAAACACTAGTCTAACAAAAGGTCACAATAAAGAGGTACCTAGTGAAAAAATTAAACTTGTACTCAGTTTTCTTTAGTCTTTGCTCTATGGCTAAAGCAAACAATTATGTATATAATAAATTTATTTGGGTAAATACCTTGATGTACAGTTGTGTACACATACATGACACTTTTATGAAAACTCTCATAAAATAAGGAAAATGAATAAAATTTTATTATAATTTTTCTTCACTGTACATGAAGATATTAATTTCTGTACTGAACTAATAATGATTCTAAAGAAAATATATTTAGCTGATAGATTCTTATAAAAAAATTAAATGAAAAAATAAAATTAAATAAATATACATATTCCAATTTAGTTCAGAATAAAACAGGAAAATAATTATTAATCAAGATGTAAATTATTTTTTTTAGAGAAAGTACAAGTATTAGAGATTTTAAAATAAGTTACTCAACTTACAGCTAGTAATAATTGTGCCTGGATGTATTCATCAATATCGTGAAGGCCTGTGACTGCAAATAAAATCATCAAAGTTATAACTCAGCAAATTATCAAAAACAAAAATGAACAAAATTATAGCGGTAAAAAGAGTATACATTTTAAGCCATGTCTCTTCATGAGAAAGATGACTATGGTTCTTCACAAGTTTCTTCTCTTAGTATCTATAAATTGCCCTTGGTTGGTTCCTGTTGGTTCCTGTTGCCTTCTCCATAGTTTTGAATTCAGACTAATCTTTCACCTAGACCAGCCGCCATCAAAGGCTAGAGAGTGTAGTCCTACCATTTTATTAGGTTGTAGAGAGTTATCTACCCAATTTCACTCACAAGACCTGAATCAACCTGTGGTATGGTTTTCAGGCACTTTCCAAAGGTGCGACATGTTGAGATTGCTCCCTCCAGACCGATAACATCAAGAAGTTACCTTTCTGAAAAATTGACCATTGTGACATTTGAATCCAGGTTCATGGTCATAAAGCAAATGTTCTAACCACTCAGCCACATGCTCATATATATATATATATATATATATATATATATATATATGATGATTTGATGATTGCCATTTCTCCACAGAAGATGACTATCTCTTCTTAATTATAAAATGAAGATTTTTGATCAGTATAAAAGGATAAAAAAAATTAATATAGCATAGTTATAGTAAGACCAAAAGACAAACATGGTTCAGAAAACATATCCATGACAGCCTGCATATTTTTCTCATCAGTAAGCATCATCTGCATAGAGTAGCTCACTGACTACAACATCAAAATACTTAGAAAGAAAAAAAAAACATAAAATTCCCAGAAATTGATTATTAAACCAACATAATGAAATAATTAATTTTTCTAATATAATCTTTCATACTCTTTCTGAAATTATCTTAAATTTATTTAATATTTTTTACTCATTTTATTACTTAAACAATTTTAACATATTGAGCTGAAAATTTCTGAATTACAATTATTATTTTATTTTTTATTTGTACTTATGAAATAGTCCACTTATAATTAAAAAAAAAATTAGCTTATTGAATTGGTAATTTTTTTAATTACTTTTATTATTTTATTTGTACTTATGAACAAATCCCTTTATAACTTAAAAAAACAAATTAGTGTATAGAAATGCCTATTTGTTTAAGTTACTATTACTTATACATCAAGAAATGAAATTTTGTTATTAATATTAAGTTCTAATGTAAATTTGAGGACAGAGTGACTTTCAAATTTGTTTTTAAGTTGTGTAATTTGATCAATATTCTTAGCTAAAATGAAAATGTCATCTATGCATCTTACATATATAGAGGGTCTATTGTCATTAATTATTTTATTTTCTAAATGTGCCATATAACATTGCATTTAAATATTTGGTTCTGTTAGCATTTCGAGCTCTCACATGTTGCAACGTCATAGAACGTCATTACAAATTTATGATCTGTGTCTGCTATTTGGTAACTGTTATTGTTGCTTAGCAAAGTTTTATGTCAACACAAGATAAAAAAAAATCATCTATGATGGTGGATGTTTTTATGTTAATGTTCCTGTGATCTCTCTGAAGATGGTTCATGTAAGCCGAAAGCTTAGAACCAACATAATAAAAAATATCCATATGTTAGAGAATTTTTGTCTTTATTTTCACCTGAAATTAAAGCCAAAATACAATGTTTAGAACAACTCATAATTAAACATAATAGACATTCATTGTCTGTTATATTTAACAGTATATGTTTAGATAAGTATCTGCTGCCTTGATACACTAAATATATATATTTGAAAATATGTAGCTGAATACAATTAGACATTTAAAAAAAAAATAAGCAACCAGTTTTGCTCCCATTCTTCAAGCCTCATCTGGAGATAAAGAATTGGAATAAGATAATTTAAGAAATAAAATAATTTAAAATTATTTAATTCCAATTCTTTATCTACTGATGAGACCTGAAGAGCGGGAGTGAAACTGGTTGGTTCGTTTTTAAAAATGTCTAATTGTATTCAGCTACATACTTTCATAGCTATAGTCAGGTTCTGTACCAACAAAAATATTTTTAAATATCTTAAATTAAGGTACAGCTCTAATTTAATTGATAAATTAAATAAAATAGTACAAATTAGAGTAAAGTTAAGAGCCTTGAAGTAAAATGCTGCGTTTCTACAAAATTGTATTTGGTACCACCTTTATTCAATTCAGAATGAAGAGGGCAAAATTACATCTTGGTTGGAAGTTTGAAAGCGTTTTTATTAAAAACTTCCTCCAACATCTTTCAACCAGAATCCCTGGGGTTGAAAAAGGAGTATTGTAAGTTATGGTGCAAATGTAGGAATTTAATTTCTTTTTTTGATTGGGTGAGGTTCTCCCGATATTTGGGTATGATTGATCAGTGAGATTGTGGTAAATTGTCAATTAAGCTGGAAGCCAAACTAAAATTCTTGGTACATAAGAAATATGAATGCACAGTTGAACCCAATGTGAATAATATTTTGAATTTATCACCTTATGAACTGACAGAGCTTAAATCTTTTGTTCTTGCTCATGGTTTGGATTTTTGTATCCCACCATCAATGCCCAACAAGAAGTTCTTTTCTGAGTTTAGTCTTGTTCGCTCAATTGACAAGATTATCTCCTATTTTTTCGGGTGTGGTTGATGATCTAAAAGCCCAGTTGAATAATTTTGCATGCATCTTTGCTAGTTCTTCAATGGCTTCAGCTGAATCAAAATGGAGAGCTGAACGTGTTAATAGGTCCCTGAAGAATAATCATGATTTAGTTATCTCCAGACCAGATAAAGGTGCTGGGATGGTTCTTATGGATTATGCAGAGTATGTGGCTAAGATGCTGTTGATTTTGGAAGACACATCTAAATTTGTAAAGCTCTGTTCTGTTGATACATGTGATGCTACCACGTCAAGCAAAATAAAGTTTGAGAAACAACTCTTGAGGTGGGTAAAAAGTTTTGATTGTATAAAGAGTTTGTTTTCCTTTGTTGACCATATCCAAAACTGTTCTTCTTCAGGCAAGCTCATGTTTTCTTTTGATGTGTGTTGTCTATTTATTTGTGTCCCTCTTTTGGGAACAATATTTGCTATGACTTACTTTATCACAGTTCTTTGTCTTCCCCATGCATTCCTGAAGCGTTATTTTTTGAATTGATGAAATTTGCCACATCGTCTGTTGAATTTAGTTTTGATAATATCACGTACTGACAGATTGACGAAAGTGCTAAGAGCTCTCCTTTGAGTCCAGCATTAACTAATATTTTTGTGGGCCTTAATGAAGAGAGAATACATTGTAATGCACTTCGTTCTTAACTGTATTGTTGATATGTGGACGATACCTTTTGTTTATTTATTAGCAAAGTTGTGGCTGAACATTTTCTCTCTTTCCTTAATTCAGCCCTGTGGTTCACGGTTGAGAAAGAATCCAATTCTCAACTGGCTTTTTTATTTCTTACCTCACTATATAGAAAACCTACATTTGTGGGCTTATATACTCAATGGGATTCCTTTTGTGCAAGGAAGCAAAATACAAACTTTATTAAACCCCTAATTTATAGGGTGTAAATGATTTGATCGAAGGCTTTTCTGGAGGATGAAACTGATTTTGTGATGGAGACCTATATGGTGTTGGGTATTCCCCCAATATTGTTCATTCCATTATCCATGACAAGATTGCTGATTTCAGAAAAGTTAAACCGATTGTAGTTAAAAAAATACCCCATTTATCTCAGACTTCTCTGGATTGCTGTGAAAGCTTGACTAGGCAGATTTTATCAAGTGTTTGTACCTGTTATTTCTCGGCTGATGTTTGTGTAGTGATTCATACCTGGCCTATTTTTTCTTCTAGTCACAAGGATGTTCTCCCCACTCTTCAAGTAAATTTTGTGATTTATAAGTACAATTGTGGTTGTGGAGCCAACTACACAGAGAGAACTACTCAGTGTCTGGATATGAGAATTAAACAACATGCACCAAGCAAGACTGGGAATCATACCTTGTCTTCTAATGAACCTGTCCCCAAAACCTATGGTTCCTCAATATGTGAGCACTTTGTGAATAACAGAAAGTGTGCTGCTGATTTCAGTGTGGACTGGTTCGTGGTTGAGGTCAAGTCACACTCTGTATTCAATTTGAGAGTGCCGGAGTCTCTGTATATCAGGTCCCGCAATCCTTCTCTCTGTAAACAGTGTGACTGTTTGCAAAAACTTGTCATCATTAGCCTCTAGTACTTATTTCCCTATTATGCTATTCATTTTTTAACCCTTCAGTCATTTCTAAATTTATTTTATTCCAATTCTTTATCTCCCAATGAAGCCCGAAGATCAGGAGTGAAACCAGGTGTTTGTTTTTAAAAATATCTAATTGTATTTACTACATACTTTCATAGCTATAATCAGGTTCTGTGCCAACAAAAATATTTTCATATATATATATGTGTGTGTGTGTGTGTGTGTGTGTGTGTTTGTATACATTGCATATATAACATGCTAAAATCTGCCTTACTCCACCATGTGCCAATAGTGCAGAGGTAGAATCTCTGGATGATGTCAAATCGGTTGAGTTTCAATCCTGGCTGGAGGCAATCAGATATCCAACATATAGTACTGATCAGTGAAACAAGACTCAGCAGATGACATATATATATATATATATATATATATATATATATATATATATATGCATCTATATGCATATATATACATATATATTTTGGAGCAGGATGGACATGAGTAAATAGGAGATTCAGGAGTAGGATCAGCAAAGGGGACCAACAGGAATGATTCCAGGTCCAGTGGTTTGATGAGACTTCATATGATTTATGAGTCCTGCCTTGGACAACAGAAACCAACCACACACCTCACAAGTCCAAACAGAGCCACAGTCAGTTGCCAACAGTTCATGCCTTCTGCAGATTCTCCTAAGTTTAGCATGAGAAATTCTGCTCTCCTCATACAACTTGGTACCTCTAAGGATCAAACCCTGCTGTTGCTCACAATCAGCAGTTAATACCTCCCAGCTGACTTCAGCAATCCCCATATGCTTCAGGATCTCCTTAACATTGTCCTTGAACCTTTTTCGTGGCCTACATTGAGGTCTTTCTCCAGATGACATTTCACCGTAGAACAGTTGTTTAAGGAGCCAGGAGTCGTCCATTTGTACCAACTGACCAGCCCAACAGATCTGACTTCTCATCACCATTGATGATTTACTGGGTTCACATTGGACAAAACAGCAGTGTTAGGGGGGGGGGGACTCTCCCATTTGATCCCAAGAATATGCTTGAGACAAAGTTGGTAAAATCTTTCAAGCAGCTTGATTTGCGACCCATACAGAGTCCAAGTCTGTGAGGCATACAAAAGAGTGGACAACACACAGGTCTCAAGATCAGCATCATCAGTTACAGGAACTCCCTAACAAGACCTTCACATACAAGAGTCATGGCTTGGAATCTCCTCAAGTTGAACACTTTACCAGTCATTTTATGGTAGAAACAGGCTCCAATGCCACAGTCATGAAAAGCATACCACAGGACAGCAGTCATCAAGGCCAGGTGCTTTGCCTGTGTTGATCTGCTTGAGACATCCAATAACCCCTGTGAGAAATGGCTCTATATCCAGCTCGGTGTGCAAATCTCGCTGAGGGACACTATCCACAGCAGAAGGGTTATAAAAGAGATCCTGGAAATACTAGTGTCTCATTATTTTATCAGGGGTCTTCAGTAAGGTGGTGCTATCCTTAGCCAAAAGAGGCATGATCAAGGAAGGCTTTGAACCAAAAGCCTGGTGTAGCAAGCCAGAGAATGTCTTAATGTCTTTCCTGTTGAATGCCAACTGCACTTGCTCAGATAGATCAGACCACCACTTATTCTTAATTCTGCTGAACATTCCTCCTGATATTAGCAAAATTGGCAGCCTGATATAACATGTTTGAAGATGAAGAGCTGAGAAGGTTTTTGTGGGCTCTTTTCTTTTCATTAAGGAAGGCATTAACTTCATCACAGTTATCACTAAACCAGTCCAGATTCTTGGTCTCTTTCATTCCCAGAGTGTCAGCCCCCTTCTCAAAAATAAGCTCCTTGAAGCCTTTCCAACAACAACCTGAGAAATCTGTTTTGTCAAACATGGATCTCAATGCACATAGTAAGTAATTGACATCCTTTTACGTTTAGGTGCCCTGACCCCATTGAAGCGAATCTTACGGTGAATAGAAATTTTGACTTTAGACTGAACCATTAGATGATCTGACACACTCTGCTCCACACATTGTCTTGACCTTACAAAAATTCCTAAGGTTGCTGCACCTACAGACTATATATTAATCACTTGAAGATTGCTGTGATGCATAAAACTCAGAGTCATGAGTAAAACATAGGATAATATGTATATTTATTAATATAGATTTTTGCTCTGTTATACAACATTGAGCCATGTACCATTCACACCTGATTAATATTTGTACATTGATTTGTATACACATGTATATACATATATATATTTATTTACCTCCTTATCTAAATATACATACACACACACACACACACACACACAAAATAAGTATAATTTTTTAAAGAATATCTTATGTCAATATGTTCTAATTAAAATATTTACTTACCATCAGGTGCCCCATCACATACAACAAGATCTGCTTGTTCGCCTTCAAAATGACTAATAATTTCTTCAGCTGTAGATTTCTAAAATAACAATTGTTGTAAATTTAATTTTAGAACAAAATATAATTACACCTACCATAATAAAGTATTTTCTCTACCTAATAAAACCATTGTTACAGTAAATGTGTAAATATCTAAAGTGGCCATTCGTTTTTACCTTAATGGAATAGGGTTAATCTTGAATTATTAATGCATAATAACGGCATATATCAGTAAGTACAAAGTAAAATAATTGCTTTTTTCATCATTAGGTTGCTGATGACATTTGAGCAACCAAACTGTGTAATGCAATAAAATATCATTGAAAGAATATTGATAAAATTCTTATAAATATTAATAAAATGACAGTATTTCATCCATTACCTTTGTTATATCACCTTGAATCTGTACAACACCTGGAATAGGAGCCATGGCTTGTAAGTCAACAGCTACAATTTTGGCTTCTTCATTCCCATCTTCTGTAGAATTAGCACTAGAAAGAAATAATTAGTAAAATCGGTTAAACAAAAATATTTATCATTACAGCCAAAAGATTATTCTGTGATAAATTTGTATATGATCATCATTGTTTATGAATCTTAGACTGACTTTAAATCACACCTTTCTCAATATATTAATTAATAAAGGTGACGGAACAAACACTAAAAAATTATATATATAAAAAATTCCCCTTTTAACCTTTTTTTATTTGAAAAAAAAAAAAAGTAAATTTTACTAACATAGTAAAGAAAGAAAAATTCTACTTAAAACAGAATAAAAAAAGTATTTAGTGAAGGTACTTTAAAAGTTGTTCTAATGATTGAATTCATTCTTAAGTGCTGACTCTTAAAAATTAAAGTGGTATTTTTGTGTTGGTAAAATATTCAATTTTAAAAACATTTTGTATTAAATTAAAAATTTTTTTTCATTTCATAGTAAGTTTAGTATTTAGTATTTGAAATGTTTTATTGGTTGTTAATTTAGAGTTAAAACTTTCAATTTATTACAGATTACTTACAAATTCTGTGTATCTTCTTTTGCCTGTGATTTTCTTCTAGAAAAATATGAAACAGATTTAAAAATATTTCATTTTTATACTACGGCGTTCTTTTCTATGTAATCTTTAATTACTCTCATCAGCATGTCTGAAATTATTAATATATTCATATTTTGAGAACATCAAAAACTAAAACACCTATTTAATTTACATTCTTTGTTGTTATTACATATTTCAGCCATTGTGCCCTCTACCCTTCCTCAGGTGTTTTCAATCTCAGTAAACCTACAAAGAATTCTAAACTGAACCCTTTATATAATCTACGATAGTAGACTGTTCTCATTCCACTGCCCATGTCTAGGGATATCATCTAATTCTTATTTTAGTATGGCTGTTATTGCTTGTCTGTTTCTACTGAGTCAAAGTGCACACTGCCTGTCTCAGTGAACTCACAATCACTGTTACCAAATTTACAAACCAAAGCTTTAATCCACTAAACCTAACCTTTCACTTTCTTCTTTAAATTTTGCATCTACACTTAGTTAATTAGAAGTGAACCAAGTAACTTTTTATTTGCAAACTGAAGTGTGATAAAAAATTATTCTCTATTGAAAAATATTAAGACTGTTTTGTTTTTTGTTTTTAATATGCTACAAAAATAAATGTTTAAATTCTTTACCATACTTGTATTATTGCTTTTTTTCAGTTTTATGTTTTATTAATATTAAATAAACATCATGCAAAGAAAACATCAAAGTTTAATGACAAACTCAAAATCTATTTCAAACAAGAATAAAAAATAGATTTACTCATTGAATCTCTTTGCTTGATCATTTTATTCCAGGATATATTAAAGGGAGATAACTCAAAGATAAAGAATGTAACAGTCTAACCACGAAAGGTTTTAAATAAAAATGAAAAAAGTGAGTCAGAAACATAATTTACAATTAAACTTAAAAAATAAAAACAATACAAAAACACTCAAATTAAACTACAGAATCCACCACATTTATTAGTCTATAATGCTGCTTCTAATTTCTTTTTGATAAAATGATTGAATATATTTTTTTATTTATATTGCATAAGTTTTGCAGAAAAAGCCATCCCATCTGACAAAAAAATATCTATCTATCTATCTATATGTATGTATGTATGTATGTAAGCACTATATATATATATTTGTTTGAAGATTATTTTAAATCGGTACTCATATTTGAGTAGATATTTTATTTTTAATTAAATGCTATATTTATACATATATTTCTACTGGCCTGATTATTTATGAGAAATTTTGTTTAAAAATGTGTGTAATTGAGTAAAATTTGAAACTTTAACCCCTAACATAGCAGAAGCCACCAACTGATCTGGTGCATTTTAGACAACTCAACTATAAATTATTCCACAGTTTAATTGAAGTTAAATCAAGCTTTATACACATAAATTTTGATTTTTCTTAAAAAACCAGATCAACCTGTTTGATTTTGTATCCAAAATGTAGAATCTGCAGACGTAATACACACTGTTTAAAAAAAACAGGGCTTCTATTTTATATGGGAAATATAAAATTTGAATTGATGTCAGATTAAAAATAATTACATTAATTCTTTAGTGTGTGTGTGAGTGTGTGTATATATATATATATATGTGTGTGTGTGTGCGTGTGTATATATATATATATATATATATATAAATATAAATTAAGAGAAAATTTTCAAAATTCAAAGGTGTCGGATGTACATTTCGAAATAGGATCTGTCAGCAACATTGTTTTTTTTCCAAATGGCAAGGCCCTGGGGTAGAGTGTGGAGGGGTTTTAGGTTAACAACGGTCACAAAGTAGAACAGGACAGAGCTGGTAGTCGCAGGGGAAGGGGAGGAATAGGAGTTCATATTTTATAAAGATAGACAACTAAATGAGTTAAATTACTTTTTTAAGGTTAAGATTTTGGGCTGTTTGAAGAGGTGTATTTAGGTGAGAAGGAATGGGTTTCAATATAAGATTTTAAAAATTTTTATTTAAGTTTATTTGATTAAACCTTTTAGGTAGAAGCGAGCTAAATGCCAATTACAGGAAGTTATCAGTTTAAAAATTATTAGAGAAAAAATATATTAGAGAAAAAAAAATATATATATATACATATATGTGTTAACCAAGGAAAAAGGGGTTTAGTAAAAGAATCCATATTTTCTAAAGATAGGCAATTAAAGGAGCTTGGGATAGGAAGGTAGAGGGGTTAAAATACTTTTTAAGGTTAACGTTAGGGTAAAATTAAGATTAAAACTTAAATTGAATCCTTTTAATTTATATTCTAACATCTAGTCAACAGGGATTTAAATTCTAAATTTAAGTATTCGAAAAATTTGCCTTGTGGCAGCACTTACTGATGAATTCCCTCCTAAGATTCAGTAGCCGGTGTTGGTGGGGGTATTTTAATATTGAAATTTTTTCTAGTAAACATAGCACCTATCACGAAAATTCCTCGGAATACGGGCTGAACCTATCAGTTTCCAGCTAATTTCAGGATCCAGCCCTTCCTCTTTCATTCTTTCATGAAAGAGGAAGGGCTGGATCCTGAAATTTTTTTTCCTTGGTTAACACATTTTCCTTCGCCATTTGGAAAAAAAACAATTTCGCTGAGGTGACGTAGAATCTCTATTAGAGATCCTATGTTGAAATATACATCCGACACCTTTGAATTTTGAAAATTTTCTCTAATTTATATTGGCTCCGTATTCTTAATACATTGAGCTCTCTGCCTGCATCACTTTTTAATGTTAAAAATTTTTTAATATTGATTCGGATCAGGTTCTTGGAATTTACCTTCCTACTCTTCCACTTCGGATTAAAGAAAAAAAAAACAAAAAAAAACAAATATATATATATATACAGGGTGGTGAAAAAGTCTGGGTCTATAGACAATTTATTACATAATTTTTTTTTTATTTATAATATAATTTTGATCATTTAAGTATCATATCTAATTTTATTCATTTTCTTTCAGATTGTTACTCATGGCATGAAAGCTAACAATTCCAGAAAGAGTAGAACTTGTGTTCCTGAGAACATAAGAGCTAACCTAAGAACTAAAAATAGAATATGTGTCTCCTGAGTGTTTAGAAGAAGGTAGAATTCTGTTCAAACATTTATTGTAAACTGTAAGTTGTTATATAGTTAATTTTCACAAGTAAATTAATTGTTATATGTAAACCGTAAATTGTTAAATAGTAAATTGCTTATGAGTCCAGACTTTTACACCACCCTGTGTATATATGTACATGATCATTTTCCTATTTTAAGTTCCTAAAATATCTTTGAATGCTTAAAGGGATAACAATGAGGTTTTTCATCATAAAAATTATCCACCATCTTCAAAAAGTAAATTAATATTGAAAGTAATTCTAACAAGACATATGCAGGTTTTTCAATATATTACATTCACAGATAATGTCACCCTACCAATTTTGGCTTCTGATGTTGATACAATATTTCTTGGATTATGAAGAATTATCTAACAAAATTGTGATATTCATGCACTTACTGTAGTTTTTTAGATAACACTTGACTCCAACTTCCAGGAGCAGCACAAAGATCCACAACTTTCTTTACTCCTAAAAAAATAAATATAATCAATGTACAGCTATTATCAAAGATACCATTTTGTACATTCAAAATCTACAACTTCAATGAACAACCATTTAAATATATGTCTGCAAAGAAAACAAACTTGGATGTATGTGTACTGATAGAGAAATAAATAAATCAATTTACTATCTTTAAAAATAGACGAATAATAAAAATTGTCAGGCAAATGCCATAATTCACTCAACCAATAAAAAAAGCTAACACGAATAAGATGTAAGAAGAGAAATAAAGGAATAATAACAAGGAGACCAAAATTTTAGCATCTCTAACAATAGTTCAACCAACCAATAAGAAAGCTTTCACAACCAGGATATAAGGATGTGAACCAATGAGATAACTCATCCATAACTGATAAACTCCTAACCACCATGAAATTTATTCGAAAGTCCATTTATAATCTTGTGAAATTTCTTTTTACAGAAAATATTCACTTTCTTATGAATTCTTTTCAACTCTTAATTATATTAACATATTTAATACCAAAAACATAATTAAATGATGAAAACTCTTTCATGACCTTATGTGGCCTGTCCTAAAAGTATTCAGCCAATTAATATATATATATATATATATATTGAGCTCTCTGACATGGTGTAATGGGTAGCAAGAACCTGAGTAGTAAGTTCAAACCTTGTTGGGTATCCCATACTTTCAGCCTTGTGCCACATCTAAGCAGCACTTAGAAAATCAATATATGTGTATATATATATATATATATATATATATATATATATATATATATATATGGCACAAGGCTGAAAGTATGGAGTGCTCTGGCATCTACGCATCATTCATTCAGTAATGAATTAGAGCATGCTAGCTACTGGCGTATGATACATCACACACTAAAAGTCTGCCTCCTTCTATCGAGCATCCATAGCTCAGAGGTAGAATTGCCAACTGATGCCAATTCGGTCGGGTTTCAATCCTGGGTAAAAGCAATTGGATGTCTCACCGTACTGATGAGCTGTGATACAGCGAAACAAATCTGTCTGTGGATGACTATATATATATATGTATATATATATCCAACCTAGCTGGGTTGGTTGTAGACTAACATTTTCATTATTTTCCCAGAATCATACCAAAAAAATGACTTTTTTTTTTTCAGGTCACAATATAACACTAACAGATAAGCCATAAAAATATAATGAACACTATGTCAATATAGCTGATTAAAGAATCATTCTGTTATTCTAAATCTTAATAGTTTAGGGCTATATCATGTTGAAACACCAATTCTTGTACAATTACCAAAGTTAAACAACATCAAGCTAGGTCAGTATCAAGGTGGGTTTTTCAATGCCAGTTTTATAACAGGTGATAAATTTAAGTAGCCTGGTTATATATTAACAACAGGATGGCACTTTCAATATATCTTTGTCTATGTAAATTATCTTCATTTTTTAACAAAATGACACCTTCCAAGTCAAAATTGTGATCTTCAAGGTTGCAGTAGCATAGTAATGTAGTGAGTGTGGCCTTGAATTTCAAGTCCCTTTTATGATCACATGTGCTTTTCTTAAAATTTGGGATGCCACCAAAAATAGAGAGGTGAAACATGATGCCACCAAAATGTTTCCTTGGGAGAATCTAATGCATAAATTTTCCTGATAGTTTCTACTTGAGTTGTACACAAATATTTGTCTGTTTTTGCAGAAATTAATGACTAACTCATTTATGGGTAAAGTTTGGTGCCAAAAGGCCAGTGAAAAAAATTTGACTATTACTTAAAAGAGAAAGTTAGCAGATGATTAGGAAATTCATTTGACCTCAATCCTGCCAAGAATCACAGCACCATCATGATGAATTATATTAAAAATGTACAGCATTTGATGTGAATGTTTGTCAAAATTTTAAAGGATATTAAAGATGAACAAGAAATGTTCTAAACTTCATTCACTGTTTTAAAACTCAGTTGGACTTTTTTTTTATACTAATGTTCATCCACTATAAGGCTAAAGAGCTGTTCAAAGTAGAAGGTAACTATGTTATGTTGTATCATGGGGTTATGCAGGAAAGACAACAATTAACCCTGGATTTGAAGAGATCAAGATTGGAGCAACTGGGGAAACACCCTGCCGAAAGTCTGTTCCACAAAGTAGTAGTTTTTGGGAAGAAGCTGTCTGAGTGAAACTTCCTCCTTACAAATGGAATATGAAAGGAATGAGGATGATTCACAACTTGTGTATGTGACATGCCAAGTCCTTATTTATAGTCAGGGCTGGTGAGACTAAGGAATATGTTTCATTAGAACACATGTCATGGAAGTAGTGATAGAGCAGTGAGAGTTTCCCAATATTTTGTCTGTGGGAAAGTGGTAGTAAGAGGGAAAATAGTTCATCACCTACATATCTGCATAGATGCTTTTGAACTCTATCAAAACAGACAATTGAAGACTGTGTAGCCCCAGCCTAAATATGACAACAGTATTCCATTTTTGGTCTGATCTGATTGGTGTAAAGATAAAATATAGCAGGAGGACTCAGATACTTACTGGAATGGTACGATGAACTGACTATTTTTCCAGTACCTTCAGTAATAGGTCAGTTATAAAAGTTTCACTTGAGATCTGGGGAAGGCAAAGAGCCTCCTTGAGAGAAGCACTTTTAAAACTTTTGATTAGAAATAAACTAAGAACTAATCACAGTACATTGATTTGGTATTGCTTGCAAAAACAATGTCTGTTTTATTATAAGATAGCTTTTACTTATCAGAGTAAATGTTCTAGTAAACCAATTAAAAAATTGACCCTTATTGTCATATTGATAATCCTTATTGATCAACAAAACAACACATTTCTTATTTTAACTAAAAAGAAAAATAATAATTAAATATTTATTAGTATATGTGATCCATTTACATAGATTTTTAAAATAAATGGGTCATATTACAATAAGCATTGTATTGAAACCTAAACTTGTAGATATAAGTTCTACTATTCTAAATTTGCATGTGTCTAAACCCAGAGTCAAAATGATAGCCTAAAAAGGCTGAACCAAACCAGTTGCGACATAGATATGCTGTTACATCTTCATCTGTTTCGGAACATAATCTTTTTAGTAATGTACAAGCTGATGCTTGTCATAAACATGGTAAAAAATGCAAGAAAAACAGAAATGTGACACACAATACCAACTGATTCTTAAGTATATCTGTATTTCTCAGTGAAAGACTTTCAAACAATTCACTCCTAAACAAACTGGTGACTTGCATGCAAAATAATATTGACTTGTTGAATTCAAATTCTAGCTGTTATTTATACTTTTGTACAAATACATCTCTTCTCCTCTCAGCCATGGGTTAATAAGAGAGTAGGCTGGGCTCTCAAGGTTTGGTTGGCAACCAATTTAAAAGGACAATTCTGAATTCAAAACCAGTTGCGTGCAAGGCTAGCAACTCTACTTTATAAAAAACTACTTGCTACAGAAACCATAACAACACCTCATGTGGTGAGGCTGTGGTACTACACTCTACACAGATCTACAGGATTAACATATATACAACAATAATTCTTATAAACAGAAATTGCTGTTGCTAATATGGGTTTCAGTTTTCTAAATAGATTAAATAATCATGGACAAAATTCGAAATATTTCTGCAATAGATGCAACATATTTTGTTCTTTCTCATTCTCAAAGTTATAAAATAAAGAAAGTGGTGTTGAAATGTCTTAATAGTGGACTGGATAACTCTTGTTTTTTCCATGAATATATTTGTATGTTATTGATACTTTAACAAATATTTTTGGTTACTTAAACCATAATATCTGTTTTCCATAATGCACCAATCGCAAGGAGTTGACTCACCAAACTGACCACTTCTGATGTCAACAATTTATACACCCTGGCCCTCAGCCAAACAGATGTGACAGGGGATAATGCTACAGTAACAGGGAGTTTTCATTCAACTATACAACTTTAACATAAATTGTAAGAGAATTATAAAGGGCCTGAAGAAGATAATTCTATTTGTATTTTTTATTAAATAAATAGTAATAAAGAGAAAGTACACTTACCATCAAATATTTTAAAGTCATCATTGATCTGGAGTAACTTAAAGGCACTCCTTGCTCTCCAGCCTTCCTCTTTAGCCAATCGATAATAGACGTCTCTTTTATCTTTTGATGACCGACCCATCGTTGATGATAACTGAAAAGGTCAGGAAATGGTAATATTATACAAAATCAATGCAATAATTCTATATTACTAAGCAAAATTTAACATGAAATAAATATAAAAGGACATTAATACAAGAAGAAATAATAAAACTGATTAGTAGAAAGCATTTCAGTATATTTGATTGTCTATTTTAGTTATAGATACTTTCTGATAAATCATATGAAGTTTTTTATATTGACTATTAACTAAAAGAAGACAGGTTATCAGCAAAAGAGACAGCTCAAGGTGTGAGCTGCATATTGGGGTCATCAGAATCAAACAGGTACAGAAATTTAACTATCTAGTTAATGCAGAAATAGATAACGGAAAATGTAACACCCAGAGATGCTGTACAGATTGTCTCCCTTTTATTGAGATTGTCACAAGGGTCACATAATGGCCAGTGAATAACATCAGGAGATAGAGTGACGAAGGACAGTTGTGATGTAGATCCAGACAAAAGAGCATCCTAGCTCACAGCAATAGGTTTTAGAGAAAGAAAAAAACAAAAAACAAAAAAAAAAAAACACATGGCCAAGAGAAACTGCCACAAATCCAGTTTTTCCTTTGGGAAATATTACAAGTAAGGTTCACCTTTTTTATGCACTGTTTATTGTTGCATATATGTTATCATTTCTTTGTGTGAGACATATATATATATATATATATATATATATATATATATATATATATAGTTTTGTGTATGTCTTAGTGATATAAAAGTCTCTCTAAGAAAAAAGCATTTTGTCATTCCTTTTCTTTTCAGCTATTCTGTTCCATCTGACAATGACAGTGTTATTAGATCACAGATATAGTAATACACATAATGGAGGAAATAAAACTTTCTACCATAATTCTCTCCTGTTATATTAGCAACCATGACATGATATTGTTTACCTGACATGTGATATTATCACCAATTAATTGTTGAATACCACACTATCTTGTCTACCTCCATTAATGCATAGGAATAGTGAAAGATGCCTTTAAGAAACTAAGCAGTTTATTAACAGATTTGCTAAACTTTTATATAATATTTAGTCTCCTATAAGGTAAAGAATGATGGATTATATTTTCACAAGAAATGACAGTAACAAAAATGTGATTCTACCAACAAATGCTATGAAATAAACATGTGATCAACAAGGAAGTTTCAAAGAAAATAGGAACTAAAAGAATACTTATACTTACAGTCAGAGAGAGAAAGTTGATGTTTCTGGGACACATAATGAGAAAAGAAGGCTTAGAGAATATAACACTAAAAAGAAACAGTGGGGAAACAGCAAGTAACCTACTTAATAAATTTGTGAATGGATCGCAGAATGAAAGGACAGAGAGAGATGGTGAAGAGTTAAAATTTAATTAGAGCTAAAGAGAGCTATGAAAAACCAAGGCACATAAAAGAATGATAAGTTATCATGCTATCACTTTTAACTTTTGAGCAGGTGTTTTTTTTTTTTTAATCATATCACCCCGAGCAAGGTGGTAACGCCACTGATGCGCAGGGGGCTACTTAAGAGTGAAAAGATTGGAAAAGAGAAAGCTAGAAACCACATCCTAAACAGGGAACAAGGGATGAGCCTCTCACCTGTTCAATAGATGTGGGTGGAGTGTGAACCGAGCGATAGTTTAGTCTATCTACTCCAATTGAAAAAAAAAAAAAGAAGAAAAAAGAAAAGAGTGAAAAGATTGGAAAAGAGAAAGCCCGTGGCAAATATGTGTCAATACAAACATAAAAGAAGCATCAAATCGCATGCAAACATGTTTGTCAACACCAGTTACATCCAGGTTGTTCCCCTTTAGCAGCAAGGCAGATCGGCATGTCTAGATACAGGCCTCTCTGCAACTGGTCAAGATCTGGATTTTTGTAAGATGCCTCATGCCAAGGGGTAAAACCAGTAGTTGGCAAGACATGGTGTCTTATGATGTTGGTCTTGTGGACATTTGATGTGGTTTCTAAGGCAGTGTTATTTTTGTTACCTCCCATCTCTTTTCTCTCCTTGTAGTTGTTGGGAAAGTAATCAGTTAAGTGTTTCACCACCAAACTTGACACACTCTTTGCTTACATTACAACAGTAGGCTTTTAGGTTCTGAGGAAAATTTTCATTCTCCAGCTAGGTGCAATCAGTTTTATATTCTTATAAAATTTATGTTCACCTCACATACACAGCAAAAGGTAACTAATGTGAATGTTCTTTAAAGTATGGAGTTTATCTAAAAATAGCTATTATGACTTTTAAAACCTGAGCAAGAAAAATAATCATATAAGTTTTTGACTAGAATATGCTAAATAATATTTCCTACAGATCTACAGTTTTTTTTGTTTTCACGATTAATCTATATATCAATACCAGAGTATCTACATGTATATAAACCGGAGTATTTACATGTGTCAAGTTCTAGAAAGAGATATGAACGCACACACAAACACAAAAGATTAGAAATGCTGGACAACATACACAAAACCCACATGATAAATGAAAGAAAAGAACAAACAGGAAATATAAAATGAAAACAGAATTAATGTAAAATATCATAAAAAAGAGAGTATTATTATACTTATAGCGTTTTTGTGCTTTAATTTCAAGTCTTTCTTTGCTTTCTTCATTTTGATTCTTCTTCAATTAAGAAAAATACTTTTCATCCATTTATTTTTATTTATTTTATCTAATCAGTCCTTCAGTTCTTGCTGTGAACAACATAGCAAGTTGTAGTCTTTATATTACACTTAATACCTACCTAGGTACCTACGTGTGTCACGCTTTTGCTGTAATGAATGAAATTAAATGTATGTAAATGCATAATATTTCCAGAAAAAAGCATTGTAATGGAAGAAAGAATAAGACAACAAAGAGAGGAAACAAGAAAATGGCAGAGAAGAAAACGAGAACAATTACGAGCAGTAAAGAGACAAACAATCCATGAAAATAATAGAGAACAAATGCAAGTAATGAGGAATGATATGAACAAAGAAGAGAGAGAACTTTATATTTATGATTGTTATTGCAATATTTTGTTAAAGTTGTTAAATTCAAATATTTAATGATGCAATAGAGGAATTTCTACAGATATGTTATTATCATAAAATTTGCCATGCATTTATTCAATCATTAACTGAAGAATTAAGATGCATCAGAATATTAAATAGGAAAACCGTAAAATTTTCACAGGTTAAAACTAGTATACTTAATAAATATAAAGGTGGATCAATAAATTCATAACCTGACACAGCTATTATTTACTGAATTTTGATCTGAAAATTTTTATTACCTTTGCTAAATCCGTATTCTCTTAGTGGCTGTTTAAATTGATGCCTTCTTTTTTTCCCATATATCTCTATTCATTTTATATGCATTTAATGTGCACCAGAATGCTTCCTCAATGATGTCTATTCTGAGGTTATAGAAAGTTTAGAGTCTGTTTAAATTGATTCCTTCTTTCTTTTCAATATATATAAAATATAATTACAAACTATAATTTTGGAAAGTGAAAATTTCACTGAAATATGTTAAATTTTCAAGTTTTCATCTGAAATCTAGAAAATACACACTTTAAGCAAAACAGTCACAATATGAAAAAAAGTATCAGTTTAAACTCATGCTAGTTAATTGTGATTGTTGAAAACTAAATAGTTGTTGGTTGGTTGGTTGTTGTTTTTTTTAACCAAGATATGGACCTTCTTTGGGTTATTTAATACTGAAAACCATTTTTTTTTTTTTTCAAGTTCAAACTTTTCCATTGGTTGGATTTTTCAGAATTGATTAAATATTTGTTATGCAAAAATAAATGCTTTTTTTCATCATTGGACTACAGATTTATTGATGTATTTAGATAATTGTTATAAACAAAAGAACCACATAAAAATAAATAAAACAACAACCATGTATTGTAGGGAAATTATTTTTTTCTAGCACTAAAACAGACTGGTCCACTCATAAAAAAATGATGATGTGAGAAATCTCAAAAATCCAAGTCAACATCCAAAACAAGCATTATGAAATTCAATTATTTGATACAACAATATCATATAATTATATAATCATCAGGCATTGTGTATTGTTTATAAACAATCCACTTCCACAGTATATGCCTGATAGTTGGCAAGTGTAAAAAAGTAACATCATGGTAAGGAATGAAGTGTGGGTTTATGTTTTTTTAGCAAATTTATCATGAATTAGATTTTAAATAGGAAAATTTCTATGAAAACGAATAAACATAAATTTGATTGATATTTTTTAACAGCACAATTACAAAAATTATGTTAACAGTCAGAGGTAGGCTCGCTAAAAGATTATTTCCCTGTTCTCTTAATTTGTATATAGAGAAAAAAATGTGTTCAATCAATCAACAAATGTCTACCGAAACAAATGGCTATAAAAATCATACTTCCTTTTTGACTGACATGTTCTATGCATTGATTTACAATGTAAATACAAACAAATTATTTTTAAAGAAAAAATATTCCGATTATAAATTTCTACTGACAATGCTAGAAAACAAAAATTGTAGCTAATGTTAATGATACACCTACACACCATGGCATAGACTTGTGACACAAACGAACCATGGAAAGATGAAAGAGAAATGAATGAAAACGAAGAAAAAAGGGTTTATTTGTTTGTTTGTTTTTTTTAAAGATTTTTTTATTATTTAAACTAAATAGCATATTATTGAAAAAACGATATAGAATTTCATGTTTTTATTTTTTAAAACAATTATTGAACAATAAGTTCTTCAAAGATGAAGAACATTTGCTGACGAAATGTTCAGTAAACTGAAAAAAAATCCTGAAAATGAAATAACAGCTCGCTATCTATTGAATGATTTTACTTTAAAAAATCAATTATAAAGAAAAAACAAAGAAATCGATATCTGAACAATTAATTTTTTTTCAATTTTTTATGTTTTAATGCATCAACATTTTTTTACGTTAAATTCCAATAAGCAACAATTTCGTAACAATAATAGCGCAAGTTAAATATTTTAATTAAAAAAAAATTAAATGTATATTTAGAAATTATATTTAAATATTTGAAAAATCAATCAGAAAAAATGTTGATTTTTTTTAATAAAGTAAAAAATAAAAAAGTGTAAGTGTCCTTATTCATCAGTTGTGCGTATCAATCTCATTCAACGTCATGATTTATTTTTTCTAAAAAACAAATAATATTGATGTAAAAACAGTACTAACTGAAGTATGATATCACAACAATTTCTGTTAAACGAACATTTTATTCTAACAAATTAAAAAAGGAATATATTGAAATTGAATAGTTTGATCATTTGTTCAATGACGAGATCATCTCATTGATCATAACAAAAAAAAACAGGGCAATCATATTAAGGTCATTGTTATTAAAAATATATATGATATAACTTCTATCTGCATTTAACCATGGTACTGAAATATAAATTTATAATTAAATATTGAGCATACAATCCTTATTATGAGCCTAAAAAGTACAAAGGTATTACCAATAGCGATGATAGAAATTTGTAGAACTCACCCTTTCAATGATCCGCAATGAAATCTAAAAAGAGTTACGATCCTTGTCGGTGTTGCTGGAAAATATTTCCTATTAAAAATGGATCACTTGCTACAGAATGGTTTTCACTTATTTTTCCGAAGTAACCTAAAAGAATTCATCATTACTTTTGAAATTATTTGCATTAAAACATAATTTATTCGTATCAGTGTGAATGTATTGCAGCGATGTCCCAACTGTGATTCCCTGTGTATTTTGTTTAAGTTAAATAAATCTGTTCGAATTCCAGTCGAATTCGTTTCATTCACTTACGCACAAATATCATTGGGAAATGTAATCCATTTCTTATGGGTAGCAACCTATTCAGAGAAGAAGAAATGGATTACATTTTTGCGGTAGACTTGTTTGGCAACCAGTCTACCGCAAAAAGAAATTGCATCCTACTACAGGAAGATCTGTCTACTCTCTAGTCTAATCAGTCATGGATGGAAAGAGAAGAGACATACTGCCCAGGTGTGTATCACATATGGCAATTAATTGACTGACTGTGATCAATCCAAACAGGAGCAACTCCTCATGATTGGCATATCTCCTCAAGACTGGTGTATCTCCCTTCCACAAGAAGGGCTCTCGGGCCTACAAAGGTAACTACAGAACAGTTTCACTCACAAGACAAGTTTTCAAACTTTTTTAATGTATCATCTAAGACAAAATTTTACACTTTATAAATGTCAATGAAACTACATATTTACATTATTCAGACTATTGTCCTCATCCTTGTTACCATTTGTACGACCTTTCAGCCGTTGTACACTCCAGCCTTCTTCAGGTGCTAGGATTAGTGATTGTAATAAAGAGTTTGGTTTGAAATTTCTAGCACCTGAAGAAGGCCGGAGTGTACAACGGCTGAAACGTTGTACAAATGGCAACCTATATGAGGACAATAGTCTGAATAATGTCAATACTGTAAATACTACTTCATCTCAGAAATATAGACAAATAATATGTCAATGAAACTATAAGTTACTACCAACATGGCATTATGTTTGAATATAGCTGCATTAGCCAAATGTTAGAATATTTCAATGACTGGACTGAGAACAACAATAACCGTATGGAAACTAGTATAATCTACACTATTTACATTGTTATGACTATTGTTTTCATCTTTATTGCTATGTTTACAATGTTTTGGTTGCTGTACGCTTCAGCCTTCTTTAGGTGCTAGGAATTTTTTAACCGAACCCTTTATTACAATCACTGGGATATATCATTCTCATTCCATGTGTGATGCCACGTTTGGTAGTCATATATTTATCTTCCTTTAACTGAACTATCTAAGCACCTGAATATTTTTAGCACCTAAAGAAGGCCAGAGCGTACAACGGGCAAAATGTCATAAACATAGTAATAAAGATGAGGACAATAGTCCAAACAATGTAAATAGTGTACATACTACCTCATTTAAGAAACATAGACAAATACTGATATGATCTACATAAACTTTGCCAAAGCTTTTTAATAGAATGCTTCATCAAAATCTTCGGTTCAGGTTGAAGCAAGTGGGAATTTGTTGCAAAGTTCTAAAATCATTTCTCCTTTCATGAAGATAAATAGTAGTTCTGCAAGATGGTTTGAAAAGTCATTAGTAGTGTCTCCAAGGATCCATTTTGAGGCCAGTTCTGTTTTTATATCTATGTATCCCTGATATGACCAAATCTAATGCTAAATTATTTGTAATGACACGAAACTATATTGTTGAATTAATGACAAAGAAGATTGTTCAATACATCAAGATAACTCAAATTCACTTTCAGCTTAGAGTTTGTTATGACATCTAAAACTTAATGTAAGAAAGTGTGTTGTGGTGAAGATCAGACACAAGGTGATATACACATACACTAGTTGGATTGTGACTTAGTCAATTAAAAGAGCAAAAAGATTTGGATATTCTAGTTACATGTGATTTATCTCCAAGATTACATTGTGGTGACACCGACCGAGCAAAAGCGAGGGACCGGATGTTTGCTCTATAACGACCAGAAAGCAAATGAACAAAAGTTGTCTCTGTGCAGGTGTATTCGCACAGATGTTCCTGCTGAAAAATAAAAATTAATCAAATATCAAATTTCCATTTCACGAGCCTACGCAAAATTTATTTACCAGCCAATGGGAAGCCCAGAATCAAATACAAATGTGAAATCCCAAAACGAGCTCTTTTGATACAAAAGCAGATATAAAAAGCAGATACAGACAAGACCCCAGCAGACAGGCACAGACCAGAGGAGAAGAGTGTAACCAATCCCCTTGACCTAAGCTGAGCAGCTACTATCCTTGCCTCTTTCCTTCTCCCCTGTCTCAAAAGTACTTACTGACCTAAGGAGCGACTACTTCAAAGACATTCCTCACATACCTCCGCTCCCCACATTCCTAAGCCTTTAATCTCTTTCAGCATTTTATTTTCCATGAACATTTTAACCTCCGTTGGACTTATATTCAAGTATTATTTTAATTGTAAAAACATTAATTGCTATGTGTATATATAAATGTTATTTTCAACTCAATTTGCTTTTCTTGATTTTATAATCATTTTATGACTTATAGTGGGCTATCTACCACAAGGCCAAATTCCATTGACCTGCAACGGTATACAATTACCCTTCACTACAACAGAATAGATAAGCAACCCACTATAACGTATTTCTGAAATTGTAAAGAAAGCTAATCAAGGAATTGGTATGATTAAATGTTGCTTTACAACTCGTCTTCTAAAAACAGACAAAAACTCTATACACTACATTTATCCGACCAGTCTTCAAACATGGTCTGTTACCTAGTGCCTAAACAACAACAAAAAAATGACTTATTGCAACCTGATGAGGACAGGTGTCTTAGCCAAGCTCCAGGCAAAATCAAACTACCATCTCTTCAGTCAAGATACCAGTTCACTAATCTGTGCGAGTTATAAAAAATACTGAACGGCAACATGACCTTATGGGATACATATTTTTTTTATTAAAATAAGCAACAGGAAAACACAATAGAACATTCTAGAAAAATTGGATCAAAACAGCAGTAGAATTTAGATTACATTTTTATATTTCTCAACCAATCAGCTAAAAACTTAGAATAAGAACATTCTAGAAAAATAGGCTTGGAAGTAAATTAACACAAAAATATTTAGGCCCCAAAACAAAAATGTAAAATAATAAATCTGATTGGTCAGTAAATGTTTTCACACCCTAATGTTAGGAAGATTAGTTGATCCCCTATTAATGTATATAATACACACAGTTAGAAAAAAATGTCAGTCACCAAGCAGGCCATTAAGTCCGCATGACACCGTATACTTTGCCGCCATGTCATTTCTTCCACGCCAAAAGTTCATGACCTAACTCCGAGGACTTTGAAAAGAAAAAACTGGCGAACTTTCATTCAGCAACGCGACACACTGTCGCCACCTGACAATGAACAAAATGTAAGTAGGAAAAACTTATTTACGGACTCTGCTAATGTGAACTTATACACATCTTTGAACAAATTCAACTTCTTGGCAAGTTTTACTTTCTCAAAAAGACAATTTTCGAATCATGTATTTTGTTGGTTTCTACATACCATTTTATTTGTCACATAATAAATTGTTTGTTGTTGGATGTCCGTTGTAAATTATTCCTTCACTTTGCGCGATTGCAAAATAGAGTGTTGTATTTGTGGGGGAAATAATCAACATACAACCCAGCAAATACCAAATCCCCCACAACCTCTTGCAACAAATCTTATTTCAGTCAGTTAAGTGCCATACATGATACACGCTTGGGCGATCATGTCTCAGAAGAGACATGACTGACTGGGCAGAAGATTATCCTGCAGTAGGTTGCCATTGCTTTCTGCAGTAGACTGGTTGCCAGCCAATGCTATAGAACCCAATCTGCCCTGTTATTTAACCCATAACTGGGAGGAAGAGACAGATTAATACCTTTCCTAAGGGTATTTGCGCGTAAGTGAATGCAAGGAATTCAACTGGAATTCGAACTCGGCTCCCTGAGTTCTCGTTCTGAGCCGATAGCCACTGCTCCACAACGCACCTCCCTTATTTACTTAGCAATAAAGAGAAATCACTGGATGAACCTTAACTGAGCAGTACTAGAAATAAGAATTAGTGGAACAAGAAAAATCTACTCATGTAGAGTTTGGAATTTTCTGTATGTTACCTGGATTACATCTGATGAAAGCCCTGAAATGCCAGAAATATTTTGATAACAATAACAACAAAGATGAAGATAATAATTTGCATGTAAATAGTGTAACCAGTAGTATGATGGAATGTTGGTTGTTATTTTGTTTTTATGGCAAATCAACCTCGGCGGGTCATTTATTGCCAACTAAATTTTATTTACTTATTGCTGGTAATACCTTTTTCTTTCAACAAATTTTTGTTGTTTTTATATAACTTTTGTGTCTAGTAATACTTTTTTCTTTTCGAGTATCAAGATTCATTGGGATTTGTTTTTAAGGGCAGGTTCCCTAAGTCCTACCCTTGTTATTTAACCCATAACTGGAGGGAAGGGACAGATTAATACCTTTCCCAAGGGTACCAGTGCTTAAGTGAATGCAGGGTATTCAACTGAAATTCGAACTCGGCTCACCAATTTCTCTTTCTGAGCCGATATCCAATGCACCACAACGCACAGCCATCACTAACCGCTTACAGCACCTGGTATTCCCAAGCGGTTACACATCTAAGTACTGACCAGGTTCAACATTGCTTAACTTCGGTGATCGAGCGAGAACCAGTGTATTTAACGTGATAGGCCGTAAGCCCATGATGGAATGTGAAATAGCCTCAAATACTGGAAATGTCTTTGATGAATGGTTTATATTGTAAGAATTAACACATCATTTTAACAAGAGGGAGATGATTTTTTTAGTTTTTCATTGAGAATAATGCGCTACATTTACTGGCATGCTTACTATGTCTACCCTGGAATGTATGGCTCACACCATCTTTGTTATCAGCCATAACTCAGTAGGATGGAAAAAATTGAAGCTTATTATCAAGGCAAGATTGTCTAAGGTTAAGAGAAATGGTAGACATATTCATAGCCAATTCAATGCCTGCACATTGCAGGAACCATAATGATAAAAATATTATTCGATGCCATGCCATAAAACAGGCGTGCACAAAATATGATCTGTAGATGACAAGACTACCCAGTTTAGTATACAATGGCTTTTCAAAATAGTGAATATACTGTGGCCATCAGAATAAATTTAGTGACTGTGTAGGAATTAAATCCAATATATATTTTTCAACCAATAAAAATTCCATCAGACAGTTTCGGTTGATAAACAATAATTATTAAGGTAAATACTGCCAGATGTAGTTGTAGATATACCACATGTTATTTTTGGACTATTTAGAAAATAATGATAATAACTGCTTTCATCATTCCTGCAAATTAGAGAAAAAGATTTTCATGAGTTAGTGTGAAATTATTTTCTAACCATGGAAAACCTTGTATTCAAAAAGTTCACATCTCTATGTGAAATTAGATTTTGAAATAACTGCTAAAAAATTAAGGCACATACTGTTTTTATAAGCAAAACATTTATAGGCAACTGCATGCAAATTTGACTAAAAGTCAACTCCACCACTGACATCAATGTGACTTAAATAACTCAATATATATATATATATATATATATATATATATATATATAAATTAAACAGAGTTACTATTTTATAGTGTATTCAAGGATTCTACAAGTTTAGATACATTTTAAATGTCTTTCTTCTTTATTTATTAGGTATTTACCAGAACTCCCATGTCACTATGTAAGGTCAATGTTTAATGTGTGTTTACCAGCAATCAGTCAGTTAAGTGCCATACATGATACATGCTTGGGCGATCATGTCTTTCTCGAGGCATGACTGACTGGGCAGAAGATTATCCCGCAGTAGGTTGCCATTGCTTTCTGCAGTAGACTGGTTGCCGACCAAGGCTATAGAACCCAATCTGTCCTGCTATTTAACCCATAACTGGAAGGAAGAGACGGATTAATACCTTTCCCAAGGGTATTTGCGCGTAAGTGAAAACAATGGATTCAACTGGAATTCAAACTCGTTCTGAGCCGATATCCACTGTACCACAACGCACATCCAGCAATACTATGGATAAATTCCCCTCAGTACTCCCCTTGATAGGTACACCCTAAGCACTGGGCAATGAACCCCTCCCAAAAGAACAGTACTGCCTGGTGAAAGGCTCCCTAGGGCTAAGACTTAATATTTTTTACACTTCCCCACATACACCCAAGCATAAATAAATTTAAGCAACCATTTAAACAAATGGAATATGAATTCTAGTGCAAAAGTTAAACAACCCAATACTGGTTAAGTTTGTAAGTTGCATTTTAAACGAATTTTTGCAAACTATCAGTAAATTCAAGTTTGAGTTTCAGTTTTTCTTAACAGCATATCAACCACTGTGGGTTATTTAATGCCAAAAAGGTGGGATTTAAATGTATTTTTTTAATGTTTGGTCATAGTGAGAAAATTTATTTAGATTTTGATGAAATTTTTTTTTATTTTAGAAAACTGAAGATATCTTCTAGTTTTGTATTCAAAAATGTATTGCTGGTAACAATTTTTTTCCCTTCAAAAATGTGTTGTTGATAATATTTTTCCTTCAAAAATGTATATTTTTCTATAAAAGTCTATTTTTATACTTTTATAGTGTTTTGACCCCAGTTTCGGGTTAACTATTTACACATAGCTGGGACCCTAACTCTGGGTCAGGGTGGACCTGGGAACAACAGCAATTAAGAGGTGGTTCCATGCTCCTCACAACCTCCCAATCAGAGGCCTTGCTGCCGGATGCAGTTTACCATCATACCCAAGACCTATCAGTAAATTTATTTTTTCTTTCTTACTAATCTACTTATTTGACATCATAGTACAGTAAATTTTGATCGCAGGGCGACAATTTTGTCTCAAAAAAGTCTGAGTTAGGTTTAAGTCTATCTAAACTATCTCAGTATCAATAAAACATCAGTGCATGCATTATTTTGTTTTCTTTTTAACCATAGCTGAAGTAGTTTGAAAAATCTACTTCTCCAGTGGCTGTCTTGTCCAACGTTACCAGATTAGTAAAGTCCAAGTAAATTTTCTAATAGTACCAGTATTGATGGTGACTTACTAGTGTTTTGTTAGTGTAGCCATATAGTATTTTGAGACTGTTGTTTAAGGTTTTAGAAGTCACTAAAAAAGTAAAAATAAAAAATCATTAATGTAACACCCCAGTGTAGGTCCAAACAATTTCTCTGGTGGCCATTCTCCACGCTGTAATGTTGCCGGGAGTTGGTTGAAAAAGTGGAAGTCTCAAGCTGGGGGTACAAGATAATCTATTGAAGGAACAAACTTCCACAACTTGGATGAGTTTAAATTGACGCTTTATTTCGTTCAGAGTTAGTCTTGCAGTTGGGGCAGGCGATGTGACACTCAGCTCTAACTCTAATTAATGGAGATCAAATGCCGAACTGACCGACTCAGACGAATGGAGTTTCCCT
This sequence comes from Ascarosepion bandense, assembly GCA_037127315.1. Lineage (NCBI taxonomy): Eukaryota > Metazoa > Mollusca > Cephalopoda > Sepiida > Sepiidae > Ascarosepion > Ascarosepion bandense. The sequence goes on along the minus strand of JBBBDQ010001171.1, from coordinate 1,513,270 downwards.
TCTTCAGTGTGCCTGACACACGTAGCTACATCAAGCACATGCCAGGATGAACGGAACTGCTCGGAAAAATCACTTGTATTTATATTGAAATAATCAGAAGTCCACTAGAGACCACCGGTTTAAAACAAAAGATAAGCATTGGTGACTGTAAGTCCAAAATTTCAAGGTACTTAAATTTTGCTTCCTTTGATGTGTAAACATCCCGCAGACATCCCATCTGCACTCTGCCTCCAATGACATATTTTCCAGGATTTTTTAATCTTTTTATCTTAATAAAGCTTTGTGTGAAGGCCGTCGGATGTTTTTATAGCCCTGACACTTTACCTGTAACCAGGCGTTTTTTTTATTGCCTGGAGAAAGGGAAAATTCTATTATCTTTTCTTTATTTTCTTAATGTGTGATCAAGATACAGTAAAGACAGTAAAATCTATTTCCTAAACGTTTATCTTTTATCACATCAAATCACTTAGTCAAATATTTTATTGGAAGACTGGTAGGATTTAACAGTAATCTGATGCCCTTTTCTCTTCCGCAAATTTACTTATAAAAGAAAAAGCGTTTATTTATTCATTTTTCCTTTTCTTTTTCACTTAGTACTTTTGTTAAACGAAACATGTTTTTAAACTATTTTTCTATTCTTAACCATTTTCTATTCTTAGTCTATTATAATAAAATACATATTTTACAAATCCACCTTAATATACGTCTAGTTATCGTGTCACATCAAATCAATGCAAATGATCCTTTCCTTTAACTGCATAATATGTGCCTTGCCAGGGCTACATACAATTTTGAATTCGGAGTTTTCTTTCTCCTAGACTAGTTACCACCACTATGGAACTCCGTCTGTACTATTATTTACTTAACTGGGAGAAGGGTTGGATTCATACCTTTCCCAAAAGTATTAACAGGTAAGTGAATGTAATAAACTTGACTGGAATTCAAACTTGGTACTCTGATTCTGCCATCCAAGCCACAATTCATTTCAGTTTTTTATACTATTCCCAGGAGAAATACTGACAAAATAAAAAGCAAAGGATTGGGTGGAGGCTTGGTTGAAGTTATTTTCTTCCAAATAAATTTTAAAAGATTTCATAATTGTCATTTACTACCAAATGATGTGAGTTTAAATAAAGATTAGTTTATAGTTCATTGAAAATTATGTAAACCTTACAAAAAGCCTTGAAAAGATTTTTAAAGCAGTTTATTGACCTATCATTGTTTTATTTCAAGAAACTGTTCAGCCTGAAGAAGGAATAACATTGATTTATTTATTTCTACTAAAGACAATGAAAACATGCTTCTAAATATTATTAATACTAGCAGTAAGTACCTGGCGTTGTACAGGATGGGAAGAGTAAAAATAACCATGAGCTATTTAAGCATCGGTCTTTGTAAGGGGAAATGTACTACTATGCAGAAGGGGGATAGTTGGCAGTGCATATTTGTAGCGCTGATAGGTGCAACTTCAGCTGACGTAGTAGGATAAAATGGGGCTAGGTAAATGTTGGAGGTTTGCTTCTGGGTTGGCTGCACAAAATTAATGTCCGCTTGAATAAATTGACAGGATTTGTGTAATTTTTCTAAAATAAATCGGATGAAAAATGCTGAAGTGTATGCTAATAGACATCAGTAATGACATACACACAGATACACACTGACACACACACACATATCTTCAGTTTCATATATATATATATATATATATATATATATATATATATATATATAAAAGCTTATTTTCTGAAGGGGAAAGTAGAAAAACAGAATGTCAGTTGAAATAACATTTATATATTCTTTTCAGAAATATACAATAACAATAAAATGTTCAGTTTTCCTTGAAGTGAAGTTTGTTTTATAAAGTAATTAAGTGTACTTAGTGTGGAATAAAATCTGTGGACAGACTTACTTAATGATGGTCAGCCTAATGTGCTTGTGAGTTCATATACAAAAGGGTTAGTCAGCTAGTTGCTAGTTAATCCTTTCTATTGTGTGTGTGGACAAAGCCTTAGTCAGTGGTTGCTAGCTGTCTCTCTTCCATTGTGTGTGTGTACCCATGTAGATAAAACTACCCTCTGTAATTTCTTTTTCTTTATTGTGTAGAATAATAAATTTTTAAGTGGTGTGTAAGTTTTGAAACAAATGTGGAAGTGTGTATTAATAGAAATCAGTAAGGATACACACACACACTGACACAATCTTCAGTTTTATTTATATAGCTAATGCACCTTCATTACAAAAAAAAACTTATTCTATTCTTTTATGTACAAAAACTAAATAGATAAAACTAAATAGATTTTTATGTATAAAAAATAAATAGATAAAAAACGAAATCTTAACTTATGAAAGTATGGCATAACAAATGAGCATGATATAACTGGATCCCTCTGTAGCAGTAGAATTGTTAAAAAACAATTCATATTGCCTTAAATGTCAGATTTAATGAACTCGGTATTTACTCAAACCCTCCTACAAAGGTGGGATGTGGTACAAGGCTGACTTTTTACTGTGGAGCTTCCCAAGTGTGTACATTCAAGCAAAAGTTCCCCATAGACCCTACATACACATCAGGCTCTCATCTATTTACTCCAGATAAGACTCTGTCATTCAGCAGGCCTCGTCTGGGTTCCTCTTTGCCTGAAGGTAGAGAGTCCGACAAGGATGGAGTTTTGGTGAACTCTGAATACAAGCAAAGTTCTCCTGAATATATCTGTTCTGGACAAATCCATTAATGAGAGAAATGTATCATACCAAACCCTCAAATCATGAAATAACAAAAAAAATGTAAGTAAAATATTTATTTTGCTGAATGAAACCTTGAACATTGTTTGTATGATTTTGCTACCATTATCCTACTGACAATGAATTAAATTAAAATAAATTTCTATTTTATCTAAAGGTCAAGCTTTTTGTGCCCCACTTCTGCTGGAGACAGTCATAACTTAAGTCATTAACTCAGTATATTTGTCCCACTTCTGTTTGTGATGTAACTATCACAGGCACAAAATGGATCTAACTTTAATATATAAACTGGAGGTCTCAAAAATACAAAACAGCAATTATTTGTTGAGGGAGAGATGCTACAGGCAAGAAGCAGATATATTGCTGATTACCTATCAGAATGGTATCAACTCCTGTCTGAGGTGAAGGCATCAACTACAGAGGGAACCCACTGGTAAATGTATATTTTCTTGTATTAAAATTAGTTTGCATCACATTCACAGATGAGGGGGTGCAAATATTTTTAACATTTTCTAACATGAGTTGTCATTTATTTCTCCTTACTAATTTTTTAAAAAGAGTCTGAGAATTTTTTACACAGCTTAAAAACCTCTTACTTGAAACAGAAATATTACAAATACACTCAGTAGAATAGCTAATGAGACACAAAGTAGGCTGATGTTAACAATTGTTTGCAGCAAGAAAGGTGTATGACATGTTGAAAATATTTGTTCTGCAGGGGAAGGATTCTCAGGGTCACTGTTTGAATAGACAAAATGAGAAAAAAGAATGTTGCCAGTTCAAATAAAAGAATAATATTTATTTAAATGTAAGATACACAAATTACAAATGTAATTACTTATGAAATGAAAGTTAGAAAGTTCTTCTCTTGACTAATGAAATGAACATTAGTAGTCTTCTAGTGAGGAAGAGAAAAATTGCAGTTGAGAGACAAGGTCAAAGGAATCCATTGTTCCTTTGGTGAGAAAAAAAGGAACAGCGAGGTTGACTTATGTCTCTTGATTGTTGTCAGTCCTTCTGCTGAGTTGAATGTATGCCTGGCTTTTATGTAGGCTCCAAAGGCCGTGTTTATTCATTGGCAAAAGCTGATCCCATTGGCAATTTATTTTTATTACTGTCTTAATCTCTTCAAGTAAAAAAATCCAGCTTTATCAATACTTTTTAAGTTCATTTCCTACCACCACCTCTTTCATTCATATCAGACACCTTGTTCAGTAACCCTCTATTTTGAGTGCATCTTGAGCCTTGAGTTTGGTGAATTCTAATATTAAACAAAAATATCAAAGATTTGTTTTGTATTCTTTTCATGTGATATCTCACTTTCAGTTTCTTTGTTAAACATATACTGAGTCTTTGCCAGTTTTGTTCACATCAACAAAAATAGGAGTTGAACCACAATGTTAAACAGAGGATGGATAGTTGCTAAAAAACTACCTAAGGGACCCAATTATATGTGGACAGGTACATGGTCATAATCAGATCAAATAAAAAGCTAGAAAATAAATTTAATGATTTTTTAACTCATTAATTCTCACAATAAAATCTGGGATTAATTATAGACTTCTAACTATAGTTCATTGAATATGATATAGACACCAAGAGAAAGGAGATATGGTTTTGTCTCAATCTGAAGTATTTCTGTTTTATAGTCAGCAGGTGGTTCCTTTTGAAGTCTAATTTTCTAAGTGGCATTCACTTTGAAGGGGAATGGAAAAGTAAAGGAATAGGTGAGCAGTTTTTAGAGATCAAATGACAACAAAACTAAAAATAGATTAAATTTAGGTGTTGGTCTATATTAACAGTAATTCTTAGGTTAAGAATCAGTTCTGGCCCACTTTTGGTGGGAGACAGACTTGTTTGTTAGATGGCTCTGATGTCATACATTCATATTGTCAGCACATTGTGTAGATGAGCAGAGGTTTGGAAGGAGGGAAGAGATGAGCTGTTAGATCACATAGCAGAAGTTGCCCCCAATATTACCTACCTAACCACCCAGGCAAAGTCCTGAATAAAATATCTAAATCTAAACTTATTTATAAATAAAACTTTGTCTGTGTGTGTGCGTGTGTGTGTGTGTATCCATTACCTATAGACTCCAAAGCAGCTGAACCGATTTTCTTGAAAATTTACACAGCTGTACTATAAGCATCTGCGAGTGTTCTTAGCTAGGTTTTGTGTCGAGATACCCCCGATAAATATCGAAAATCGATAATCAAAAAAATTGTGTTTAGAAGGAGTGGTCCGATTTTAATCAAATTTGATACACTCATAGACAAAGACATAAGAAACGATATTCAGAAGTTTCAAGGTTGCAGTTCTTACAATAGTGCAGAAAATTTGATATCGATACCAGGAAATCAAAATTTGACTTACATCCATTCATTTTTCTTTCAGTCTACAATTTCGCTTTAACTGGAAACAACTATTGCTTTTTAGTTTTTTGTGCTAACGTCCAAAGAGTCTGAGCTCCAGGACCATGGATTAGTTTTAAAGCTTTCATTACTCCCAAGCAACGCTGGGTTATACTGCTAGTCTATATATATGAAAAAATGTGTTTCTCATTGTTATTTGTTTTGACATTGTATTTGTCTTTCATCTTGTTACCTCGTGTGCATGCAGCTGCCCCCTTCCCAACTTTTGGCGCACACCATGATCGAGAATCAAAATGCAACATGGGATAATCATTGGCTGGTCCTGGGTATGATGATAAACTACATCCAGCAGAAAGGCCTCTGATCTGGAGGTTTAGAGGAGTTTGAAACCACCTCTTAATTGCTGTTGTATCCAGGTCCACCCAGACCCGGTGGTAGCACCTGTTAGGGTCCCAGCTATGGGCAAATAGTTAACCTCTAAACTGGAGTCATTTAAGAGAAAAAGAAAAAGTTAGGCATGGTAAGAGTCTTTAGCTTTGAATAGCAACTTGTCTAAGAGAAAGAAATCTCTTAAACAAAAACCACTACACTTACTCCATGTAGAATAGGATAGGCTGAACTCTCTAATCTTGGTAGGTAATCTTTCTAGAGATGATGTCTCAATAAAAACACTAAGTTTCCAGTCTCATAAACTGGTTGGTATAAGGGCATACAGCTGTAAAACTTGCTCCAATATTTCATCATGGTTTCAATTACAGAGCCATCAACAAAACCCTGTCTAACCTATGATAGCATGGAAATGGATATTAAACAATGATTGCGATGATGATGGCCAGTGGAAAAGGTTGGGCAATGTTTGCCACATTATATGTTCAAAAATAAGTTCTATTAAAAGGTATAATCTATATAAATTATAATAAAAATAAAAATAAAAATTGCTCATATTTTCTTTTTTAATTTGTTGTATTAAAAAATAATTTTTAAGATTAAGAAATGAATAAATACATGTAACACCTGTTTATATTTCTGAAATTAGGTATTTTTCTTTTTTTTTTTTAATCATATCACCCTGAGCAAGGCGGTAATGCCACTGAAGTGCAGGGGGCTACATAAGAGTGAAAAGATTGGAAAAGAGAAAGCCGGAAACCACATCCTAAACAGGGAACAAGGGATGAGCCTCTACTGTAGCTATTTAGATTGTTTACGCTATTATTTTCATCTTTATTGCTATATTTACTTCTTCAGGTGATATTTGTTAAAATATCCAAAGTTATGGGACATAAAATTAGAACACTCTACCCCTGTAGATTTAATAAAAGGTTCAGTTCAAAATTTCAACAAATATCACCTGAAAAAGGCCAGAGCATACAACAGCTGAAACGCGAAAATTGCAACAAAGATAAGGACAATAATCCAAACAAATAGTATAAGTACATCTAATTTTAAGCAAAAACAAATTAAATTATTTAAACTTCTCATAAGCTGCTAGATTACAGTTTAAACTTTAGAAAATCCACAAACTAATGGTAACAAATTGAAAACATGACAAGCTACAGAACATCATATTTGAGAGGTACTATTGTACACTAAGAAAAAATATTTCCTTGAGAAAATGGACCAAGTTGAAAGATGTTTAGAGATTAAAGTGAATTTGGAAAATTTAAATTTAGATTTAATCTGAAAGAGAGAACACATTTTCAAGTAGATTTTAGGTCTCTGAGTTGAGCTTGTCACACCAGTCTGTTTAGTGTAGGCTTTTTCTATTTTTGAAAAAGTCAAAATTGCTTTAACTTAGTTAAGTTTATAAGCACATTTGCCACTTTTCTTTCTTTAGTTTAATTTCCTAATCCCACTCTTATTAACTGACAGATTCCAGTTCTGGGAGGTGCATGATGGCTTTCTACTTTTATGTTTTTTTTTTTTTGTTATCATTTGAATTTGGGCGTGACCAAATGTGTGGGATTTACCTTACTGATGAAATCACAAATCTTTTTTTCTTAGTTAATTGTTGTTTCAGTCATGGTTAGTTTTGTGGATGTTTCTAATGCTAACAAATATCTTATTTACCTTTGCAAACGTTATATCATTGGAGAACATTTTGAAATGTTATTCCTGTTATTACACCCAACTCCATAAAAAAATTGTGCATATCAAAGTTCATAGTGAAACTGCAGTATTATGGTGTCTGTTGCATGATGTTTTAGTGAAATAGAAAGCATCATGGTTCAGTGTTGTGTTTAGCTTAGTGATAGGACAGTGAAGACCAGCCCTTCCATTAAGGCCACATTTGTACAATTGACGCAATATTGAAAACACATTGTTCTTAGATGATTAATGAGCATTCCATTGAGCACTTATTGCGGAAAACAATTTAGTTTAGCCAATCATTTCTACCAAATCAGATTTTCACAAGGTTCTTTACTATTGTAGAGCCATGAAAGACTTATCTACTCCCTCTTGATAAAGAACAATAATTTACATCAAGTTCAATTCACTGGAATCTCTGCAAACAATTTATTGAAGAAAATCTGATTCACAAGCATATGATATAACATTTTCTGAACTATTTGGCTAATTTTTCAACTTTATCATCTTTACTTTTCATGATACACACATGGATCATTTTCAGAACTATTTTTACCAGTCTAGTTACATTTAATGAATTTAATAATTCAGATTTTGATTTTCCCTTGCTATGATTATTGCATGACATGGCCAGGAAGACTCAAGACATGATAGCTTCAACCTGGAATAAGATCATATTGTACTTGAACCCTGGAAACTGTCTATTAAATTATATTTCATAGCCAATCTCATTAAAAAAATATCCAGTCTAATTAACTCTTCACAATCAAAGAAAATTGAATACATTTCTTTTTCATGTCATCTTACTTGAGTTTTTGTACCCAATGCATTTGGTAAGTTTTATTCATTTGAAAAAAAAAAAAAAAAAAAAAAAAAAGGTCTGTTTGTAACTCACTGTAATTATCAGTAACAAGATCCAATACATACAAACAATATAGTTTTCAACTCTTGGAAAGAAAGACTTTCATAGCTAAATGGAGATTATGGCAACTATTCATACTACTAATAATAATGATCAATGATGTTGCTACCCATTTCTTGAAATCTGACCAAATATCAGTCTTTTATTTCAAGATCTTGGCTAGGTCAAGAACTTTTCAGTATCCCCCATACATTTTTAAGCTTTTCAGTGACATTAGTTGGTATAAATAGCACAAACGTTTAACAAAAACTGTAAAGGATTCTAAGCCAAGACAGACAGTTAATGATTTTGTTTTGATGAATTTTTAAACTTAGGCAATTGCATTGACTAGAATCCATCAATAAATTTTCAAATATTTTAGATTCTTCTATTACAATATATTTGCATCCACAGCTCAGTCACTATATAAAACATCTAAATAAATAACCAACAAATTCTGTCTGTCCATCCACATATCTTAAATCCCTCTTATACTTGCTTTAGAATCAGGATGACTACGAGATTGAAAATCTGCCCTTTATCTCATGCTTGAACATCCAACATTGGGATTTGTGTCCAGATGAGGAGGAAATAGTTAATTTAAATTTGTAAAGAAAAAAAAAATTTTTTTAAGTTTTAAATTCAGTTTAAAACATCTCCAAAACTTTGTGAATTGAGGAAATCAATTTTATTTCTTCAAAATGCCAAAGAATTAGAGTTAAAGGCTTTGTGCCATGAAGTTTTGAAGTTCCAGAGTTTTTGATTTGAAGAACTCAAGTTTTCAGCTTGAATTGGAATTTTGGTCCAAATTGTTTTTTTTGGACGAACCAAACTTATAGCCCAAATCAGTGTTAAAGTGAGGTTTTGAAGTTACATTGAGTGGATTAAGGAATTCAAAAATTATAATTACTGGTTTCTAAGCTGGACCGGAGATCCCTTTAGTTTTGGGCTGGTAAGCCAAATTAGCCTTCCACAGGAGATAGCTTAAAAGTCTGCACCGAGTGTGGCTTTTGAGCTAGTCTTTAATAATAAACTGACAATCACTGCTTAGTTTTTCATGATCAAAATCTGTAATGAAGTAATTTAATCAAGTAATTAGTAGATGATAGCAGAAGAGAGTTAGTACAATTAGAAACTCAAGAGGGCAGGGAAGAGTTAAAAAAAAAAAAAACAAAAAAAAAAAACAAACACAACACAAACTTGGGTTCTACAAAGAAAACATTGTTGCTTTATATATCCAGAAATCTTGTCCTCATTGAAATATTTTGAGTATGTGAGCTAAAAGAAACTCTTGTTTACCAAAACAGTTATTTCCTTTGATTATCTAGCCATCACCAAAGTTAAGCACTGTCAAGTCTTGTCAGTACCTATATGAGTGGCTACTTGGGAATACCAGGTGCTGCATGCGATTATATATATATATATATATATATATATATATATAAAAACCCTCAATTTTTACTTGAAGAGATAAGAGAAGTTGGGTTTCTCTTGAAATAAATGAATATTGATGCACAAGTATTTTTTTTTTTTTTTTAGTTAATAAGTTTTTGTAAGAATTTGTCCAAGTCTTGCATTTTACAACTGATTTTCTTAATGTTTTTATTTAATGCAAACTTTTAAAAACAAAAAATAATTTGCCTAAATGCCAATTAAAATGTTAATTTCTATTTTTGTCCAGTTTCCAATGTGAAACACTGGAACTTTTCTCAAACTTGTCATTTTCGTCAATCCTTAACTGAATTTACACTTGTAAAAACCTAGAGGAAAAAAAAAAATCTATTTTAGGGTTAACTTATAAACATTAATTTTAAAGAAAAACACTTACAGTATTTTAAAACTTACTGTGGAAGTTTAACTTACAGATCAAGAAACTAAATTATAGCCAGCCAGTTAAGTGCCATGCGTGAAACACGCTTGAGCGATCATGTCTCGAAAGAGACATGACTGACTGGGCAGATTATCCCGCAGTAAGTTGCCATTGCTTTCTGCGGTAGATTGGTTGCCGACCAAGGCTATGGGACCCATCTGTCCTGTTATTTAACCCATAATTGGAAAGAAGAGACGGATTAATACCTTTCCCAAGGGTGTTTGCGCGTAAGTGAATGCAATGAATTCGGCTGGAATTCGAACTCGGCTCCCCGATTTCTCGTTCCGAGCCAATATCCAATGCACCACAACGCACATTATAGTACACATCAAAATTCAAATTTGACTAAAAAAAACTTATATACTGTACACTATGCATCAAATAAACTAATTATTTGAAAATAAGTGGTACAAGAGAGTTAAAAAAAAAGTTTAGACTTGCAAATAAAAAGAATCTGTCAATTACAAAAAAACAAAAACAAAAACCTCTTAAAGTTAAAACTAGGGGCAAAAGTTTTTATTTTTTAGTTATATGACAAATTATATAAATCTTCTGCTTATGAATTGTTTTTTAATTTCTTAACGGAATTTTAGGTTTTTTTTTTTTTATTCACCAATTCAAGTTATTGATTCAGTTTGATATTTTATTATATTTTTAGCTTTGTTATTTGAGAGAAAAAAAAGATTAAATTTATAAAAATTTTTAGTGTGCAGAAATTGCGAAAAAATTAACTATGTTTAACTTTTTAAAAATATTCTCTAATTTAATTTAAAACTCCATTACTGTTTTTAAAGCAGTAAATAAAAGTTATTGTGCCTAATTTTAGCATTAATTTAAATACTTTTTTTTAAATTTATAGTTAAGGTAAGGTCGTTATACAATAGTTCTTATATAACAGCACAAATAAATCTTAATTGAATACTTTCTTTGTTGAATCCTTATTCCTTACTGAAAAATGGAGCATAGAAAAAAAAATCATCAATAAAACAATTTCCTGGATTTTATTTTTCATCACTTTAAAAATAAACTTGACGTTTAAACATTTAAATAAAGAAAAATAATAATGAAAATTAATTTGGCAGTCAAACAATAAAAACAAAGACAAGAATAGATGCGAATAAAGAGTTAATGCTTTTTTGCATAGAAAAAAGGAAATAAATAGAAAAGGGGGAAAAATAAACGCAATTTGCCTTTTAATTAGTTACGATAGTCAGTAACTGCAAGAATTGAAAGAAATAGTCAAAATTTAAAAAAAAAAAAAAAAAAAAAAGATGTCAAAAAAAGTAATAAGTCAATATCATTTCACAATTCCACACGCCTTTGTATTTAAATATTTTTAATGAATATTAAAATAATGGAAAAATAACGTTTCAAATTCCGCCATGATGGTTCGTGTTTTTAAATAGGGCAGAAAAATCAGATTTCATTATTGAAAAAGTTTAATGCATTTCTTTGCCAGAAAAAAAAAAAATATGGTGAGTTGTTCTGCTCCCAGTGTTTTTGAAACATAAAATTAAGATCTTTCAAAAATAAATAAAATTTGTAAATGATAATGGCGTGAATGAAAAATTATTACAAAGCCATAAATTTTAAAAAAATGTATTAAAAAATTTAATGTTAAATAAAAAAAATACAACTGTAAATAATTTTATAGTATCATCACAATGGTTTGAAAGACTGTGAAATTATTTTTCGATTTAAATCAGCTAATATAGCATAAAATTTCATTGCTTTTTCAAAAGACATAGATGCATACATATCATTTTCGCCTCCAAGATCCTTCTGATTATTAGAATTATTATTGTTATTATAGTAAATACTGTTATTATTACTAGAGTTATTGTTATTGAGTGCATTGCTATTCAATTCACTGCTGACCTGATTTTTAATATTAATTGTATTGTTAGTCATTGTATTTGAATTCGAGTGACCATTAGTAGTCGAGGTTTGGTTATTACTACTAACAGTAATGTCTTTGATGTGTGAACCAGAGTTGCTATTAGCACCATCACTGCTAGAAGAGTAATTAGAACTACTTCCTTGAATTCCAATATGATGTTTTGTAACATTACAGTTTGAAAGGTTCGGTGTACAACAACTATTTGGAGCGGCGCAAATGCTGACCGTGACATTAGCGAGGGGCTTGTCACAACCGTAACTCAAACTTGAAGAAATAGAACTTTTTGTGTCTGTAAAACAGAGTTCTTCTTTTTTTATTTGGAGACCATGAGATGGTTGGCTGTTAGGATAATGATCTGACAGTTTCTTAGTCTTAGATCGAGTCCGTGTTCCCGATGAGGTAGAAGATCCCGATCCACGAGGTCGACCACGTTTTTTCTTCTTGGGTGCGATGTTACTGTCTGGCCCAGACGCGCCCGCCCTGCTTCGTTCCCTTTGTCGAGCTTTCTTTTTTACATGACGATTTAATTCTGTCGTAATCACGTAATAATTTGGCCTTTCCCTAGTCAATCGCCGAGGTCTACGACGGTTTTCCGATGAAGAATTATCATCTCCTTTTGTATCCGAAGCAGATCCGTCTAAAAGACCCATGGCTTCTTCTGCTTCCTCTTTGAGCAGAATCTTGTTTCTTGTAGCGAATGGATGCCCACACGTACAAAACTTACAGGCAACAGGTACATGCTCCTCACACTGGGGACATCTTTTGACTACAGTACGATCAAACTTTTTACGAACCATAACCGTGGCTCGTCGTTTTTTGCCTCGTTTATTATTCAGCTTGATTGATTTTTTTTCCCCTTTAAGAAGAAGAAACAAATTACTTTCCCTTTTCCTATTTCGCTTAAGCTTTCGGTTTTTTAACAGACAAAAATCTTGCAAAGACTCCTTCAGTAATTGAACATCAATGTCCACTTCAAGAATGTATTATTTCAAAATTATAGAGAATAAAATAATTTTAAGGTGAAGAAATATAACATATTTTAGAATATCGAAGAAGCTGAATTGACGATATCTGAACTTTACTTTGGAATGCCGGAAGTTGGAATAAATGAATTATGGGTAGAATGGCAGATAAAGTTGCTAAGAAACAAAAATGAACCAATCAACACTTCTGACTATCAGTCAATGGTGCAGCATTTAAAAATAATAAAAGAAATTAAAACTGCTGCTACAATCGCTTGCTTTTTTATCTACTACAATTTAAAAGTAGTAGCAGCAGTTTGAAGTAGCACTGCTACTATTCAGGCTCAGCAGCTGCTAGAGCGATCGCCGGGTAAATAGGGTTTTAAAAAGTAGGTAGTCTGAAAACACACCAATATCTCTCACTGTATGAATGTGGCTTTTTGCCAAAGTCAAATTAACCAGACAAAAAATGATTATAGTTTCTGTTGTTTCAGTACTGCAGGAAAAATTTTGTCATATTTTTGAATCATGGTTTTTTAGAGTTAGACGTGCTTCACGTTGTCAGAGAAATTTTTAACCCAACAAAAATACTCATTTCGCTTTATTTTAATTTTAATTTTTTAATACTCTAATAAAAAGAAAACTTTAAAAGCCCCAGTATATCTTTGGCTGGAATGGATGTTTATTGTTTATATTACCTAAAAAACAACGATGGCCATGGTTTTAAAATTTGATGAGTAAGAAAAAGGTATTTTTGTAAATGTTGGGACCCTGTGTGTGTACTGAGTGTAGTGTTATTAGTGATTTTTTTAAAACATAAACAGAAACTACTTTCGCAAACCATTATTGCCTTACTGAGTTCAGTCCTCACTGGGTGCCTCACTATTGTGACAGCAACACAAAGTCAAAGTAAAAATTATCAATAATTGAAATTGCAGTTGCTTATCGGATAAAAATAAGTAAAAAAACAAACAAACAAAAACCATTGATTCATTTATCAGGACATAACTCGCGACTATTTTGACAGACTCTCTCTTCTTGACAAACCTTTAAAAATTTAATTGTTCAATATACTGAAAATTTTTCAATCGTCTTTTTAAAAAAAAGTTATTTTAACTTGCTCAATGAAAACATTAAAGTGTAAAATAAAATAAATAAATGCTCTTCACTTCTTGGTTTCTTTCTCAGGTTGAACAATTCACTTATTAAAAACAAAAAACAATTTTTAAAAAATTGGGACTAGATTTTAATGGTAAAATCCAAAACGTAAGGCGAAATTAAATTTTTGATTCATAACAACTTCTTAAAGATTTGTACTTGCATTTTTTTCCAGAAAGTTTTTGGACAAGTCTCTATTGACAAGTGCAAATTTTATTTTATTTTTTTACAAATTTTATCTATTTTGATACGATTCATATAAAAAGAAAATTTTTGTTCCGATTTTACAAATAACAAATTCATTGCTTTAAAAAAAAAATACAAAAAATACACCAATCATCACATTAAAAATTTCAATCATCTGTGAACAAAATTAGGTCTACAAAGTTTGCAAGTATTTTTCTAATTTTAAAAACCTACTTTTTTATCATCATGTGTAAAATTTAATTGAAAAGGATACATTTAGTTAGTTTTAAGCCCGCTCAAACAAACTGGAGGTGACCTGGGCTAAAGACAAAAATGATCAGCCCCCTGGGCATTTCCTCTTTTGGGGACGCCAGGTCGTGACTCTTGCTTGAGTCTTGAACCTCCACTTGAGAGAGACGGCCACTTGGAGTTTTAGCACATTTAAACTTTTTTTTTTTTTGTAAAGTTGTTGATTAAATTTTCAATGTTCTATTTTTCCGCTTCACTTAGTTTTCTACGACGATAATTTAATTTTAATGCAATGATAAAAAAAAAAATGATTTTTTAAAAAGTTGAACAAAATAACAAAAAACGGGGTTTTAAAAATCTACCAAGCTAGGAACCTTTAAAACTAACATACTAAGAGAATATCATAAAAATGAATCAAATCACATTTAAATTCTTTAAGCATTGCGACTGATTGGATCTTTGACTTTGAGAATACAAAAACAGTTTCGTTTAAATTATTTTTTTAAAATGGTTTCAGCAGGAATTAGGCAGTTGGAGTTAGGAATTTTAAAAGTAAGAAGATTAAACAAAAATCCTCATTGGATTCCAATAAAAATAATTTACATTTTAAAAATAAAAATAGTGAGTAAATTTTTAGAAGTATAAAAATTTTAAAAATCAGTTATCATTGCCATTGCATATTGGAAAAATCAAGTTTATTTATAGGAGAATATACAATTCTCAGCAGAAGAATTTTTAGATATTTTCCCATTTTGTCACGGAATAAAAAAATCATTGATCTAACTATAAAAGATTTTCACACAAAAAAAAACAACAAAAAAAGTTTCATCGTCATCATTTTTACGCGATCAAACCTAAAAGAATAATGTATTTTTCAGTGCGACCACGTTGCCCACTGAATGTGACTCAGGTCAGTTTATAAAAATGGGTTAAACAGCAATCGGTCAGTTAAAGAAAGTGACACAGTAATACACGCTCTTGGGCGATCATGTCTTGTAAGAGCTTAGAGACATGACTGACTGAGCAGATTTTTTATTTTCGCAGTAAGTTGCTTTCTGCGGTAGACTAGCTGCCAACCAAGGCTAAAGAACCCGGGAATCTATAGCTGGAGGCAAGAGACGGATTACCTTTCCCAAAGATTAGAGTATTTGCACCCAAATGAATGAAGCGACGCTGCGAATGTTAATTGGAATTCGAACTCAGCTCTCCAATTTCTCATCCCGAGTCGATATCCTGCACCACAACGTACTGTGGAAAAATTGCTCAGACACTTCCCCATTTTGGGGACGTTGGGCAAGGATCTCAGCCCCATCGCGAAAGAGGGGTACTGGGGAGATTGCCCCTGGAGCTTGAGCGTAAATATTATTTTTTAAACTTTCCAGACAAAAAAAGTACCAGATGCGGTAAATAAAAAAATAAGGATTTTCTAAGCGTAGCTTAGATGTGGCACAAGCACAAGGCCGAAAGTGTGGAGCACCCAGTGAGAATCGAACTCATTACTCAGTCACAATTGATTTCTCTAGCGAAACAAGCTTGCAAACCATTTACTCCGTCGAAGTACCCTAGGCCCTATATTTTCTAAGCTAAAAAAAAGTATGGAGTACTCGGTGAGAATCGAACTCACTACTAAGTTACTACTCAGTCAATAAAGTGCCATACGTAATACACGCTTGGGCGATCATGTCTTCAAAGAGACATGACTGACTGGGTAAAAACATTATTATCCCACAGTAGGTTGTCATTACTTTCTCTGCAGTAGAGACTGGTTACCAGCCAAGGCTATAGAACCCAATCTGTCCTGTTATTTAACCCATAACTGGAAGGAATAGATAGACGGATTACCTTTCCCAAAGGGTATTTGCGCGTAAGTGAATGCAACGAATTCAACTGGAATTCGGACTCCGCTCCCCGATTTCTCGTTCCGAGCCGATATCCACTGCACCACAACGCACATATAATTGATCACTTTCTGAGCGAAACAAGAGCTTGCTAACCATGCATTTCATTTTTAGTTTACTAAATTTTACCACGTCACCGTCAAAGTGCCTGTCAGAAGAAAAAAAAAGGATTGTATTACTATTCAGATTCAATATAGTTCCAGTTTCCAGTATTTTCTCAGAAACTTTCTGCTCACTGTCTTCTTTTAGTTAGTGTACTGTTGAATTCCTCGCATTCACTTACGCGCAAATACCCTTGGGAAAGGTATTAATCCGTCTCTTCCTTCCAGTTATGGGTTAAATAACAGGACAGATTGGGTTCTATAGCCTTGGTCGGCAACCAGTCTACCGTAGAAAGTAATGGCAACCTACTGCGGGATAATGTTCTGCCCAGTCAGTCATGTCTCTTTGGAGATATGATCGCCCAAAGCGTGTATCGCGCATGGTACTTAACTGACTGACTGACTGTAAGTAGTGCAAGTGTACTGTACTACATCAAATCAAAAAATTATTTTTATGTATGTACCTAAGTAACCCAAATAACCAATAAAAAAAGAGCAAACATCTTAATAAAATGTCTTAGTGACCTGAATAAAAAAAAAAGTAATGATCAATGATTGATTCAATCAATAATTATTCTTTAGCTCGGATAATATCATCCCATTAAAAGGGGGGGGGGTGAAATTAGAAATGTAACTTTTCTACTCTCTCACGTGTGTCTGTAATGTTTTCATTCGTACTAAAAACACACACACACACACACACATCCGAACATGTGTGTATCTGTAAAAATAAATGTTGCTAATAAACTTTAACTAATGATATATTTTTCTTTTCACTTTTTATTATTTTGCTATATGTTGTTAAATGAAAACAAATATAGTTTTAAATTCATGGCGCTTTTTTATCATTAGTTAACGACATTTTCAAACTGTAGGGACAAAGTAAAAATAAAAAGAAAGTGAATCTCTTATCTTTAAAGTTGTAGGGGAAATAACTAATTTAGTGTTAGCAGCAAGTGACACCGAACTCTTCTTTGTTTATCAAAATGTACACATTTATTAGAATAGAACAAATGTGCGGTCACCATGCACGTGGTTACGAATAGACTCCAGCTGACACTGGCGATACTGAAACCGGATTGTATGGCCTGTCCACATATTATATCTGTAAGAATCATTTCTTTTTTTATACCTTATTTTGAAGCTTTCTTGCGTTTTGCAAATAAAACTAAAAATCGGTAGTATATATTTGAGTTTATTAACTTTTTTAGCATTTTCTCATAATTGGCAATCTACCCAATCTTTAATTTTTATTATTGACTAAAAAATGTTTGGAAACTGACACTTACACATTTTATTTTTACAGGAAATATAAATTTAAATGAAATATTAACATCATTTCCAAATCTCACTATTTTAAAAAAGTTGAGCGACTTGGTGTTTTTATACAACAACACTGAACGCACAAAAAAAAAAACAAGGTCACTATTTATTTTGCAAAAATGAAATTGAAAGCTGATGAATGTTAGAAGCGAATTAGAAACCTAACAACAGCTTTTAATGTTTTAAGAAACATTACACTGGTAGAAATAATAGATTTTGTCTTTGTTTAATAATGTGTTAAATAAGGTCTTAAACATTTTTTTTTACCTTTCTTAGAACTCAAAACTTTAATTAATGACCGTAACACGCAATAAGACAACTGACAAATACTGTTTGATGAGGATTTTAATTCAACTTAAATGATCTTTTCAAACGTTATTAATAAGAAATAAGTGTGCGATCGCCGATCATTTTCAATTTTGCTAAGAAAAGGGTCAAAATCGCGCATTTTTTTTGCATCTAAAAAATTTGGAAGTTGAAATGTTACAATATCTTTACTCTGACAATTCATTCTCTTTTTTTTTCTTTTTCTACACTAACAGTACGTTTTTTTTTTTTAATATTTTTAATGATTATTTTATTTAGGCGGGGTATAATAAGTCTTTCACGATAGTGTATGATTAAATTGTTTTTTTACTTTTAAATATTTTACTCCTTATTTTATCTTCAATCTGGACCATCTGTGATGTAATTAAAATAAGAATAAAATTTTAAAATAATATGTTCAACCTTTTTTTTTTTTTGCTACTCTAGTCTAATTATTAGACTTGTCAAGTGAATGAAGTTTTTAGGAGAAATTCTATTGACTTTATGGTGGTTGCAAGTATATTTTAATTAGCAGATTGCTTACTTTATTGCACAATTAATAGTTTTTTTTCTTTTTTTTTTTTGTTAATTACAGTTGCAACATAATAGTTTTAAAAATAAGAAAAAGTATTTAAGTGAATATTAATGTCAAATTATGAATAATTAAATTTAGTTCAAGTATACTTGAACTAAATTTAATTATATATATATATATATATATATATATATATATTTTCCATGAGTTGCATAAAAAAGTCTTCGGTGTGTTGGGGGTTCATAATAGTTACTTAGTTGTATGCTTGACAACTGTAGTTTGTAATAAAGGACATATTGTTTCTTAGTGTTGGTGAAGAATGTGGCTGAATTCATTTTTCAGGGAAAGTGCAGCCGCAGTGCAAATGCCTGAAAGTTTTAGAAAAAAAATTGTTACCCCTGAAGTGATGTAGTGAAATCATAAATAAATGGTAAAGAAAGATTAAAGAATCAGGGGTTGCAACAGATTCAATCAACTTCCCTGAAATCTCCAGTTAGAATCTCCTTTCAGAACCAAATGAATTGGAAATGCCCAAAAGCTTTTAGAAGGGTGAACTATTCCCTGTTCCATTAGGTTCTGAAACTCTTGTTTGGCAAATTTATACTTATACAATCGCAGTCTACATGGTGCCACAAAAGTAGGCTGTCCCTTTGTCTGAATGTGATGAGTAGTCATGTGCTTAACTGTGGTTTGTAATAAAGGATGAATTGTGTCCAGGTGTTGGCAAAAAATGTAGCTGAATTCACTTTCTGGGGCAAGTACAGCAGTAATTTCCATAGTGCAGTATGCAGTATGAATGCTTGAAAGTTTCAACTTAGTTTGATGTGAGTTTTAAAAATTTACTGTTTACCAAGTTGTTTACCTTATCACTAAAATATTTAGTTTGTTAGTAGATAAACTGACAATAGTCAAATGGTGGAATTGCAGTAAAGTAAGCAGCTAAAGCTGAAATCGGTAATCTTTAACTTTCTTAAAGATCCTTTTTGCCAAATTCACAGATAATATGTAGTGAGCCAGAAAGTCAGCTCCAATAATGGGTCTTTTAATGTCTGCTACTATAAATACCAATTTGAACTCTCACCTCAAACCAAAATCCAACTAAAGTATTTCTTCACCATACATCAAAAAACCAATCTATTTGCCACCTGCAGTTTATATGCTGAAATTGAGGCATTTTACTTTTTCATACGAGATGTGACTGGAATGACACTGACCCGTGCTCTTGTAGCTCTGAGAAAATTCATGTGAGTCAATTTGTCAAGAAAATAACATAAGTAACTATTCTGTGATATTATTTATCTAGTCAATGAAGTTATGTTAATTGCCTGGTGGATTCATTTCCATGGTGACTGCACAGCTTATTGCATCTGTGGGTTTTGTTACTAAAAGTTCTATGTTACTAACATAATGTATCATTTTTTTGTTTGGTTTTTATGCCTACTAGTGCTCCTCTTTCTCTTTTCAAATGTGATCTGCTGCTTCCACACCTAATTAAGTGTCTTATTTGGATGGTCATTTCAGAGATTGCTTTTTTAATTTAACTAATTTCTTGATCATTTTTACCTGTTGTTACTTAGAGAATGCATTAAACAGTTATTCTCTGTCGCATGTATATGTTCAGTAACATCAGCTAGTTTGTTTTTTTTTTCATCTTCTATCATAGGTGCTAGGATCTGAGTACTAGTCATGGGTAACTTGTCCATCCAATATACACTGTAAGATAGTATCAGACATTATATTTGGTCCTAGCAAGGATCTCATAGTCATATGACAGAGTAGTTACAAGGGGGTTTTATCATCCAGCTCAACATTATTGAATAAATCTCTAAGCTTGCTCTTATCAGATTTGCCAGTTTGCTTAATTACTGCCTGCCTTAACATATAATACAGCAGGTCTTGTGGTAAAGATTCCAAGATGTCTGCAACTTCTATAGCCACTTCTGTGGGTAGTTTATGCTTGGGTAGCTACTAAAGTTAGAATTAATATACTGTTTTCATTGTCATACTCTGCTGAAATTAATATTATTTAAAACTAGAATCAAGAACAGGGTAGAGTGAAATTGAAACAATGATTATGGAAACTGAAAACTAAATGCATTATTTTTGTATAATTTATAACTTTTCTACATTTTATTTTTAATTAAACTATACTGCAAAAAGAAAAAAGACAAGTATGGCTTCATGGTCATTGCTAAAGAAATAAACAAGTTGTGTCTCAGCTTATAGAATCTATTCCAAATTATGAAAAAGCGATCAACTTACGATGCAGGAATTGGAAAAAAAGAATGACAGCAATGATTGGCCAAAATTAAAGTATTTGTTTGAAGATGATCAGATAGAGAGTAAAAATGTATTCTCTGTATTAGAAAACATTATGTTCGTTATTGTCATATATTCATTAATTTTAATCATTACACTATAGTGAGCATAAACTGTTGGGATATCTGTTTTTAGGAATAAAATAATTGGGATATGTACAGAATTTCTACAATCTACATCAAGGCTTTGGTCGACTCTAAAAGTTAATGAGTTGATAATTAGAAAAATTTTTCTGGGTACAGTTTTTCTACAAATGAAATTGTTATGTAAATTTCTCTTCTTTATTTTCAAATGCGAAATTTCATTACATTATCTTTCTTATTTTGAAAAATTGATTTTTTATCTGAAATAAAGAAAATTATAACTTTCTCTTAAAAAAATATCTTCACCATCAAACAGTATTACGATTTATTTTTATCTATTTTACTCATTTCAACACACCTATCAGGTCAACCAGAAGTTGCTGTCTCAAAGTCAGGAGTCAAATGATCAAAGTCAGACATCTACAGTCTCCAAGTGGCACTTTCAGCAGCATTCTGAAAGATTTGGGGAAACAAAATTGATATTATTACTCAACCACTGACAGCGCTTCCCTTGCATCTTTTAAGAGTTTCATTTTGAGCCAGCATTTACTAGCTGGAAACTATAACTATGAAATATAACAAAGGAAGGAGTTCGAAAGGGGATTCCGTTTTGTGTCAACTGAGACAAGGATCACTCATCAATTGAATTGACGTTTCCCACTTTGCCAATGTAAATTCTCCAACAAAGTAACTACATTTCACTTCTTCTCAAGGGTTTTATCAAACACACCTCAGTGGGTGTAAGTGAATTTTTCCCTTCTTCTCAAGGGTTTTAAACTCACCACAAGGTGTAGAAACATAAAATAAATTGTTATAAAAAATTTATGAATTTTTATAGTTAAAATAAAATTCATATTACTACTTATTGCAGTAATAAACAAAACAATTGATATAATATTTTTTTCATCTTTCTTCTTTATTCTTGTAATCTTACTTCCTTACTACTTCGTTTTTTATTCATATCACACATCTCATTCAGCATTATCATTTCATTGACTGGAACTCTTTTTACCTTGACTGGCTCTTGAGCCTTATATTAGGTGAACTTTAAAATAAAAAAATTAATGAATTTTCAAATCTTTCTTTTTACATAGTAATTTGTTATAAGAGTAACCATCAGGACACAGCACTAATTTATTAATTTACTAGCACTATAAGATCAGCTTGTAAAACATTGCTTTACAGCCTACATCCTAATGAGTTTAAGATTCACATTTTTATATCTTGACCCTTAAATGGCAAGAAATGGTTGCATGAATGTGCACACCAAATGGGTAAAAAAAAAAGAAATTCATTTTTAAAGGATAGTTTTTATGCTTATTTTCCACTTTATATCAGTCAAGTATCATACACCATGCGTGCTTGGGCGATCATGTCTCTCAAGATTTTTCCTCGGTAGGTTGCATTATTTCCTGAGGTAGACAACCAAAGTTATAGAATTCAATCTGTTCTGCTATTTAACCAATAACTGGAGGGAGAAGTGGCGAATTAATACCATTCCCAAGGATATTTGAGTGTAAGTAAATGCAACGAATTCAACTGGAATTCGAACTCACCTCTCTGATTTCTCATTTCAAGCCAATATCTACTGCACCACAACACACATCACTTTAGATACAAAATCTACAAAAATTATATTTTAACTTTTTTAGATTATTAAAAATAAAGAAAAAAGTAAGATGAAAAGGTTCCTAAATTTAATATTTTTTTAACAGTTTAATACTTGAAGCATTCCATACACAATTTTTTGCACCAAGTTGTTCCCATTTTTGCTCTTCTGAAAGTATGCAGGCAGACATAGCACCATCTTTTGTTTGTTCTTTCAGCTTTGTTATTGGCAGGCAATTTTGATCAGAATTTAGCAAACAAATATGTCAATTATTATTCATTTTAATAGATTCAGTCAGTTAAGTGCCATACATGATACACGCTTGGGCGATCATGTCTCAAAAGAGACATGACTGACTGGGCAGAAGATTATTCCGCAGTAGGTTGCCATTGCTTTCTACGGTAGACTGGTTGCCGACCAAGGCTATAGAACCCAATCTGTCCTGCTATTTAACCCATAACTGGAAGGAAGAGATGGATTAATACCTTTCCCAAGGGTATTTGCGCATAAGTGAATACAATGGATTCAACTGGAATTCGAATTCGGCTCCCTGGTTTCTTATTCTGAGCCGATATCCACTGTACCACAACGCACATCCTTTAATAGATTACAGTGCCAAAACAAATTCTTTTATATAGATTGGAAATGATATAAAACTCATAGATCTTAAGAAACGACATCTCATGGTTTCTAGAGTTGCCACTTAGTCATTTAGACTCAAATCATGAATTTATAATAACTGTATTGTTAGAAGAGGCTTAAATTATGAATTGATGATATAGTTTTCTAACACCCATTAATGATGACAGCCATTTAAGAATTAATTGTTAATACCCTACCAGTTCAACATAAGAAAAATGAATAATTAAATATGAAAATAAATCTGATTGATTGATTTATTACAGGTTAACAAACTTTTTGTAAGCTATTTAAAGTCAAAACACATTTTTGGATTGTATGAATAAATCCTTTTTTGTCAGTGAATATTATATTAACAATTTTTTTAGAGATAAAAATTATTTTCAGATAAAAGTCCTATTTAACCCATAGCTTGATGGTAGAAGAGATAGATTCATACCAACAAACCTGACTGGAATTCAAACTCAGCTCTCTGATTCCTCATTCAAAGCTGTTATTTATGACAACACCCTTATTGACCAAGCTCGACATTGCTTAACTTAGATGAGTTTAGATGAGAGCTGGTGTTTCAACATGATATAATCCAGCAAGTAAATCTGAAGGCCATGTTGGTTATCAGTATTTGATTAATAAACAAGAAAGTGGACCTCATTTTGCTAATAATTTTGTTGTCTGTTATCATTATTTTCAGAATACTATGATATGAAATTAAAATGTTGCCAATATGATGGCATTTTAATATTTTGATGCAATAGACTAGACCCTTTACTCTAAGACAATAAAGAAAATATTCAAATGAGTTAACAATCTATGCTCCCATGGATGCAATTAAATGATCTAACTAGCAGTATAGCCTGGCGTTGCTCAGGTGTAATGAAAGCTTTAAAACTAATCCATGGTTCTGGAGCTTAGACTCAGCCTAAAGAATATTTGTGTGAAGCTTGGTGAGAATCGGATAAAAATTGTGGATTTGTATAAAGGACATACAGACAGATAAACAGACACACACACACAAACATCTTGCCTTTTATATATATATATAAATATATTATTGATTTTCTGCACTATTGTAAGAACTGCAGCCTTGAAACTTCTGAATATCGTTTCTTATGTCGTTGTTTTTGAGTGTATCAAATTTGATTAAAATCGGACCACTTCTTCTATAACCCGATTTTTTCAATTATCGATATTCAATATTTACCGGGGGTACCTCGACACAAAACCCTAGCTAAGAACACTCGCAGACGCTTATAGTACAACTGTGTAAATTTTCAAGAAAATCTGTTCAGCCGTTTCTGAGTCTATAGGTAACGGACACACAAACACACACACACACACAAAGTTTCATTTATAAATAAGCTTAGATGTTGTCTATGAAAGTTCAATAAGTTTTGGATTTCTCATTAATTCCTGGAAATAACTGATGGAAATCCACTGGATACAGTGACAAAACTTTCCCATTGTGACATTATTTATTTATTAAAATTCCCAACAATGGGATATTTGATTAAAAGTTATATATACATACAATAGTTGTATTTTGTCAGTAACATTTTACCTTAATTTCTGATCACTAACAAACTTTTCTTGGCAATGTTTAATCTTTGTGCCTGCCAAAAAATGGCATATCAAAAGGACAGCTATTCACTTGACACAGTTTATTACTGTATACACTTTTTACTCCCTTGGCAATGTTTATTTACAATATTCAAATCATGAATTTATAATAACTGTATTGTTGGAAGAGGCTTAAATTATGAATTAATGATATAGTTTTATAACATCCATTAATGATGACAGCCATTTAAGAATTAATTGTTAATACCCTACCAGTTCAACATAAGAAAAATGAATAATTAAATATGAAAATAAATCTGATTGATTGATTTTATTACAGGTTAACAACCTTTTGTAAGCTATTTAAAGTCAAAACACATTTTTGGATTGTATGAATAAATCCTTTTTTATCAGTGAATATTATATTAACAATTTTTTTAGAGATAAAATCTTTTTTTTTTAATCATATCACCCCGAGCAAGGCGGTAATGCCACTGATGTGCAGGGGGCTACATAAGAGTGAAGAGATTGGAAAAGAGAAAACCGGAAACCGCATCCTAAATAGGAAACAAGGGATGAACCTCTTCACCTGTTCATGTGAAACAAATACAAAGTGATAGTTGTTATTTACCTTTTATAAAGAAATAGATTTAAAAAGAAATCTTTTTATTCCCAAATTTATAAAAAATTGCTAAATTATTAAAATATGTGAGTTAATTACAATGCAATATTTATTATTTACCATTTTATAAATAACTATAGAAAGTTTTTTATTCAATTTAATAAATAAATACTGCTTAATATCTTTGTTGTCAAATTTCAAGAATAAAGAAAATCTATAAATTCATTTTCAGATGTTTGGGTTTATTAAAATTCTAATCACCGCTTTTTAAAATGATAAACATTTCTCAGGGATTCAAACATGAATACAGTAGTAGCAGTGTCAAAGGAATAACAATCCTTTTGAAACATCATTTTTTGTTAGCACAAAGGTAAAAATTTCTTCTTTCCTCATTTTTCAGTCAAATTAATTTGCAGATGTGAGTTTTAAAAATTTACTGTTTACAAGTTGTTTACCTTATCACTAAAATATTTAGTTTGTTAGTAGATAAACTGACTATAGTCAAATGGTGGAAATGCAGTAAAATAAGTAGCTGAAGCTGAAATCGGTAATCTTTAACTTTCTTACCTGAATAAAAAATGGTGTGTCAAAAGGATGGTTTTTTCTTGATATTGCTATTATTTTAACTACCTTCACTCCTTGGCAATGTTTGTTTTAAAAAGTGATGATTTGAATTTTAATAAAACCTAAAACATGTTAAAATTGAATTTATACATTTTCTTTGTTCTTGAGAATTAACAGCAAAAGTAATATAAAAACTATTAGATTATTTATTTACTAGATTAATTTAATATTTACAACATTTTAAAAACTAATACAGTTATATTAAAACTAATGCAATATAATATTTATCATTTACCAATTTTTAAAGAAATAAAATATGAAAACAATTTTTTATTCATAAATTTATAAACATTTAGTAAACTATTAAAATATGTAAGGTAATTATAAGGAAATCTTATTATTTACCATTTTATAAGTTTGAATCAATTAGCAATTTGTTAATCTTTTGCAAATCATTCCAATAAATGATATAATAAATAGTGTAAATTATTTTTGTTGTCAATCATCAAAGAACAAAAACATCTATAAATTCCCTTTCATGTTACAGTTTATTAAAGTTCTAACCATCACTTTAAAACAATAAACATTTGCTGAGGAGTGAAGGTAGTTAAAATAATAGCAGTGTCAAAGGAAACAAAAAACATCCATTTGACGCATTGTTTTCTTTGCAGGCACAAAGGTTAGGTTACCATGAAATTGTTTCTGTGTATGTGATTCATAGCAGTCATAATGTATTTACAAATGGGTTTATAGTCTCATTGTTTTTTAACAACCTATATAAAAGAATTTTTTTTTTTGCATTAGAATCAATTAACGTGTATATAACTTGAGATATTTGTTTACTAAATTCTGTCCACAAGATCAGTGGTTACATATAGATAATATACTAAGTGAATTTGTAAGTTTGTCTGTAATGTCCAGGCTTCACAGCCAAGTTGGAAAACAAGGAATTATCAGGATTTTAATAAAATAGTAATTTTTTTTTAATTAAATTTTTTGTTTTTATTAGAATGAAAACCAGGGAAATGTTAATTTAATGTCTGGCAATCGGGCAGTTTTCTAATGTAACTTGATATGCTTATTATATTATTTTATCAGATTGAAAATTGTTTCAAGCACAAAATGTGATTTAGTTGATGTATATTTGTTTTCTAGGATTAGTAAAACTTTTAAAAATGTGTTTTCTTTGTCTAATCATATATTTGTTTGCTAGAATTAGTAAAATTTAAATAAAAATGAGTGTTTCTTTGTCTATTCATCTTTTTTAAGCTGTGCTCTGGTAAAGCTATACACTTACTACTGTCTGCTACATGATGTCCCAGAATCAGGAAATCTCAGGGGAACTTTCCAGGGAATTTTCTTAAATGATTAAGCAGGGAACACTGATAGCTGCAATAGTAACCTCCATTGCACATGCGATGCCATGTAACACTCTTTGATATAAGGACTTAACAAAATATGCCATAATTTTTATTGGCATGGATAAACTAATCCTCTCTATTATAAGAAAGGCTGTTGTGTATTTATATGTGTGTGTGTATTTTTCCCTCCTGTCATTCTGATGGAGAGAGAGACAATACTGAGGCAGCATCATCTCAGCCCACTGGAGAGACAATAGTGACGCAGTATTGACTCAGTTCATTCTCTATACTACCAGTTATTAAATTTTACTACCAATTATGAAAGCTCTTGCTATGTGTTTGCTCTTTAACAGTGCCTTATTTTATTTTTTGCAATAATTATGTTGTCAAATAGTGAAGAATATATATATATGTTTGTGTGTATATACGTCTATTGAACGAGTGAAGAGGCTTACCCCTTGTTTCCTGTTTAGGATGTGGTTTCCGGCTTTCTCTTTTCCAAACTTTACTCTTATTTTTTTTTCTTTTCTCTTTTTTTTTTTTTTTTTTTCAATTGGCCCTTGTTTCCTGTTTAGGACGTGGTTTCCAGTTTTCTCTTTTCAAATCTTTTCACTCTTACGTAGCCCCCTGCACATCAGTGGCGTTACCGCCTTGCTTGGGGTGATATGATTAAAAATATATATATATATAATATAGTACACTTGGTATGTAATCCGGGTAAATTCCAAAAGAGACGAACTCGAGAGAACTCAATGTTAAATTCATTTATTTAATTTAACAGAGTAATATTTTATAAAGGATTTTTGATTATTACCTTGGATAATACATATTTCACTGCTTTGATGTTCTTAATGTGGCTCGTCAGATCCAAATGGTACAACAGTAGGTAATCGAAATATCACCCCCCACCCCTTGTGGGTCTGTGCCACCAAAAATAATGGCAAAATATCACCCACCAAAAAAAAATTTCGATTGCCTACTGTTGTACCATTTGGATCTAACGAGCTGTGTTAAGAACATCAAAGCGGGGAAATGTGCATTATCCAAGGTAATAATCAAAAATCCTTTATAAAATATTACTCTGTTAAATTAAATAAATGAATTTAACATTGAGTACTCTCGAGTTCGTCTCTTTTGGAATTTACCCGGATTAATAATTGAAAATCCATATATATATATATATATATATATATATATATATATATATATATTTGTTTGTTTTTCTATAATCCGAAGTGGAAGAGTAGGAAGGTAAATTCCAAGAACCTGATCCTAATCAAAATTAAAAAATTTTTGATATTAAAAAGTGATGCAGGCAGAGAGCTCAAACAACAGTAATATTCATTACAAACTTAAAATGCTACTGTTATCTTTGAGCTATTTTGTTTTGGATGACTTTTCAATTTTAAATTCATATAGTTTTATCTAAAATTTAGTAACTGATTATAAAAATTTAGCATAATTCAAAAATAAAAATGTTTTCTTCATCAGCTGAAGTTATCTTTTATAGTAAAGAAAACTTAAATAATTCAAACTCAGTCAGTAAGTTAAATGCCATACATGATACACTTTTGGGTGATCATGTCTTGAAAGAGACATGACTGACTGGGCAGAAGATTATCCCACAGTAGGTTGGGCCATTACTTTCTGCAGTAGATTATTTGTCAACCAAGGCTACAGAACCTGATCTGTTCTGTTATTTAACCCATAACTGGAGGGAAGAGATGGATTAATACCTTTTCCAAGGCTGTTTGCACATAATTGAATGCAAGGCATTCAACTGGAATTCAAACTCTGCTCCCCGATTTCTCCTTCTGAGCCGATATACATTGCACCACAACACACATCCAATGCTTTAATCCACTAATCCACTATTTTCTTTTTGGACAATTCTGATTCTAAAAGTTAGAGCCATAAAACTAATGTTAATGTTGAGCAGGCAAGGTAAACAGAAACAAGGCTGGAGGACACAATGACTGGAAACATTGTAATAACAAAGATGAGGATATTAGTCTAAATGTATATAATAATACTATGAAAATAACTGCCAATTAATTTCTGTATATACTTTTAGATAAACTTGGACACATGTGCTCACAAGAAATGGAGTGTCAAAAGGACAAATTTTTTTCCCTTAACACCACTATTATTTTAACTTCTTTCACTGCTCAGCAATGTTTATTGTTTTAAAAGTGATGATTAAAATTGTAATAAAACCTAAGCATATGATAAAAGTGAATTTATACATTTTTTTGTTCTTGAGAATTTACAACAAAAACATTAAATGATATTTGATTGATTAAATTATTTATTTACAAGAATAATTTTATATTTATCACAATCTAAAAACTAATACAATTAAAATTAATGCAATACAATATTTATCATTTACCAATTTGTAAAGAAATAAATATGAAAATAATTTTTTATTCATAAACATTTACTAAATTATTAAAATATATTAATCAACTATAAGGAAATCCTGAATATTTACTATTTTATAAAGTTTAAATCAATTGGCAAATAACTGATGTTTTTCCTACCATTCTAATAAACAATATAATAAATAGTGTTTATTATTTTTGTTGTAAATTCTAAAGAACAAAGAAAATCTATAAATTCACTTTCATCATATATTTAGGTTTTAACACATTACTCAATAAATCCCAAATCTAACTAATAAAACAACAACTTTTAGGCCAAATTTGACTTTATTCATCAACATAGTCTCCTTCTAGAGTGATACACTGATTTCAATGCTTCTATAACAATTCGATGCTTTTTTTGTAGAACAATTTGTCTTTGGCTTCAAAATATGCCTCAGTTTTTATATCACTTCTTTATTGGAGCCAAGTCTCTTTCCCTTTTGAGGTCTGCAAACAACCAGTAGTTGCTGGGGGCCAGCTTTGGAGAATAAGGTAGATGTGGAAGCAATTCAAAGTACAATTCATGTAGTTTTGCCATCATTGTGATTGACTTGTGACATGGTGCGTTGTCTTGGTGAAAGATCATGTTTTCTTTTTCATTTGTGGCTGTTTTTACAATTTCTTTCTTCAAATGCACCAATAATGCTATATAATATTTGCCATTGATGGTTCTTCCTTTCTTAAGGTAATCTATGAACAAAAATACCTTGTACATCCCAAAATATGGAGGCCAAAACTTTGCCTGCTGATGTTTGCATCTTTGGTTGCTTTGGATGGCTTTCACCTGCTGCTGTCCACTCAGCTGACTGCTGATTTGATTCCGGAGTGAAGTGTTGGATCCATGTTTTAACTATTGTCACATATTTATGCAAAAACTCTTTTTTGTTGCATTGAAACAGTTGCAAACAATGCTCTGAATCATTGACACATTATTGTTTTTGATTGACTGTGAGCAGACGTGGCACCCATTTTGAACACAGCTTTTTCAATGACAAATGTTCATGCAAAATGGTGAATACACTGCCTTCTGATATGTTCAACTCCTCTGCTATCTCACACAACTTCAATTTACAATCAGCCAAAACGAGTTTGTGGATTTTTTTGGTGTTTTTTGGGACAACTGTCAATTTTGAACAACCTGAGTGTTAAGCATAATTTGTGTCTGTATGACCAACGTTTAAAGTCAACATACCACCTCTTAACTATTGTTTCCGGCTGAGCAGATTCTAAATAACACTTATCAAGCTATTGCTTTGCTTGAACAGTATTTATTCCCATAAGGAAAGCAATGATTTATCAACACA
Source organism: Ascarosepion bandense (assembly GCA_037127315.1). Lineage (NCBI taxonomy): Eukaryota > Metazoa > Mollusca > Cephalopoda > Sepiida > Sepiidae > Ascarosepion > Ascarosepion bandense. The sequence goes on along the minus strand of JBBBDQ010001171.1, from coordinate 1,482,198 downwards.
CAAACTTCAGATTTTTCTATTGTTTTGAAAATTTGCAACAGGAGCTTCACTTAAATAATTGTAATTTGTAAACTAATAATTCGATTGGGCCCAAATTTTATCATGTGTCATATGAAAGTTAGTACTTCATAAAAATCATATCAATTTTTTATTAATGGCGCTATCTATATGTTAGGTCTGGGACTTATTGAGTGATGTGTTATTACACTTTTAATCATCATCTTTTAAAATAAACATTGCTAGGGAGTGAATACAGTTAAAGTAAAAGTAGAGAAAATAAAAAAAACATCATTTCAGTACTCCATTTTTTTGTGGGTATTGGTGGTCCAAGTTTGCCCACTTTTAGTATTTGCTATACTACTATATATAAACTGTTGCTAATAAATAAATCAAAGAGATGATGATAAGAATAAAGAGATGATGGCAAGAAATACAAAATGTAAGTGCAAAGAGAGAATAGATAGTAATAGTCTATGAATTTTTTAAGTGACATTTTGTCATTATAATAATAATTGATGAGTCTTTCTTTCATCTTATTTTCTGTTGTTTTTTAGTGCCCCAATCGCGTGAATTTACTCATGCTACTAGATTGGCAACTAGGTCCCACCCATTTTACTGTCAAAATAGTCAAATGTAATTGCTACTTCTACTCTATCAGTTTCTTTTTTTGCACTTCCTTTCATATATTTGCTTCCCTGATAGCTACAATCTCCAAAAGTTTAAGTGCAACATCAATTTCCATCTTCTTGATTCTCATCTTCCTCGTATCCTTTCTTTGACATCCCTGGTAACTTGTTCCTTCTTTTCTTTCTTTTTCCCACACGGCAACCTCCTGTACACCAGTGGCAGTACTGTCTTTCTTGGAGTAAAATGATTATAAAAAAAATACAGAAAAAAATAAACTCTCACATTGTTATTCTGAAACTGTTAAATCAGCAGAGAGTGGAAATAAGCTTCTGGTGAAATTTGAGCTCACATTCAATATACATCCTGTTTTTTCATCAGTGTCGTTACCAGTTTAATTATCAAGGCTTTACTGGTAGGGCCCCCTCATATCATAACAGGGATGACCAAAATACAACTTGTGAGCCACATGCAACTCTTTGTTATTTCATGTGTTGCTTAGTGAAATATTTTGACTGGGCTCCTTTTCTCATCACAGTTAAAAGATAAATAAAAATAAAATTCATGTTTGTTCCCCTAAACTTTATAATTCTTAGAGCAATAACAAGTAGATGTATTAAAAAGCCATACATAACAAAAAATGTATATTACCATAAATTGGTAATGCTGAAATATAATAAAAAATAGTTGAACTGGTCTATCAGGCCTCTCTGATCAGAGCAAAAATCAAGGACAAATAAATGTGCACAGTGCCTAAAAAATAAAATACAGCTCCAGTCTAATAAGCGTACACAAAAATTTAACATTTAAAGGTTAATTACATTTAAGTCCAACAATCACTTCTGCTCAGAGAGAGATGGTTGGTTGGACTTAATATATCAGTCAGTTAATTGCCATATGGGATATATGTTTGGGCAGTATCTCTTTAAATCCATGACTGACAAGACAGAAAATTTTCTCACGGTAGGTTGTCATTTCTTTCTGTGGTAGACTGGTTACCAACCAAGGCTATAGAAACCCAATCTGTCCTTCTGTTTAACCCATAGCTGGAGGGAGAAGAGATGGGTTAATACCTTTTCCAAGGGTATTTACACATGAATGAAACAAATTAGACAGAAATTCAAACTTGACTTTCTGATTTCTCATTCTGAGTTGATATCCAATGCACCACAACATACTTATATATACTGATGCCAAAATCTTCAAATGATAATCAGTATCGGCCTTATTCAGCACTGGGAACATATCTGGGCTATAAGACTATACACAACGCTGATTTTTGATCAAATGTTCAGCTATCACTAAACCTGATACATTAATGAACATATGTAAATCTTCCACTCATCTTTTGTGGATATTGGCTGGTGCATGTTGGTCGATCTGTGCCTCTAATTTTTCACCTTTGTAGCATCGCACAGATATCAAAATTTGTAAATTACAGAATAATTCCATTTCCATGCATGAATTGCATCCTGAATGGATGGAAAAATAAATGTAATATTCTTAGTTTATAAAGATTGCCCGGTTCACACTCCACCCACGTCTATTGAACAGGTGAAGAGGCTCATCCCATGTTTCCTGTTTAGGATGCGGTTTCCGGTTTTCTCTTTTCCAATCTTTTCCCTCTTTTCTTTTTTCTTTTTTTCAATTGGAGTAGATAGACTAAACTATCGCCCAGTTCACACTCCACCCACATCTATTAAGCAGGTGAAGAGGTTCATCCCTTGTTTCCTGTTTAGGATGCAGTTTCCGGTTTTCTCTTTTCTAATCTTCTCACTCTTATGTATCCCCCTGCACATCAGTGGCGTTACCACCTTGCTTAGGGTGATATGATTAAAAAAAAAAGAAAAGATATTTAAGAATTTAAATCCTAATTGTAATACTTTGTGTAAAGCATTGTTTTCTTTGGGTGGGGGCAGTTTTGAATAAAAAAAAATGGTAGGAAGCAGAAGTATTTTTTAAATTCATCTTGGCAAGAGCTTTCTTGTGATAAAATGTCTACACACGTGTATCCATCATTTTTCCTTCATTATATTTTTATTAAAATGCTCAAGACATGTAGCAGATAATTATATTCGATAGTATATAAAAGAAGTGGCCAAACCTACAGTTTGTGAGCCACTTAAAGCTCTGATATTTCATGTGTAGCTCATTAAAATATTTTGGATGAGTTCCTTCTCATGTTACAGTCCAAGTGTTATAATCATTTATATTTATTGTTATATTTTATTCTTGACAATCTAATTTTATACGACTGAAATATTAGATAAAGTTGGAAAGTGTGACCTGAGCAGCTCCTGCTCAAATACGACAGCAATACTCCATTTTTAGTCTAATTTAACTCTTCAAAACATAAATCTTAGCAGAAAGTTCCAGATACTTCCTAGAATGATAGAAGGAATTGATTATTTTTTCCAGCATCTTTAGTAATGGATTGTATATAAGAGTTCTACTCAGCCTGAAGTGAACTTTCTGATCAAGTAAATGTTCAAAGCATAGCACCTTCATTGAGAGAGCAATCATTCATCAGGGTAAACTTTATAGGATGGAGAATAATAATACTTTTATATGTGTGTGTGTGTGTGTTAGCATGTTTAGAATTTTTATATCTCTGGCATATGCACAAATAGGATAGTTTAGAAGTTGTTAGACTTCCTGCATATCAGCTATACTAACTAATTGTTGCGCATCAACCATTTCTGCCTCATGGAAATTTGCTGGCTGTGATTCTTTTTAAATCTTAATTAATAAAAAAAGGCAAACAAGAAAATAATCTAAGTGATAATTATTTATATTTATTATTATATTTTATTCTTGAATAATCTAATTTTATTTTACTGAAATGCAAATTTGTATATTTTCTTAATTGTCACCAAATTAATGAACTAACACTTTCATCCACTAAGATATTGTCCCATATCACAATTTTCTGTGGTGAATTGGGAGCTACTGAGAATTGTTCTACGGAACAATATTCCAGTGGATGAAAGTGTTGGTTTGTGAATTTGGTGACATCTTAATTGTAAGTTCAATCCCTAGGTTGAGCACTATGTAATTGGACACACTGAAAACAGGTGAGCAATAACTGAACAGTACTAAAAATAAGAACTAGACAATATATCTCTAGACATAGACAATGAATCAAGAACTGTTTAACCCCAGAGAATGAATACAGAGTTCAGTCTTGAATTCCCTATAGGTTACTCGGATCAATATACACCTGATGAAGGCTGGGGAGCACAATGGCTGAAATGTAATAACGACAACAGAGATGAGAATAAAAGTCCAAATATAATTAGTAGAGATTGTAGTTATTTATTTTTGTTTTTAAATAAGATGTAAATCTCTACATAAATGATTAAAACAAAATGGATGCATTTGTAAAGATAAATTCTGTACCCTAAGATGAGTTGCAAAACTAGTCAGAAGAATGTAAGGTCAACTTTTGGAAGTGATACTTAAGAGATATAAAAAAATATAACTAAAGAAAAACCTGATATGGCAAAGTATATCTAGAGAGAATGGATCACCCTAACCAGCTTTAGGATAATGTCCAAGTATGAGATAAGAAGCATCATTGGGTAGTGAGAAAATTGAAAGAAGTTGCATATGTAATATATTACCTTGAGTGGCAGAAGTAATTGGTAGATACATCTGGCCATAGGTAAAGTCAACAAAAGTGATAACCAGCTTGAAAGGCAGTGGCCTAGCAGGGATGTGGTTATAAATACATAAGGCTGTAGGTAAAAATCAACAAAGAACAAGGATGGTTGACAGATATATCTGGTCGTAGATGATGTCAGAAAAGTGCAATACAAAAAACAAGTTTTAAGATGATATAGAAATCTGTAATTTTTGGCTAGAGATACAGAGACTGGCTAACAACTCCCAACAGCTTCTTCGTATGTGTGAACTCTCTCTGGCTATTTCCATGCTCCACACAACTGTCACCATTGAAGAATAAAAATATAAGACTATACTTTTATATATATATATATATATATATATATATATATATATATATATGTGTGTGTGTGTGTGTGTGTGTGTGTGTCCCTCATTGTTTGTTCAGATCCAATAGCAATATATAACACATATATTAGGTTTGAAAATCAACTCACTGTATATTTCAGCATGATGTGGAATTACTTTATGTTGCAATAAAATAATTGATGAACAATCTCAGATATAAAATAGCTTATATGGGATACAAGATTGCAAGTCTGGAGCACCCAGTAAGGATTGAACCCTCTACTCAATCATAAATGATCTAGCAAGACAAGCCTGTTAATCATTACACCATTTCAAAGTGCCCTCATATATATAAGATATATAGAATTAAAAAGTGTTAAATCCATACTGTAAGATTTGGTATAATACAGGGGTTCTCATCCAGGAAGGAATTCTCCCTCCTTCTCTGAGAATGGGGAGCGGGGGATCATGATTTTGTGGGAGGAATCTTTTATTACTTTTGCTAGTTTTTTATTTACAAAAATTCAAGCTCATCATGAACATTAAAAAAAAAAACTCCTATGAGAATAATTTGTGTAAATGCACAGGGTGTGATAGATAAATTGTTTAAATTATGCAAAAATGAAAATAACACTGACATCTCATTTTAACAGATATATTTATCAAAATTTCACAAAAGTATCTTGAAATACTAGAGTAAATTTATTTAATGAAATCGCCATCGACTTCAACTTTGGTCTCCAGACAATTTTGGAATCTCCTGCAACTCTTGTGAATGATCTCCTTGGTGACTGCTGCCATAATCCTTGCCTTCAGTTCATCTTTGGTGTTACAAAGAGTTTTGTTGGTCTCTCTCAACTACGCCTTACACGTAATAATCAAGGGGGTGCAGTCTGGGGAGTTAGGTGGCCATATGTAAGCATTGATGTGGTTGCAGAAATTGTTTGACAACCATGATTGTGTGGCATGGTGCAGAGTCCTGTGACCAGACATAGGGTCTTCCAACAGCCACCCTCTTGACTCAGGGCAGCACTACCTCTTCAAGACACTTGATTTAGGCCTCTGTATTGAGTGTGAGGCTTCGTGGGAATATGAATGGAGGCATAATGCCATCATCACTAGTGATCACTCCAAATACCTTCATAATCATCATTAAACTCATCTAACTCTTTCTGAATGCTTTGCGCTGTCCTCAGATTGTAATCCAAACACTCTGAAATGTTTTACAAACAGTATAATCTGGATATAAGAGAGATTTTCTCTGGTCCCAAGTTAGAGCCTGTGGTAATGTATATAAAATAGACCAAACCCGGATATAAGAGAACTTTTATCCAGTTCCTATAACTCTCTTATATCAGGGTTACACTGTATTCTGATGTGCATGCTAAACTTTACAGCATGCCATTTCCAAATTTCTGGCAGAGCGAATTGCATCATTGTGCTCTTTTTCTCACAGATGGTGCCCCCCAAAAAATAATGTACACATGCAAAATTAAAATATAAAATGGCGACAATTTACCCATTGCTACTTGTATGTGTATTAATATGAAAAAAAATGAAGATTTTTCAATAATGTATGCATATTATTTGGAATGCACCTTTTGAATTAAAAAATCTTGTAAAGTAGGGGAATGACATTCTGACATATAGTGAAAAGGGTGTATTGGGCAAAAAAAGTTGAGAACCACTGGCATAATAGATTTGTTGGATGACTATATTTGCCACCACTGTCTGGTTTGCAATACCAGAAATAAGGAACATTCCTCCCACACTCTTTACATGTACTCCTGAAAAAGGTCATTAAAATAAATTGGCTGGTATATTGGGATAATAACAAAAGCAATAAGAACATGTGACCAGTTTTCTAAGCTATTTTTAAAATACATACTTTTCTACTATGATGTAAATACTTTTTAAGTCATATCAACATGAGTCTTATTTTTGAGCATGAGTTTAGCTATATAGTTGTTTTTTTTTTGTTTTTCTTTTTCTTTTTTCAGGAAATCCGAAGATTAATAATGAACAATGGATTTCTCTTTGTCCAAACTAAAGTGGTCAAACTAAGCCGACCAGATGCTGAAGAATTCTATCGAATCCATGAAGGTGAGATTGTGATTTAGAGTTTTTTTCTACTAAATAAATTTTTATTTTGTCCTTATTTAATTCATTATTTGTATGTTTATTAATTGTAGTTAATTATAATAATAATAATTAGTAATTAATAATAAATATATATATCCTAATATTATACACTTTTCTTGATCCACATATAAAATGCAATAAATGCAATGTTTTTCTCTCTCTGTGTGTGTATGTATATATATATATATATATATATATATATATGCACATGCAGTGTGCAATAGATGAACTATCATCTAAATTATGTAAAAATGAAAATAACATTGATATCTTATTTTAACAGATATTTTTTTCAAAATTATACAAAGATATCTTGAAATGCTAAAGAGTAAATTTATTCAATAAAAATTGCCATTGGCTTCAACCACAGCCTCCAAGCAACTTAAAAATTTCCTGCAACTGTTGTGGATGGTCTCCTTGTTTAAGTTGGTGAGTGCTGCCATAATCTTCACCTTCAATTTATCTTTAATGTTACAAGGGGTTTTGTTAGTCTCTCGTTCAACTGTTCCCCACACATAATAATGTAGGGAATGCAATCTGGGGAGTTAGGTGGCCAGTTGTAAAGGATGATGTGGTAGCAAAAATTTTCTGACAACCATGCTTGTGTGACATGGGGCAGAGTCCTGTTGCCAGACATATGTTTTTCCAGCAGCCACCCTTTTGACCCAGGGCAGTGCTACCTTCTCAAGGCACTTGATGTAAGCGTCCCATGTTGAGTTTGAGGCCCTCAGAAATGCTCGTATTAAAGCTTACAGCATGAATTCCAAGCAGTGCAGCAAATTTCTAACAGAGTGAACTGCATCATGGTGCTCTTTTTTCTCACAGACGGTGTCCAACTGACCCCACTGTACTGTGCAGTTAACAAAATCAAAAACTAATAATGTGCATGCAAAAATATAAAATGGCGACAATTTACCCATCACACCCTATGTGTGTACTTTTTAGGTATGCTATATTAATGTATAAAAGTGCTCAATATCAGAGACAGAAAATATGTAAATAGAAAAATGGCCCGAAGATTATGTTCAAGCATGAAATAGACTGTTGCCACCTGGTGTTGATCTCATCGTCCACTTTTATTTTTATATATATTTAGAGAAAGAGAGAGAGACTACTCACAACTATAACCAGTGCAACATTATTTCACTTCTATACAAAACCTTCCTCCACTAAACATACAGACACTACATGACAAAAATAAATTGCCTATTAGATGCACAAACATTATCATCCAAATCCTGCATAGACCAACTAGAATTATAACAACAATTATACATATAAATGCTACCAAGCAAGACAAATACATGTGAGGTCTACTTAATCAATGAAAAACAAAGAACTAACTTTCTCTTTCATACTTCATTTTTGATGAAGCTTCAATAAAAAATGAAATTTATAAATGTTTTCTATTTGTTTCTTATCATTCATATATACATATTTATATATACATATATATCTCCAAATGAATAAGAATGAAGAAAATAATTACAAGGTCCAAAACATTAATTTAATATAGTGCTCAATATAAAAATAGAACAATGAATATTTATTATTAATTATTAAGTTAGAATCTGTGCAAACTACAAACTCCTACAAAATTGTACATTTTGTTTCGACATTGAAAGAACAATGTCTCATCAGGTAGTTAACTGATGGATTACTATCATTATTACCATCATTATTAAGTACCTGATGAGACATTGTTCTTTCAATGTCGAAACAAAATGTACAATTTTGTAGTAGTTTGTAGTTGCACATGTTCTAAAGTAATAGATAATATATAATTCTCAGAATGACCACACTCTGTGTCAGGCAAACATTTGTACTCAAGTATATCTGGACATGTTCTGGTTCCTTTTTCTCAAGATGAGTTGATTATTGTTGAGCAGTAGAGGAAGTTGTACATGTTCATGTCATTGTGCTGACACAAAATGAGGGAAAAGAATCTGGAGAAGTGGATTAACATCAAGTTTTGTGTGAAAATTGGTAAAAATGTTTGTGAAACATTAATCCTATTGTTATTGCAGTGTTAAAACCAAATTAAAAATGGCATATTTTTTCAATTTTATCTCCATATTCAAAATGATACCTAAAAAGTTAAAGGAATTTGACTGCAGAAAAAAAATTATTTGCCTTCATGCTTTCTATACTGTTTCCTTAAAAATAGAATTACTAAAAAGATTATGAAAGCCTAATGCAAGTATCATGTAAATTATGTAAGAGTAATGGCAAGAATCCAGATGATATTAAGTTCAGTTTCTTTTCTCACACTTCCCATCTGTGAAACTCCCTTCCATTTACTTGCTTCTCTCATTGCTAAAATCTCCAAAAAGTTAAATGCAACGTCAACTGCCATCTTGTATCTTCTTGAATCCCATTCTTTTATCCTTTCTTCAATACTCACTGTACATAGTCTTTTCTCTCACTGAAACCCCCTGTGCACTAGTGGTAGTCCCACCTTGCTTAGGTTGATATGGTTAAAAAAAAACAAAATGCTAAACAAATTCCTTGAACCTTTATGCAGTGCTTTGTAGATATGATAAGCAAATGTTAAGTGTTAGGCTTTCATTTGATATTAACAACTTGTATCAAACTGAAAATATGTGAAATATTATTGTTTCTAATAACAGTCAAAAGCTGATTGTTATTTGACAACAGTAATATTCATTACAAACTTAAAATGCTACTGTTATCTTTGAGCTATTTCGTTTTTGATGACTTTTCAATGTTGAATTCATATAGTTTTATCTAAAATTTAGTAAATGATTATAAAAATTTAGCATAATTTAAAAATAAAAATGTTTTTTTTATCAGCTGAAGTTATCTTTTACAGAAAAGAAACTTAAATAATACAAACTCAAATAACTTAAACACTTTTTCATATGTAAGATATTAATTGCATGAGGTTTAAGTAAACCATGATTTTGTTTAAAAATCAATGAGTATTTAGATTTTAGATTTAATAAAAAACAAAGATGGGGATAATGGTTCAAATGTAAATAGTGGAAATAATTGTTACACTAGAGAACATATCTTACTTCTCAGACAAAAACAGATTTGGATGTGTCTTGCGGGTAAAATGTGTCTTCACAAGTCATATATTTAAAAAAAGGTAAATCTCGCAGTTAGATACTTTCACAAAAATCTCTTTCCACGTACGTAAATTTGAACTGTCACTCAATCTATAAGAAGAGCTTAAAGAAGCAACAGAAAAAAGTGCAACTGCACTAATGAACAGGAGACACTAGTTGTTGGATTGTTTGACTTATACAACTCTGTTGATTGATGGTTGGAAGAAACAGATTAGGGAGCCTTATTACAAGCCAGAAGAAACTGACTACGATAATGATAACTCATCTTCCTAGAAATTTAGACAGAAATTCTGAAATTTCATAGCAAATTTGATTCTGTAGACTCTCAGTCAGTCAGTTAAGTGCCATACATGAAACACGCTTGGGCAATCATGTCTCGAAAGAGACATGACTGACTGGGCAGAAGATTATCCCGCAGTAGGTTGCCATTGCTTTCTGCGGTAGACTGGTTGTCAACCAAGGCTACAGAACCCAGTCTGTCCTATTACTTAACCCATAACTGGAAGGAAGAGACAGATTAATACCTTTCCCAATGGTATTTGCGTGTAAGTGAATGCAAGGAATTCAACTGAAATTCGAACTCAGTTCCCCGATTTCTTGTTCCGAGCCAATATCCACTGCGCCACAACGCACATCCTGTAGACTCTAGATAGATTAAAAACTTAAGAAAATATCTTCTTTTGCTTATAAAATATTTAAGATGTTTTACCAATTCAACAAATGCAAAGTGTTACTCAAATAATCAAAGAATTTGAACAAACTGACTAAATGTCGACCTCTCAGGTTATACTTTTATTTTATCGTACATATAACTACATCTCACAATGCACTGATGTATAGTTTGGGAATCTCTCAGGTCATACTTTTTTACATTACATATAGCAGCCCTTAATAAACCTAGTATCAGCAGCAACTCTGGGCTATAAAAACAATCAAAGCCTTATGTAGCTCTCTTTCCTGGGTTTTCTTCTTTTGGGCTATATGACATGAACTTTTCACACTGAAGCAAAAAGAGCTGTGGATACTTCACACTGAAACACACCAACACAGTAAGTCCCACTAAAATATATTCATGAACATTTTGTTGTGTATGCAATTTATCTCTAGGAAAAGAAATTTGTTTTAAGCTTTCCTTTTGTTAATTTTGTTTTATAAATGTTATCTTGCATTGCAAATCAACCATACTCGTTTATTTTTTTAAGTAACCAACCTAATAAACTGGGTAAGATAGTGTAGTGGATTCCTACTGACTTTTGAATTCAAAGTTTCCTTTCTTTTAGACTGGTTATTATCCAAGACTAAGCCTTGTCTACCCTGCTATTTAAATCATTGCTGGAATAATGAATAGTACTTTTGTTAATAACAGTTAGCTTTTGACCAGTGTTCATAACAATATTTCACATATTTTCAATCTGATACTTGGTTGTTAATATCAAATGAAACCCCAACACTTAACATTTGTTTATCTTATCTCCAAGGTACTAAATAAAAGTTCAAGAAATCTGTTCCTTATTTATAAATGTAATCTCATCTGGACTCTTTTTGAGCATGATCCTTGCATGAGGTTTTCATAATCTCTTTAGTAGTAATACTTTGAAGGAAACAATGGGGTAAATAAGTTTTTTCAAATTCCTTGAACATTTTAAATATCACTTTGTATATAGAGACAAGATTTAAAAGAAAATATGCCATCTTTTAATTTATTACTCTTACGACAATAACATTTTTTTAATATAATTCCCTTGATAATCAGTGAAAAATATTAGGCTCACACTAAATCAGTGCTCTACAGCAGGCAGTCGTATTGATCTTTTTTTTAGCTTAGCTTCTACTTGCCTTGCCAATTGCTGTTCTACAGTAGGCATCCAAACAGCAAGTTTAATTATAATGAGAAGATGTAAGCTATATAAAGCTAAAAGTCCAAGTCATCTGCATGTAAAACTTGAATTTGATTTCTTGTGAACAAAATACAATCAGTTTTAGATTTTCACTTTCTATGTTTGTACTTCTTTAGTTACAGTGTAGAACACTCTGCTGGCATTATTTGCATTTCATAAAAACATTACACACTATGAAATCAGCCTTTCTCAGACGTGCACCAGAAAAGTCGGTGAATATCCGACAGGTGTGAGATCAATCAGGTTTCAGTCCCAGCTTGCAGCAAATGGTTAATCTAGCTGTACTGAAGAGCTGTGATACAGCAAAACAGACCTGTCTGTGGATGGTTTATATATATATATATATATATATATATATATATATATAATGTATGAATATATGTGTATGAGAAAGTCCTCAACCTTAATAAGTAGCCCTTTCCTCCCTAATTTTGATATTTGGTCAGGTTTTAGGAAGTGGGCCTGGCTGAACATTTTAGCACTAACCTGTAAATATATAAGACAAAAGAAAAACTTTTCTTAGCCAATGCATTTTGTCCTCTGATGGACATTATCAAGGCAAATGTAAGGGTTTATTTTGCAGCAAGTATTTATAAACAATAGTTTTTATATTTTCAGAATTTTAAAATTTAATTTACCTTGACTTTCAATTAGACTGATTCTTAAATTCATGAGCATTCTTAAATTTTAAAACTCTAAAAGCTAATGACATTTTTACTTTTGTATATAAATACATGTTACAAAATAAAATTCTCACATTTGCATTGATAAAATCCATCAGAAGATGAAACTTTTTGGCTAAAGGTACTTTTACTTTTGTTTTATTCACATTGTCTTTTTACAGATATATATTTTAGTTATATCTGAATTTTTTTGTGTCTTTATTATATAAAATTTGACAATTCCTGGAATAGCCCTGTGAAAGCAAAGTTTGTTTAGCTGGTCACTATTGGCTACTGTCACTTTTAAACTCCTCCCTTTATGAAGCGATACACTTTGTGAGATAACAGAGCTATTACAAGAAATATTCTTGAAATGCAATTTTTTGAATACCTTTCAATAACGTAGTCATATGTTGCTGAATCTTTATTGTCAACAGCAGTGGCACTAATCGGCAGGAAGTTTATATTTAAGGCTCCAAGTTCACTACAGAGAATTGTTCTAAAAGACAATAAGTAGCCTTGTGGATTAAAGGGTTAATTTGTGTATTTGGTGACATAGTAATTGTGAGTTCAATTCCTGTGTACTTGGACTCAGTAGAAACATACGACCTAAGCAGTACTAAAAATAACAATGAGATGATATCCCTAGCAGAATGAGAACAGTCTAATTCTATAGATTAAATAAAGGTTTAAGTTCAGAATTTCTGGTAGTTTACTCAAATTGATAAACGTTGGGTAAAGACCAGAGGACACAATAATAGAAACTTTATGATAACAACAACAAAGATGAGGGTAAAAAGTCCAAATATAAATGGTGTAATTTAATCTTTATCCTTTTGGAGTATTTTTCAATTTTGGAAATAACTAAATATTACATGGGGCTAAGATTGGTGAATAAGGTGGATGGCTCATTTTTGTAATGGCTTTCTTAGCCAGGAACTCATAAATTCATGTAATGTATCATCCACAGAAACATTGTCAGGGGAGAGTCCACTTGTTATGCTAGAGCTTGGGTCTTTTCCTCTGAACAGATTCTTATAACACCTTCATCACATTCAAATAAATATGTTGATTGTTTGCCCTCTGTTATGGTGAAACACACCTATTCCTCAGATAATGAACTCTCCCTCCTATATTAAATAAGAGTTAACAGGAAGTTAACGGAAGAAGTACTTGGAAAGTTCATGGGAGTTCTTTAGACTTCTATTGGAGTTCAGTAGAACTACTAGGCAGTTGATATTAGTCAGCAGTTAGCCGAATACTACGGAGTCAGCTTTACTCCATTAACTTGACTGCAGGTTTTATATTTTATGAACAGTCATGTTTATAAGTAACTAGCAGTATAGCCTGGCGTTGCTCGGGTGTAATGAAAGCTTTTATATATATATTATCGATTTTCTGCACTATTGTAGGAACTGCAACCTTGAAACTTCTGAATATTGTTTCTTATGTCATTGTCTATGAGTGTATAAAATTTGATTGAAATCGGACCACTCCTTCTATAACCCGATTTTTTTCATTTATCAATTCTCGATATTTATCGAGGGTACTGGGACACAAAACTTAGCTAAGAACACTTGCAGATGCTTATAGTACAACTGTGTAAATTTTCAAGAAAATCGGTTCAGCCGTTTCGGAGTCTATAGGTAATGGGGACACACACACACACACACACAATTTTCCATTTATAAATAAGTTTAGATTTAGATTTGGATTTGTAAGGAAAACAATGAATTACTATAACTATAGAACAATAATATGAAAAACATTGAAAATGTAAAAGCTTCTAAAGTCATTAACGCCTACTGTTGGAGTAGTAAATATTGTTTTAAGTAGAAATTATAATTAATAGAGAATGTTTTATACATTTATAATACCTATTAATTAATATTAGAATTTTTTTATAAACTTATAATTAATACTAGATGTTTTAAAAACTTATAATCAATACTGAATTTTTATTATTGACCTATAATTAATAGCAGGTTTTAATTTAAGTTTGTGAAATTAATACCAAATTGTCAGTCAATTAAGTGCCATACGTGATACATGCTTGGGCGATCATGTCTCGAAAGAGACAAGACTGACTGGGCAGAAGATTATCTCGCAGTAGGTTGCCATTGCTTTCTGCGGTAGGCTGGTTGCCGACTGAGGCTATAGAACCCAATCTGTCCTGTTATTTAACCCATAACTGGAAGGAATAGACGGATTAATACCTTTCCCAAGGGTATTTGCATGTAAGTGAATGAAATGAATTCAGCTGGAATTTGAACTCAGCTCCCTGATTTCTTGTTCCAAGCCACTATCCAGTACACCACAATGCACATCCTAGGAATTGTAAGTGAATTCAAGAAATTCAGTTGAATTTCTTGAATTCACTGACGCGCAAATGCCCTTGGAAAAGGTATTAATCCGTCTCTTCCCTCCAGTTAGGGGTTAAATAACAGGACAAATTGAGTTCTATAGCCTTGGTCGGCAACCAGTCTACCGCAGAAAGCAATGGCAACCTACTGCGGGATATTCTTCTGCCCAGTCAGTCATGTCTTTTTCGAGACATGATCACCCAAGCGTGTATCACGTATGGCACTTAACTGACTGACCAAATTGTATGATGGATATTAATGAGTTAAATGACTGTTTTAACTATATTCTTTTATATCTTTTTGATTATTTGTTTATATCTGTTGGTGATTATAATTTTTATTACAGTTATTTTAAAAAATATCTTTGATGACTTAAATAAGAATAACCTTTCAATATTTTTTATTCATGTTAACAAAATCATTGATTGAAAGACTGTCTTGAAACAAATACTGATAAGATTAATATTTAACATTATTTCATTTGTCAAAAGTAAAAAAAATTATTTTGACACTAAAAAATATGTTTGCTTTTTGTCGGTTTCCTCATTGTTTAACTGGAATCACCTTTTGCTGTTGAAAGGTCATGAGTAACATTGGTATTGTGACTTACAAAGTTAAACATACTAAATGTCAGTTGATTAAAGGTAACAACAATATTGGTACTTTAGTAATTGTGCATTCCTCTGAGTTCAACAAAATATTTAAATATTAACCTAACCTTTTAAGATAAAAACTATTTCTTATTTTAATTTCAGATAAATTTTTCTACAACAGACTTGTGACATTTATGTCCAGGTAAGATAATTTATACATGTTTATTTTTATTTGCACATTTGAAAGACGATGCTAAACATATAATGTATCTATGACTTCCAATTTTCATTAGACGAACTCAAGTCACTGGTGCCTCCTCAACAGGTGTTTACTCATGCAACCAGATTGGCAACTGGGTCCCACCCATTCACAGTTAGGTTAGCCAAATGTAGATGACAATTCTACTCCTGCAGCTTCTTCTCTCGCACTTCCCTCTTGTGAAACTCACTCCCTTATTCTTGCTTTCCTGATGGCTACAACCTCCAGAAATTTAAATGTAATGTCAATACTCATCTACTAACCACTCGACCCCGTATTTCCTTCCCTTTCTCCCCACCCTTGGAACTGTCAACACACCTGCATTCTCATCTTTTTATTGCTCCTTTCTAATTGGTTTGTACTCTCTCTTCTAATTAATCTTCTTTCAGTTATGTAACCCCCCCCGCACATCTTCTGCTCTGATGAACTTAAATCACTGGTGCCCCCTAGGTGTGAGTTTGCACAAGATACTAGATTGGCAACTAGGTCCCACCCTTTTACAGTGAAACCATGAAATGTAACCGCAATTTCTACTCCAACAGCTTCTTTTCTCACACTTCCCGCCTGTGGAATTCCCTTCCGCATGCTTGCTTCCCCAACAGCTATAATCTCCAGGAGTTTAAATGTAAGGTCAATAGACACCTCCTAACACACTAATCCACACCCATTCTCTCCAACTCTCCCACTATGTACATCCTAACTCGTCTATCGCCCTGTGTAACCCACTGCGCTATAGTGGCAGTAGAATGCCTTGCTTGGGGTGACATGATTAAAAAAAAAAAAAAAAAATCAGTGGCATTTCTGCCTTGCTCGGGGTGAAATGATTAAAAAAAAAAGTATATTCAGTTGACTTTAGTTAATTGTACTACCATTTCCCTTGACCAGTTTAGTTCCTTGTCAACCTAGTTATTAAATTGGCACCTTTTCTCCACTGACCTAGCTCTTTCAGTTTGGTGAGTGGAAAAGAATGGCTTGTAGCATTCAATACCTCCAAAATAAAGCAAGTAGCATTTCAATACCACCAAGCAGTCAGTCAGTCAAGTGCCATATGTGATACACGCTTGGGCGATCATGTCTCAAAAGAGACATGACTGACTGGGCAGAACATTATCCCACAGTAGGTTGCCATTACTTTCTGCGGTAGACTGGTTGCCGACCAAGGCTATAGAACCCAATCTGTCCTGTTATTTAACCCATAACTGGAAGGAATAGACGGTTTAATACCTTTCTCAAGGATATTTGCGCGTAAGTGAATGCAAGGAATTCAACTGGAATTCAAACTCGGCTCTCTGATTTCTCGTTCTGAGTCGATATCCACTGCACCACAACGCACATGACCCTAAATTTACACCAGTCCTGATAAGTGGTCATACTTTCTCAATGGATCACTCTGCCTTGAATATATATTGGGTCTGAAGCACATTCCAAATCTCAAATTGAACTTGCAGTATATTCATACCATCACTAAAGATGCTGGAAGAATTGTTGGTTCCTTGTACCCTTCCAGAAAGTACCTAACTCTTACTGTCATGCTTTATTTTTACAAGAGTGAGATAAGACTAAAAATAGAATATTGTTACTATATCTGGTGCTGCCCAGTCCCCACTGTCCAGCCTTGAAACAGACCAAAAGGGATTGCATATCATTAATTATTTCACCCTACAAACTCTTTCCCACAGACAAAGCATTGCTACTCTATTGTTATTTTCATCACAAATGTTCAGATGAACTACATTCCTTAGTTCCAATAATTCAGACCTTCACAGCTAGGACTCCCCCATGCCACATACACAGCATCAACTCATCCTGATTCTCTTTATATTCCATTGGTAAAGAAGAAGTTCCACTTAGCTTCTTCTACAAAACTGTCACTTTATGGAATAAATTCCTGAGAAGATACTTCTTTTGAACACTACAATTTTAGCCTCTTCAAATCAATTATCTATCCTACATATCCTTATAATATGCACGTTTTAGCTCCTTTCTTTATTCCATTACAAAAACTTCATTCAGTAACTTTGAGTAACTCTTGGGTCTTGTATTGGGGGAGCAATGGTATAAAAAAACATTTGTATCTTGTTGATAGCAAGGTTTCTTTTTGCCAAATTCAAAATAAAGTTTGTAAACAGTTTATATAGACCATTATCCTCATATCAGGGAAATGTCATCTGCTGTGGCAGCTACAAATTCAATTTATCTTATAGGAAATCGCCTATACATGACTACTCTTGATTTGGAAATCCTTAACAAAAATTAAAAACCTAATCTTGATAGCACATCAATTTTAAGAAAAGCAATAAAAAAACTCTTTTAAAATGGCTGATTTTTGTTTAATTTCCCAGCAGCCTCCTCTTCAACATCTGTGTAGCAATCTACATCATTTTTGGCCCCGAATGAATAAAATTAATTGGTTGCATCATTTAAACCAATTGCTTCTTTCACAGAATTTTTTTCCATGTAGACTTTGGTGCAATGCAGGGTTATGATTTGTTTCATTTCTACAACGATCAGTTTTCACTTGATACTAGAATAAATATTTACAAACTACTAGTAATACTTAATAGTCAGTTAGTACATGAAACAGGTTTGTTTATATACTGATAAGTTATTTTAAGACTAAGAACTGCATGAACAAGTAGTTTGCAATGATATATGCCCAGCAGAAAATAAACAGTTCATGACATGTGTATACACACACACACACACGTAAGGATTGACGTCAAGATTTTTAGCTCAGAATTCTGAGTTAGTCCAGTACTTAACTGTATAGGTTGATTCCTCAGTGACCTAAAACTGTGCTTCCGCCCAATGTTTTTAGGCTTGAAAACTCAGTTTGTATGCCACAATTCATGGTAATATATATCTAAGAAAATTAACAGATTTTTTATTTTTAATCCAACATATATTTTTATTACTTCTAAAACTTATTTTTAGTGGATACCCATATTTGTTGACATTTGTTTATTATAAATAGTATTCATTTTGCCGACTGGCCTTCATACCCAAGAAAAACGTAGGCAAAATTAGAAATAGAAAAAGACAAAAATAGAACTTGATTGTAAAGCTTTTTATATCTAAGGGGTCAAAGCATGCAGGATCAGACAATGGACTCTCCTGCAAAGTGGGCATTTTGTTTTCGATTATATTTTTTTAATTTTTGAATGTATCCAATCATATTTCTGATTTTTGGTTTGAAATTCTATTTTTCAAAAACATTAAAATGATGACATAATAAACAAAACTTTTTGAAAGTGGCTGGTGTTAGCTAAAAGTGTTCAGACATTGAAGATATATTTACAAATCTGAAACAGACAAAAAAAACCTTTTCTCTTCAAAATTGTTATAACCATCATAAACAAGTATCCACCTGTTAGACCAATCACCAGCCTCCTTTTCTCAGTTGTTTGTACTCATCCCAAGATTTTTAAGGTTGTTTTTAATGACATCTTTAAAATGTTTCTTTGGTTTGTGTGGAAGACGTTTTCAGCTTGTCAATTTGCAATAAACAACTGTTTTGGGAGGTGACCATCCACCATCTTTATGCTGTGACCAGCCCAGCGCATCGGGTTACATGTTAGCATCTTTTCAAAACTAAACGTATTTGTCCATTTTAAAATTTCTGTGTCTGGCACAAAAGATTGCCACTTTATACTTAAAATCCTCTGAAAACACTTTTGGTGAAAATGTTCCAAAATTTGGATGTGTCACTAGTAAGTTGTTGATGTCTCTAAGGAATGTAGCAGAGCAGTTTAAAATGTACGTCTCATACACACTTAGTTTTGACTGAAATACCTCTCTCTGAGCATACACAATATTGTAATGTTCTAAAGACCTTGTTTTCTGTAGACAATAAATTATTTTAGCATCAAGTGAGCTGCCTCTTGAAAGAACACTGCCAAGACAAACAATATATATATATATATGTATGTATAAATGCATGCATATGTATATGTATGTATATATATATATATGTCTATATATATGTGTGTCTATATATATATATGTGTGTGTGTGTGTATATATATGTATATGTATTTGAAAACAATTTTGAAGTATAAAGATAAAATCAAATTTTGCAAGTCAGTGAAAAAAAATCTTTTATAGCTAAAACAGGTGACAGGAAAAACTTACTATGCGAGTGTGAAAAAACCAACACGCATGCACACATATGAACTCTCTAACCTGCTCACGACTTATCTATTTTTAGTTTATTTGCCTGAAGATAGTCAACTTTAGACTCGAAACACGTGTAACGACACAAATACCATTATGGACACTTAATATTATACATAAAGCAAGTAATATTAACAATAGCAACAATAAATCTACACTTTAAACAAAATGTTCATGGCTTCTTGCACGTTTTCTTCTATACCAATTTCTCTTGTTGGAACAATCCCTGTTTTTGTTTTTAATGTGTGTGTGTGTGTGTGTGTGTGTAATTGCAACTGCCGAAAAAATAAAACCTGTCTATTGAATGGCCAATGTATGTCCGAAAGTATTGTTTATAGAGCTCAAAATCATTTGGATGATAATGATGTTAAATTTTACTTTGGAAGTACTTCTAACAGGTGTAAGATAAAATTTAACAGCCACATGTTGTTTTTAAACAACAGTAAATACAGCAAAAGTACTGCTTTATCCATATGTTATTGGAAATTAAAACACAACAGGAAGAACCCAATTATTACCTGGAATATCGTAGCTAAATCTAAATTTTACAATAGAAAAAGAAATAAAATCTATACCTTTTAGAAATACTTGTCATCTTAAACCATATCAATAATTTAAATTTGCATAATAAAAAAAAGTGATTTCATGACCACATGCTGTCATAGAAAAATACTTAAATTCTTAGACCCAGATTGATATAAATCCCTCTTTACATTTGCCTATTTCTTGTGTATGATATTTGAGTTTCAAACTTGGTGAAAGGTCACTTGAAGGCTAACCATGTTGCATTTGACCTTCAAAAGGCCAGAATGCCAAAAATCTTGAAAAAATGAACAATGCAAATAATGAAGATTCTCATCAGACTATTCTTGAAATATCTGGAGTGACTGATTTGACTTTGAGTTTAGGTTAGTAAATATTAACAAATTTGAAAATGAAATATCCTGTTTGCTCACAGTGAATAAAGATAGACACATACACAATTGTTTAAATAGATTTGAGGGAGAAAGGTCAATATGACCCATAGTTTCTTTCCAAAATTATAAAGATTTTTTTTCAAAATAATTCTAATAATAACTCTAGTGCAACGGGATGGTTCAGCCTTGGGTATCAGTTCCCTGGAACTGGGCACCTCTTAGTGTTTATTTTTCTCAGAAGCATATCTATCTGGGACAGACACAGCTGAGAGATGATGACCCCCTATTTGGCAGGCAGGCAGGCAGGTATATATATATATATATATATATATATATATATATATATATATATTGTTTAATTACTTAGTTTTTGGTCATAATAAAATTTTTTGAATAGTTTGAAAAGCTCTTCCCTTATTTTATCATTTTCTCTTTTGTTGTCTGGTGCTATCATTAATCCGTCATCTCTATATAATCCATGGTTGTCTATATGGATTAATTTGTTGATTTTATTTAGAATGTATATGCTCATCAATTCCGAAATTTCTGCTCCGTCATATGATCCTTGTGGTACATCAAATGTGCTATTGTTTGATTTTTTAATCCATGCTTTACCTTTGTGGAAAAGTATTGATTTGCGGCAATGTAGGGTTATATCAATATGTTCAGATGTTATTTTTATGTCACTTTACTTGATTTTTACTTATCATGCCACTACTGACAGTTTCATACATCTGAATGAAAAGAACAGAACATTTTTTTAAATCACTGACAAAATATATAATTTCTTTATTTATTTTAAAGCAAAACGTATTAACCACAATAATCACAGTAATCTGAATGGTTCACAAAAAAGTTCATTTTAAATAGTCCATAGAGTGTTAAAAGTTTGACAACACAAAATGAATTTTAGATTATTCTTTATGTTTGTATGTGTACATACATACACACACACACATATTGGGTTGTCCAGAAAGTTTATAATGATTTTTAGTTGTTTAAGTTCCAACATGTTAGAACACTTCAAATTTATCGACATATATAATATGCTCACATTTCTAATTAGAGCACACTTCAAACTAGCTCTTGAGAAAGACAATTTAAAATTACTTAATTCATGGCAATTTTCCATTCCTATGAAAATGAAAGATTATAAGGTTCATTTTAAATACTTGATGCTTTTTGTATTACCATAAAGCAAAAATCCCTTGCAAACAACAAAAAAGATAAGTGCTGTGTACAGTGAAGGTGCTTTAGCTGAGGAAACTGTATGGAAGTGGTTTATTAAGTTTAGATATGGTGATTGTAGTTTTATTGACGAAGAATGCTCAGGCAGATCCTTGCCTTCCACTACAGATGACGACCAAATCAAAACTGAGAATAACCTGCATTACACAACATGGGAATTTGCAGAAACACTAAATTTATCAAAATCCACTCATGAAAATGGACCATTTTTGAAGCAATGTGTGATGTGTAATAAGAAATGGATTATTTACAACAATGTTCAGTGAAAAGATCCTAGGTTAAGTGTCATGAGGCAACTTTAGCCACCCCAAAAGCAGGTCTTCACCCCTAAAAGTCATGTTGTGTATCTGGTGGGATTGGTAAGGAATCTTGTACTATGAGCTTCTGCCAAGACATATGTTGGGTATGGCTTCTTTAGGTTAGAATGAAAGACAAAACTGTGTAAGGAAAATCTGTTGGAATTTTTTTTGGATAATTGGGGCAATAAATTAAATTATCAGATCAAAAAGTTTTTATTTAACTTTTATATACTGTATATATTCACATATCATGCATCTTTTAAAGACCCAATTTTGAAGCTAATTTTAAGGTGTATATATATATATATATATATACAAGTGGGCTGATTTAAAATACAACAGACATTGTTGGTGTTTATATATATATATATATATATATATATATATATATATATATATATATATATATATATATTAAAGTTGTTGGTGTCTGTTGGATTTGAAATTAGCCCACTCTGAATAGAACTCTGTTTTTTTTTTTTTTGTTTTTTTCTTGTATTCCACATTGTACACTTTCTGGTCACTGGTTGTCAGATCTGATAAGGTAATTTAATTTTTTTAAAAAAATTTTTAATCTTTTAGAATTATATTGAAAGATAAACCATATAGAAACAAAATTAAAAACAAAATTAAGAAAAAAAAATTTCCTTTCCTTTATGCACATTTATTTATTTTCAGTGGCCCAATTGGTGTCCATATTCTTGCTCGAGATGATGCAATCAATAAATGGAGGAAACTCCTTGGCCCTACAAGAGTCTTAAGGTGAGTTAGTCATTTGTTATTTTGAATATGTTGTTTCTTTTATAATTATCCCTCATATTAACTTGAAAAATTTTCACACTTTTGAAACAGGAAATGTTCATAATAATTTTTCTCTGGAGGAAAAATATACTTTATTTTATTTTAAAATTATTAAATTAGAAATATATCGCATACAGTGAAACATGTTAATAGCACTGTCTTATACTAAGACTTCAGTTTTTTGATTATAGAAAAATATTGACTTCTATTTCTGTGGTTTATACTTATGCATTTGGTTTTCTGTAGTGAAAATAGCTGAGGTACCTATTACAAATAATGACCTTGAATCATGTTAGTCATGCGGCTCTTTTGTGATGAGCCATAGCTCATGTGGCTCATTGCTAAAAAAAGTTTTTCCATGCCTGATTTAGATGCTGAACCACTTGAAAACACCTGATACTGTAAAAATAGCAGAGGTCATATCACTGTGATATGATACTTGCATTAATGAAACTAACCTATCAGTGTCTTACCATCAGTCAGTTAAGTGCCATACATGATACATGCTTGGGTAATTATGTCTTGAAAGTGCTGACAGGGCAGAAGATTTTCCCACAGTAGGTTGCCATTACTTTCTGCTGTAGACTGGTTGCCAATCTGCCCTGCAATTTAACCCATAGTTGAAGGGAGAAGTGATGGATTAACACCTTTCCCAAGGGTATTTGTGCATAAGTTAATGCAACGAATTCAGCTGGAATTCAAACTTGGCTCACTGATTTCTCAATCCGAGCTGATATCTACTGCACCACAACGTACAGTCTTACCATCGGTCTACTCAAATCAATATGTGGCACAGGCAGTCTCCAAATATCTTGATTAGTTTCTTGTCATTGGATAAAGGCTGTCTGATACTGAGAGGCCACAGAATGTTGCACAAGCAACATATAAATGACTATAAACAAATGTGTGGGTACCATCAGGTTTCCAGAGTTTTAGAAGAGCCACCTCATCTACTATAGCTTATTTAGTGATTGTCTTCGTACAAATAGTAGTCATCATACTTATCATGTATGTAATGCATATACCTAACACAAAGCTAGGTTTATGTAGAGCTAAGTACTTTCTGATAACAGAATTAATTATAAACTATTTTTTCTCTGATTAATATTTGTGAGTGGATTGAATTCATTCTGAATAGAAAAGCAAATAACAATACGGTTCTTGATTGGAGTTCTAGAAAGATATTTAATAGTATTCAATAACTGTGGACTTTTTATATTTGATGATCTAACAGAAAGAATTATATTACCCATCTATATTACCAGTGCTATATTAGTAAGTGACTGTTTCCTGTAAATGCATATAAGGTTTTGGAAGGTTTTTTGTTTTATGCAATCATCAGCCATGTATATATGACTAGCAGTATAGCCTGGCATTGCTCAGGTGTAATGAAAGCTTTAAAACTAATCCATGGTCCTGGAGCTCAGACTCTTTGGACGTTGGCACGAAAGACTAAAAAGCAATAGTTGTTTCCAGTTAAAGCGAAACTGTAGACTGAAAGAAAAATGAATGGATGTAAGTCAAATTTTGATTTCCTGGTATCAATATCAAATGTTTTTTTCGTCATAAACTGAATTTTGAAGGCTAAATAAGTCCTCTGAGTATATGGTATCATGGCTGAGACTAAGAACTACAATTATACCTACTTAAAGCCAAACCCAAAGCAAAAACTAAAAAAAAAGGGCTGAAACAAAATATAGACATACAGGCAGATAAACAGACACACACACAAACATCTTGCCTTTTATATATATATGTTATCAATTTTCTGCACTATTATAAGAACTTCAACCTTGAAACTTCTGAATATCATTTCTTATGTCTTTGTCTATGAGTGTATGAAATTTGATTAAAATCTGACCACTCCTTCTATAACCCGATTTTTTTGATTATCGATTTTCGATATTTATCAGGGGTACCCCGAGACAAAACCTAGCTAACAACACTCGCAGCTGCTTATAGTACAACTGTGTAAATTTTCAAGAAAATCGGATAAGTCGTTTTGGAGTCTATAGGTAATAGATACACACACACAGACAAAGTTCCATTTATAAATAAGTTTAGATTAGAGGATCCTTATCAAAACAGAACAGTGAAAATACTGTCTGTAATATTTGGATCAGTAAATGTTATTCAAAACAAGATTTTTTGTTTTGTCAGTTAAGTCATTCTATGCAGAGAGGTAACCATGCGCTAAAAAGGGGGTCCACTTGTTTGTTGTGCCCATATCCACTTTTTTCACTCTTATGCAAACAGTACCTTTGTCCTTTTTTTCTTATTCTATTGAAAATCAGATGTACATCTACCTGTCTTGCTTTTCAAAATGGTGAAATTTAGCATTAAATAACCTGAAAAGTTGGTATGCCATCAAACAAAATGAACAAAACCAATCGTTTTTAAATTTTGAATAAAAAGTATGAAAATGAATTAAATTTTTTCAGCTGTGTCTCTCAAAGAAATAAAAATCAAGACCTCAAGGGTCATTTGATTGTTTTACAGCTGAGATTATTCATTAACAAAGCTCACTTCATTTTTCATTAGTCATTAACAGAAAATTGAAAACAAAGTTAACATCACTTATCTTAAATTTTATTTGTTATGCTCAGCATTTCTTTGTGCATAGTAGTAGTCATAGCACAGCTCACCATGCCTTTTGTGACAAGAAGGTTTTTTCCTGCCCTACTTCTCCAGTTATTCTCTATTCATACTTATCTCCTAATTTGCATAAATACTACATCATTATTGTTATTTCTTTCATTAAATTTTTTTTTGATAACTACTCAGACGGTCAATTTATTTTATTGATATCAATGAGCAGTCTTCTTTATTTTTGAGTAATGGTCTGAGTAGATGCTATAAAAGGCAACTGAAATTAAGATGGATTAAAAAGAAATTTATGATTTATTTTTCTTGGTCCTAATGCTCTTTAATAGCAACAGCATTCTGGATAATTGCACTCTAGTGTTCTAGTTTGTTGGCAGCTCTAGTCAAAAATGAATACTGATTGAAAATGTTTCATCCAATGAAATTCAAGATAATATTACTACTAAAATATGTATAAAACTAGCAGTATAGCCCGGCGTTGCTCGGGTGTACTGAAAGCTTTAAAACTAATCCATGGTCCTGGAGCTTAGACTCTTTGGACGTTGGCACGAAAGACTAAAAAGCAATAGTTGTTTCTAGTTAAAGCGAAACTGTAGGCTGAAAGAAAAATGAATGGATGTAAATCAAGTTCTGATTCCCTGGTATCTATTGAGATATATATATATATATATATATATATATATAATCGATTTTCTGCACTATTGTAAGAACTGCAACCTTGAAACTTCTGAATATCATTTCTTATGTCTTTGTCTATGAGTGTATCAAATTTGATTAAAATTGAACCACTCTTTCTATAATCCGATTTTTTCGATTATTGATTTTCGATATTTATCGGGGGTACATCGACCCAAAACTTAGCTAAAAACACTCGCAGACACTTATAGTACAACTGTGTAAATTTTCAAGAAAATCGGTTCAGCTGTTTCGGAATCTATAGGTAACAGATACACAGACACACACACACACACACACACAAAAAGTTTCATTTATAAATAAGTTTAGATTAGATTTAGATTTAGATAAGGAAAATTAAAGATAGCAGCATCAAGTGTTCATGAAAAATAAAGGATAAGATTATCTGTTTAGATTTGGATTTTTTCTGCTATTGGCTTTCATTTTGTTTTGTTTTTTGTTTTTTTTAATCATTTCACCCCAGATAAGGTGATAAAACTGCTAAGATACAATGGTAAAATAATCTGAGAAAAATCATTATTAAGGAGAGACAGCTATAAAAGAAGAGGATTAAAGAAGACAGAAGATAGTGATTGGCATTGCATTTAAATTTTTGAAGATCAAAGTTGACTGGAAAATCAGAGGAAAATTCAACGAGTGAGAAGTGCATGAGAAGAAACTGTTAGCATAGAACTTATAATTACATCTAACAATTTCAACTGTAAAATGAGACCTAGCTGCCAATCTAGTACTGCACTTAAATTCATAAAGTCATAGGTACATAGTTCAAGCAGTGAATCTGTTGCATAGACAGATTTTCTGAGAAAAAAAAAAAGTATGTTAGTTTTGGATGAGGTCAGTTCTTGATTTTCAATCTGTGTTTAAAGCAGCCATACGATAAAGACCTGAAAAGTTGTGATAAAGCACAAAGGAAATTAAAATGAAGAAATTACTATTTTTAAAAAAAAAAAGAAATTAACCATATTTTCTGATGCTAAGGAAATTATGACTTGCAAAATCAAAAAATAAACATAAAATTAAAGTAAACTTCAGCTTGCTGGATACAAGATAAATTTTCAAGATTAAAAAAAGTCATTGATATGAGAATTTGCAATAAGTTTTCTTCTTCTGTACAGTTATTAGAGTGAAAAAGATAGTCTCATAAAGAAAAATAAGAAATGTTCAAATACTTTATTAGATTTTTTTTTCTAATGTTCACCCAATAGCATGCCAGAGAGCCACTCAAGGTAGAGGGTTACTGTATGGAGTTATATTAGCATAAGAAAGGGTAAGAACTTAAGTTCTTGGGGTTATACAAGAAAAATGGTTTAATTAGTGCATATAATTTCAAATTTCAGCTGGAGACATGAGAAGTATAAAGTTGAAGTAGACTTTAGAAGGAACTGGAAGCCTAATTCTAAACAGGGAACAAGAGATAAATCTCTATTCATTTTTAAAAGATTGAGGAGGAGTGTGAATCAGATGATAGGCAAGCCCATCTACTCTTATTAAATAAGAAAAAAAAAAGATGATGGATTGCTGACACCTGTTTTGTATCAGTAGAAGTAATGCATAGTCTGAATTGCTTCTACTGTTAGTCAAGCACAGAAAATGGCCTTTCTTTAAGTTCTAATGTTGCTGGTTTCAAAAATGATATTAAACAAAAAACCCACTCATCCTGAATATAACAGAAGGTTTTTTTAATGTAGGGGTCTTGCAAGTACAAGAGACCAGGGTCCAAAAATACAGTTTTTTAAGGAGTTAATATACCTTCACTGATTGCGTCATTTAATGTTTTATAATACAGTAGAACTGTGTCAAACATAGACCTTTGTGCTCACAAAAAACAAAAAAAAGTGTCAAAAGGACAGTTTTTCCCTTGACATTGCCATTATTTCAAATCCCTTCACTACTCGCCAATGTTAATTTATACTTTTTTTGTTCTTGAGAATTTTTAACAAAAATATTAAACACTAGTTATTTATTAGATTATTTATTTACAAGAATAATTTTATATTTACAACATTCTAAAAACTAATACAATTAAAACTAATAATATCATCTACTAGCTTATAAAGATATATATGTGAAAACAATATTTTATTCATAAATTTATAAACATTTACTAAATTATTAAAATATGCAAACCAATTGTAAGGAAATCCTTGTTATTTACCATTTATAAAGTTTGAATCCATTTGCAATTAACAGTTTTACCAACCATTCCAATAAAATATATAATAAACAGTGTGAATAAGCAATCTAATAAATAATTTTCATCATTTTTGTTGTAAATTCTCAAAATGAAGAAAATGTATAAATTCACTTTCATCATATGTTTAGGTTTTATTACGATTCTAATCCTGGCTTTTTAAGTGTTAAGGTAATTAAAATGATACCAGTGTCATGCAAAAAAAACATCCCTTTGACATTGCATGTTTTTGCAGCATGAAGTTTGCTGAAAACTGAAGAATTTGGATCAAAGATTCTGTACATAACTTTTTTAATTTTCAATCCTGTTTTAGTATTTTGCATTTTAATTTTTGTATTTGTCATATTAATATTAACCTTGGTTCAAACTGTATAATTATGTTAAAATAAACTTTGCAATATACTGTTATTTTTATGCACTAACTGTAAAGTGTCCTGGGTATGATGATAAACTACGTCTGGGTCCTGGGTTTGACAATAAACTGCATCTGGCAGTGAGGCCTCTAATTGGGAAGTTTTAAGGAGCATGGAACCACCTTTTAATTGCTGATGTTCCCAGTTTCACCCTTACTCAGAGTAGTAGCACCTGTTGGGGTCCCAGCTATGGGCAAAGAGTTACCCCCACTAAACTGGGGTCAAAATACTATGAAAGTATAAAAATAGATTTTTGTAGTGGAAATTCCAGTAATACTTTTTTGAAAAAGAAAATATTACCAACAATACATTTTGGAAAAAATAAAAAATATTAACAGCAATATATTTTTAAAGAAAATATATGTATATACCAGTAATACATCTGACTCTCAACAAAACCCTCTTTACAAAAATACATCAATGAAACCTGATCTAAAAACTGATTTTTTACCAAGAATACATATTCTGTTCATATGAATCTGTTGTAAAAAATCTTGTCAGCATTAAATAACCCATTGAAGTGTTGATGTACCATAAAACAAACCAAACCAAACTGTAAAAAATAAAGAAAAAATTAATTATTTCTTTTCATTATTGTGAAATAAATTAACAGATAAATTTCTGTTTGAGTTTCTGAGATGAGGGTTATTATTTTTTCTTATCTACATTTAGACTAATATCCTCATCTTTGCAATTACAATATTTTGGCTGTTGTGCCCTTCAACTTTCTTTCAGGGAATTTTTAACTGAATTCTGTAACCTATAGGGATAAATTCTTGTTCTACAATCCATGTATAAGGATATCTCATCTTGTTCATACTTAGTAATACTCAGTTATTGCTTGCCCCCTATTTCCCCCAGGTCTAAATCTGTACGTTTTTTTTATTTGTCTTTATTCTGCTACAATGATGAAATATACAATATTGAAAATAAAAACACATGGAAATTTCAAGTTTTAATCTTTTATAATTTGACAAGCATTATTTCTTGTAATGGTGGTCTTATGATCATCGAAGGAGTTGTTTTATATTGGTAGTGTAATAAACAAAAGTCAAAGCAACTGATAAGATGATTCAAATGTTTGTTGGAGTCAGAAATTCAGCTTATTATATCACAGGTCAAAATGTCCACCTAAAGTCTCAAGTGGTGATCTAAGTTGCTGAACCAGCTGTCTTGAATTTATTGAAGACCAAGACAAATAATATGCAGTCATATTGAACAAGTCTTTTTTTCTGGATAGAGAACAATTTTGTTTCTGCAGGTTCAACAAATCTTGCTCAGTGTCTGTACTTTTGATTGTGCTTGTGTAATCCAGTCTTGTCTTTAATGTGATTTTTCCTTACAAATTTGGTTTCATCCAGATTCAACATAATTTTAA
This sequence comes from Ascarosepion bandense, assembly GCA_037127315.1. Classification (NCBI taxonomy): domain Eukaryota; kingdom Metazoa; phylum Mollusca; class Cephalopoda; order Sepiida; family Sepiidae; genus Ascarosepion; species Ascarosepion bandense. The sequence continues at coordinate 1,451,873 of JBBBDQ010001171.1, read as the reverse complement.
TAAACAATTTATTCCAAATGCACAGAGCTTGTGTTTGAAGTGCTGGGCCATTTATCAGCCTTCTTTAAACATATCAGATGCTTACATTAGAATTCCGTTTGAGAAATCGGGGAGCCAAGTTCAAATTCCAGTTGAATTCATTGCATTCACTTACATGCAAATACCCTTGGGAAAGGTATTAATCCATCTCTTCCTTCCAGTTATGGGTTAAATAACAGGACAGATTGGGTTCTATAGCCTTGGTCGGCAACCAGTCTACCACAGAAAGCAATGGCAACCTACTGCGGGATAATCTTCTGCCCAGTCAGTCATGTCTCTTTTGAGACATGATCGCCCAAGCGTGTTTCACGTATGGCACTTAACTGACTGACATTAAAATGCAAGTAATAAAATCAACCTTCACATCTGTATTATATCAGAAAAAGGTATTTATTAGGGAATTAGAAATTTAGTAATTAGAACAAACGTTAAAAAAAAATGAATAAAATTTTGGGGTTATCTAATAAAATGCATAGACAATCATAGAAATAATATTAAAATGTCCATTACAGAACAAAGCAGTATTAGTCATATCTTAAAATAAAAATTTTACTATGTTTATAATTTGGATGTTTTTTATTCAAGGACTATCTTTGATGAACCAGATTCTATTCGTGGACGTTTTGGTCTAACAGATACAAGAAATTGTGCACATGGTTCAGGTTTGTATGCAAATTATATTCAGTTATTATCAGCTTCTACTCATATTTGCTTCCTAAAGTTTTTCCACCTATTTAAATGTTTATATGTTTTAATTTATAAAAAAATTATTGTCTCAGTGTTATGTGTTAAGTGTAACAAAAGAAAAAATATGTTTGACCAAATCTCAGAGTTAGGTCACATACAAATATTTAATTTATGATAAACACAAAATGATATACATACAAAATTTACAATTTTTTGCATTCAAAACAGAAACGTAGAGTTTACTACTGGCAGGTGAAGTGTTATGAAGGGTCAGTATCTTTACCCAGTTAAGTTAGTGAAGTAGTTTAAGTGCTATACTTTTTGAAAATCCTCAAATATATATATAAAGAATAATTATTAGTTTGGTCAGTGAAAGAGTCAAAAATATCTATTTACCCATATAGTTCCATGAGGTTCTCTTTCAGATTTTAGTTGGTCGGCAACTTTTCTTAGAGATTCTTTCGGCTGGAAGCACAGTTCCACGAATCGGGCCGGAGTTGATAATGTCAGCAAATCCTGTTAACAACTAGCTACTCTCTTTCCAAAACCTCTTTTTATAGGGTCTAGCACCTAATTTGCATATTTCTAGAAAATTTCAAATTCTCTTGATTTTACTTGAATTTTCTCGGACATTCTAGCATCTTCCAAATGTTCTATTTCTAATTTCCTTATTTTTACAACTACTTCATGAATTAAAACTTTTTTGTAATAACAAGTAGGACTCAATAGAATCCCTTACTACAACTTTTTAGACTTTATTAATATTATTTTTATGTATAAATGCATCCTCATAACACTCAGCCATTAGAATTGTAACTGTATTCATCAGACACTTATATTCATTTTCATTTAGAATCTGTAATATTGGAGATAAAGAATGTGAAGGAATCAAGTACATGGGACCAGAGTCCAAAAATAGTTAAGTTTTTAAGGAGTTTATCTGCCTTCAATCATCATATCTTTTAAGTGTTATGTAATATTTTATCACTTAAATGTTATTTTCTTGTGGGTGCTCATATTTGTGTGTTGTGGTGCGATGGTTATCAGCTCGGAATGAGAAATTGAAGAGCTGAGTTCAAATTCCAGTTGAATTCATTGCATTCATTTATGTGCAAATACTCATAGGAAAGGTATTAATCCATCTGTTCTTTCTCCAGCTATAGGTTAGCTAACTAAACAGATTGGGTTCTTTAGCCTTGTTTGGCAACCAGTCGACTGCAGAAAGAAATAACAACCAACTGTGAGAAAATCTTTTGCCTAGTCAGTCTTGTCTCAAAAGTGACATGATCACTCACATATGGCACTTAACTGAATGATTGACTCATATTTGAGTAGATGCACTCTTTATTTATTAAACAGTATATTTATTTTCATCTACTGACCTGAAAAAAACAATAAAAAAATTAACGTTTAAATTGATAAAATCTGTCAGATTGATAAATAAAAAATCCATTACTTCTTTAGAAATTGCTGTTATGTAATATATAATCTTATAAACTAATTCTTATAAACAGTGAAATTATACACAAGTGGTATAAAAAGTATCCAATATATTGTAACAAATTTATTTTAACAGAGCTTGAAAATTGACAGAATTTGGATCAAAGATTTCTGTACATAACCTTTCAGTTTTCAGTCTTGTTTCAGTACTTTTTTTTTTAAGTTTTGTCATTGTTATGTAGCATTACTAACTCAAGGGAAGTGGTAAGCATTCAACTACCTCATGGGTAATAGCTGTAGCTATTTATACTTTTGGTGACTTCCTATGTAGATGAGTCATCCATCTTCCTATTACCTCCTTATTTTCCCTGGTACTTCTGGGACCTTTTGTCTCTTCACTATCTTCTTCCTTCTCCCAAAGAGATTGTCTAGATATGGAAGATCATGATCTTTTTCTTTTTTCATAGAAGTGTATCTCCAACAATTGTTCATTTTCCTAGTCTATGCTGTTCTCAATTAGACTGTCATGTTTGTTTTGTGTTGACATGACACTTTTACTTTTATTACTTTCAGAAAGACACTGTACATTTTTTTTCATCGCTATCATGTTGCAAACTAACAGGGTCTGTATGCGCTAATATTCCATTTTTTTTTTTCTATCATCATAGTGTTGTCCACTTCACATTATAAATCTTGCCTCTTGTAGATTAAATTCACTATTAGATTTATACCACAGTTTTTTGTTAGTGGCATAAGACATGGTCAGTGGGGCTCTAATTTATCTACCCATGAGGGCAGATGGGCTTTTCGATCTTCCAGCATATAGGAAGAAATGTTTTATTTTTTTCTTTTCATTGTAGACATGTTTTCAGTTTGTTTTTAATAGTCTGCATGATTCTTTCTGCTAATTTGTTTGTTTGTGGATTGTATAGTGAGTGTATAGCGGTTTTAGATGGTTTGTTCAACTATTTGCATAGTTCCTTGTCACAGAACACTGGTGCATTATTGGATACTAGTGTTTTTGGAATTCTATTTCTTGTAAATATGACCATTAACACTTGTTTCATGGTTGAATTTCTTTTGTTGGAAACCTGTTTAACTTTTCGCTAGCCTGAATAGGCATCTACCAGTATTAGTAATAACCCCACTCCATTGGACATGAGCATGATTTATGTGTACTCTGTCTCAAGGTTGGGACATTTTTTTTTAAATCATGTCACCCCGAGCAAGGCGTTAACGCCACTGATGTGCAGGGGGCTACATAAGAGTAAGAGAAAACCAGAAACCACATCCTAAACAGGGAATGAGAAGATCAGCCTCTTGACCTGTTCAATAGTCGTGGATGGAGTGTGAACTGGGCAATAGTTAGATCTATCTACTCCAATTAAGAAAAAAATTAAAAAAAATTAAAAAAAAACAGAGTGGGGGACTGCTAAATTTTAACTAAGTTAAAGTCCAGTCAAAGAGATTTCTGCTAAATTAAAAAAAAAAAGAATAAAGAAAACCAATTAAACATGAAACGTTTAAAATTAAGCAAAAAATGACTTCTAGGAATATTTAAAACAAAGTTGATTCCCATCCCAACATGAGGATACTACCAGGAAGATAAAAATAATTTTTTTTTTTTGACCAGGAAGATAAAAATAATTTTTAGGCCACGTATGTTGTTTTGTCTGCTTGAATTTTCTTCTTTCAATGCACATTTTACAACTTTTTATGTATTCTTCTACATCTGTTGAATAGCCTGGCTACAAATGTCTGTAAGTCTTAAAATCCTTTGCGCAGATGTTATTACACAATGAACATCGTCATGTATGCTCTTCATTAATTTGCTCCTTTGCGTTGCTGGGGAAAAGACTACATCTCCATTACAAATTATACCCTTTAACAGTTAATTTGTGTTTAATCTCTTTAAAATGCCTTTCTGCTTGTGAACAGTTATTCCACTTAGTATTTTTTATCATAATATACTGTTCAATATAGGATCTTGCTTTGTATCCTCAACTAATTTATCTATCAACAAAACATCAGTTTCAACCCAGTGTAAGAAAGTATTTTTGAATTTTTCCTACTCTTTCTCACTTTCAGAAGTAATGAACCTCTCGATAAAACATCTACATGTGCGATGGTATTGCCTTTCATGTACTCAATATCAAAGTCAAACACCATTAGCATTAATGCCTATCTTAGAATTCTAGACAATACTACATTAGGAATTTCTTTACTAGGATTAAATATGAATTCTAAAATTCTGTGGTCAGACCTTAGTAGAAATTTCTTTCCAATCAAAAACTGACGAGCTCTATTTGTCATCCATATTATGGCCAATGCTTCTTTCTCAATATTTGAGTTTGATTCAGTTTTTAACAATTTTCTTAAAAGATACATAAGATAACCATCCTGAGTTAATGTTCCCCAAATTCTACATATCATCTGTAGAAATTTCAGTCAGTTCAGTGCCATACGTGAAACACATTTGGGCGATCATGTCTCGAAAGAGACATGACTGACTGGGCAGAAGATTATCCCGCAGTAGGTTGCCATTGCTTTCTGCGGTAGACTGGTTGCCAGCCAAGGTTATAAAACCCAATCTGTCCTGTTATTTAATCCATAACTGGAAGAGACGGATTAATACCTTTCCCAAGGGAATTTGCACGTAAGTGAATTCAACTGGAATTTGAACTTGGCTCCCCGATTTCTCATTCCAAGCCAATATCCACTGCGCCACAACCAGAAATTTACAAGTCCTTAAAAAATTTCCATTTCTTTTTTGTTCATAGGTAACTTCAGTTTTTAATATTTGGTCAGTTAACGATTGGTCTGGTGATATGCCTTCATTACATATGGAAGATCTTAAAAATGATTTTTTTAGTGTTGCACACAAATTTTTTCATTAATTGTTAATTCAGCATTTTTTACTTTATTCAAAACCATATTTGTTCTTCATTTTAGTTCTTCACTGTTAATAGCACCAATACAAATGTCCTGGTAGCATATTGTAATTTTTATATCATTGCCAATAATTTTCTCTATAGCCCTTTGAAAAATCACACTTATGGTTTTAATTCCATGTGGCATTCTTTTCACTCTTAACAAGCCTATTGGCATGTTTATTGTTGTAACTTCTTTAAAGCCTTCAACAACATGTATTTGATGGCATGCCAACTTAAGAGCTCTTTTAGAGAATAAAACAAGGAAGTTCAAAACCCATTCTACATTGGGGATAGGATATGAGTCTGCACATATTTTGTGGTTTATGCCTATTTTATAGTCACTACAAATGCACATACCCCTATTTTTTTCTAAAATAACTAACAGGGAGGCCCATTCACTCCCTCCAGCCAGAATGAGTTCAAGTAGCTCTTGTTGCAGTAATTTTTTAGCTTTTCCACAACTATTGGTTGTAGAAGAACTGGCACTTATCGTGCTTGAAAATATGAGGAAGGGAAATTTTCTTTTAGTTTTAATTTTGCTTCATAGTTTTTTAACATTCCAGATTTTTCTGCCTTGATTTTGTTCACTAATTTTGTCAAATGTATGTTCAACAGATCATTTCCTATTAGACTGTGATTCTTTTTGCAGTTTACCATGATAATTGATAATAAATCAAATTTATTTTTTAGTTCCACCTAGGCTTCAAAATAGCCTATTGTTTTTAAGACAGATCCATTAAACTAATTTAGTTGGACATGGTCTTTCTTTAAACTTGATTTTTCTAATTTCTTACAAAAATTTCTGGGTGTCAAAGTGGCATCATTTTCTGTTTCTAATTGCATGTCCAATAAAACATTACTGATTTGAATTTTTAATAACTCCTTTTTTGTTTTTGTTTTTTTCAATGAAAAGATGGTCATACTTATTTCCTCATTATTTTGTTAGACCATCTCTACGTTTCTCTTTTGGGATTTCAGTCAGTCAGTTAAGTGCCATACATGATACACACTTTTGGGCGATCATGTCTTGAAAGAGATATGACTGACTGGGCAGAAGATTATCCTATAGTAGGTTGGCATTACTTTCTGTGGTAGACTGGTTGCCAGCCAAGGCTATAGAACCCAGTCTGTCCTGCCATTTAACTTATAGCTGGAGGGAGAAGAGATAGATTATATTACATTATTATATTAAGTATAATTAGTGGGGGATCAGTTTATTACTTTATAACAATAGAAAACCGATCCCCCACTGCATGCCCAGTACAAATTTTAATTATGTTTCCAACTATTATATTCAGTGAGTCAGTTAAGTGCCATACATGATACATGCTTGGGCAATCATGTCTTGAAAGACATATGACTGACTGGGCAGAAGATTATCCCGCAGTAGGTTGCCATTGCTTTCTGCAGTAGACTGGTTGCCAGCCAAGGCTATAAAACCCAATCTGTCCTATTATTTAACCCATAATTAGAGGGAAGGGATGGATTAATACCTTTCTCAAGGGTATTTGTGCATAAGTGAATGCAAGGAATTCAACTGAAATTCGAACTCAGATCCCCGATTTCTCATTCCGAGCCGATAGCCACTGTACCACAACTCACATTGGGATTTACATATGTTTAAAATGATTCATTTTGAAACATTTTTCAAATCTTTTTTGTCAGACATTTTTGCTTTTCTCTTTGATGTTAATAACCACACCAAGTGCACATCATTCTATCTTTTTTCTCTACCAAATCTCTAACTTTTGTTAAATGAAATTTTTGAATCCTACTTGTTCAACAAATCTGACACACTTTTCTAGTGACAACTTTCCCAGTTGTAAATGCATTAACGTCATTTCTCAATATTTTAAAGGCCGTTTAAAAATTTCATTTGAATCAAATCCTCTTCGATTGACCCCAGTTTCTCAAACTCAAAAAATTTGGCAGCCTGTTTCAAAGAGCATATTCAATGACTGGTTCATTCACTTTTTGAAAAATGTTCATAAACTTAGCTCTCTCTGCATTCACTAGCTTTTCTTGGGTGCCATGTTTTTCACTGTTAATTGACATATCTCCGAACGTTATTTCTCCCAAATGTCTTGGGTGTGCAATTGCTGATACTTTAATAATAGCCTCACAACCAGCAGTTGCGAAGAAGAGATCAGTTATCTGTTTTTCTCCTCTGATTTCAAATCCTTCATCTTTTTTGCTCTAGTTTCAACTACTAGACTCTTAATCCATGCTTATGTTTACTTGTAATTATCAAGTGATAATTGTCCATTCGGTTCTTCAGATATCGAGTGTTACTGACTCACATGAAGTGGTAAGTACTCAACTACCTCATGGTTAATAGGTGTAGCTATTTATACTCTTGTTGAGTTCCTATGTAAATGAATCACCTCAGTCTTTAATATTAATCTTTAGTTCAAACTGTGTCAATTTTCAAGCTCTTTAGATATATTAAACTAAACTTTGAAATGCATTGGTACTTTTTGCACCCACTGTATACTTTTAGAGGCAAAATTAATGTTAAAAAATAAAAAAATTTCGTTTTTCTTCAAACAGTTATGTTTATCTTTGTTTAAAACCAGAAGAATATAGGAAGCCTCGAATGAGGCAGAGATTAATGGTTTAGTTGACATTTATAAGCAGAGATTAATGGTTTAATTGACAAAATGATCAGCTGGTACAACAGTAATCAAAATGTAAAATTCATTGCCTACTTAGTTTCTTTCAACATACAGGCCACTACTTACCTGGTCTTGTTAAGATCAATCGATCTCCGTTCATTTGATTAGGACATCAATTTAGTCAAGTAGACTGTAAATGATTTTATCTGGGGGCTAGAGTGACCAGCAATTTTATGACTACCAACTCTATCACCAGTAAAATTGTGAAGTGAAAGTTTTAAAGCAACCACTCAGTGTTCATAGAGGAAAATTTAATAGGTAATTAAAAATAAAAAACTTTTAGGATCAAGCGACACCCAGCTGGAAGGTAGTGAATACCAGTCATGAGATCAAACTACATTCTAGATAATAGACAGTCATGGTTAGAGTAAGAAGACATGTAAAATCAGATAAGTTCTCAGTGGTCAAAGGAAAAATCTGGTCCATTAGTCTCTGGTGAGGCAAGATAGAAGTAGCAGTGAAGATGCCCCCACCAAGACTCCTATATATTAACCATTGTTAATATATAGGAGGTCTTGCCCCCACCCTTCAAGTATTACTTATCTATCCCCAGACAGTGCTGGGTGAACCCATTCATGAATAAAGAATATTAAAGGTAAACTATGTGTCACTTACCTACCCCCAGTGTCAGGTGAAGACATCCATGGATAACAAACACAGTTTACTGGAACCAACAGACTTCTTGTCGTTTATCACCAAGTCATTATCTCAAGATGACTGTATTCGAGACCTTTTTTCCTGTATGATATCTCACCTTCAGTTTCTTTGTTGAACGTGCACAAGCCTTTTTCCAGTTTTGTTCACACCAATGCAAATGAATTCAAATCATGTGGAAGCAGATGTTGACCAATCATGACTGGTTAATAAGAAATATAGTAGCTTTGCTCCCTGCAAGATTTTCCACATTGCACTGACAGTAAAGATTAATCTTTAATGTCTGGGTCATCCTTAGCAGAAATACCAAGAGAGCTTTTGCCCTACCCTCATATACACATAAGCAGGGCCTCATATAAATAATCAACATAAGAAAATTTAAAAGAATATTTAATGGAAATATTTTCTTTCCTCGTATTTTTATTGTATATATTCCATTGTTTAATCTACTAAGAGACAAGTGCAATGCTACAATCTACAATATTCTAAGCCGTATTTCATTTTTAAATTATAAGCCAATGTGACAAGTTTGCTTACCACATACACAGTATCAGTTTGAAACTTGTTAAATACATTTTCTATGAAAATCCCATTTTTTTAAAATGAGAAATCATTTATACACTGATTTACTTAGACTAGTGTTCTCATTTTGGTTGTTAGTCATGTTTCAGCTGTTGTACCTTCAGGTGACTGTCATAGTCAGTAACTATGAAATTCAGAATAGTAATAGTAAAAAAATAATCTTTAATTTCGTATATACTATGATTTTCTATATTGTTTTTCTAATATATTGGATCTCTGAATTTCAAAGCAGTAAATATGTTTTAATCCAAAATTATTTTTTATTATATAGTTTGAGTTGATATCTATCTTTTTAAAAAGTGAAATGAATGTCTACTAGCCTAGAGATCTAAAGTTTTACTAAAGAAAATATGCCTCTTTTCGTTTTTGCTGTAATGACTTCTTAATGGTAAAGCTCACTTGGCTTGAATTGGTTTCCCAAATTAAAAAGGGAATACAGGTTCAATTCCTGTTTGAGAGGTATGTTTTCTTTAGTAAAACATTCTATTTCTGGGTTGGTAGACAATAATTTCAGTGTAAAAAAAAAAAAAAAAAAGAGTGAACAGAGGGGTGTCTACTCAGATACATGTATACATTAAAATGTTTATGGTAATATTAGCAGTTTCTTTATAAGGAAATATTCAACATTCATTGACTGAGCAGGCAAGAAATTAAAAAAATCTTTCTCTTCAAACAATTTTTCAGGAAAATAATTTTCTCAAGTTCAGTAACTGTTATTGATGGGAGTATACCTTTTGTTTGAAGTAATGTGGAAAATCAACATATTATGTCTATTTTCACTTCGAGTTGCATGTTAACCATTTTAGTTGTTGAAAGTCAAGTGATGTGGTTTCTGTTATTTGGTATAGTTCTTTGTGGTTTGTAAACCAGACACACCAACCCCAATGAAAATTATATGAAGTAGTTGTAGTCAGTAAATTCTTATTTGAGCCATACTTAAAGATCCCTTACACACACACACACACTTTATATATACCAGCGTTTCTCAATCTTTTTTTAACCACCGCCCCCTAAGGACACAATTTGATTTTTCACCCCCCCCTCACTAATGGTTATATAATTGCAAGATGTATTACATATAAATGAATTTCAATGGTGCAATAAAAAATGTTTAATAAACTCACCTTTTACTCAGAACTTCTAATGTGATGGATGACATTGGTGTTTCCTGACTAATTCACTCACTCTAGGATCGATGCTGCTTAGAAGTAGTCTCAAATCTCCCCTTTTTACAATTTGCGGGCGATTTCTTTACTGAGTAAGAAGTTAATAAACTGTACTAAATCCACGTTCAGCCATGTAAGATGATTGGAAAGCAAGGAAGTAAAGTCTAATTGCCTCCCACAAATTTGGATATCTTTCAGGAATTTCATTCTGCAACCAAAAATGTGCATACGATTTTTTGAAGAGAGGCTTCAATTCAAAGCCATTTTTACAGCAATTGAGTCTTCTTGAATTACGAGATTAATGTCACTTGCACAAATATTAGTAAATGGATTCAGCACCCAGTCTGGTATTTCCATATTTGTAAGATGTTGGTATCTTTCAGTCATGTCCTCCCACTGAGATTTCAAATAATCGCAATAAATCAAGAGATCATCATCTACTATAGATTAGTGTCATCAGTTTATAGTTTAAGACTTGGAAAATAAGATAAATTCCAATGACTAATGTTTTCTCGGAAGAAACACAGCTTGTCTATGAAAGCACAGATTTTGCCTTAATAAGGCTTATATCATCACTCTGTAATTGCAAATTTAAATCATTGAATATAACAATAAATCAATCAGATACGCAATATCTGTTTTGCATGCCAAGAGATAATTACTCAAATCACTGCATTTATTTTCCTGTAAGAATTGCATGACTTTGTCGGACAGAGAATAAAACAGTTTCCTTTTGATAACCATCTTACTTTAGTATATAGGAGACGGTCAAATTCTTTATTATCGACACGCAATTGACGTAATATTTGAGAATTGAGGGGTTGGCTCTTAATATTATTCACTGATTCAACATCAATGCTTAGGGAATTATGAAGACGACAGCTCAAGTTTTTGGGAACCAAATGCTGCTGATGAATTACAATGTATCGTAAAAACTTCTGGTACTGCCTTTTTTAAATAAGAAAGAAATCCCTTATGTTTTCCTTTTAATGCAGAAGCAATGATGTTTTTCATTGGTATATCGTTTTCTATGAAGAATTGCTCAACTGCTATATAAATAGATGGTAGTTAGGTTATTGGATTTTACATGTCAACTCCTATTTGGGTCATTTTATGCCAAAACTTTATGTATACAAGGTAGTTATTCTGTATAAAAGGTTGGGAGGTTGTTGGGTTTTATGATCTGTTTTTTTCTCTTCTTTATAAATTGCTTTATCTTGTGATTGTATACCTCGAGTGTCTGTTTCCAACTCCTTAGCAAACAGTAATTCTTACATTACTTCATTATCTTTAATAAAACGAGCATAACCAAGAGCAGTGCTTCATCGCCTGGTAGTGCAGATTCATCCAGTTGCAAGCCAAATCTTTGCTTTTTCAGAATGTCACACAAACTTTCTTCAATATCTTCAGCCATTTCATCAATTCTTCTTCAAACAGTATCATTACTGAGAGGAATAGATTTAGTGATGGCATGAGGAGAACTATGATGTACTACTGTGTGCAAAACTTCTACAACAGGTAAAAGAAGCTGCTCTCTAATTGAATACAGCTTACCTGATTTAGCCATGTTCAGTTTGGCAATATTGTAAGAACAAACGAGTTCATCGTCAACTTATTTTTGCTGCTGGCAGCCTGTTGCAATATTGCTTAACTGTCATGCCATCTGAGTGACAGTGAGCAACACAAACGATACTTGATCAAAACAAGCGCAGATTATTTTCGTTCCAGTAATAGAGCTGTCTGTCCCAATGGTCACGTACAAGTATAAAATATAAAATTTCATAATTTTTAAAATATTGACCAAACATTGTGTTCAACAACCCCATTCAAGGCTGAGCCTCCTACCACTTCATCAACAGCCCCAAGGGGCAGTACAGATTACTTTGAGAAACACTCATATACACACTGAAAACATTCTGGCAACAGGCCTGTTTATAAAGTTTAAACATTTACATGCGAATGTTTTTTTCTATTAGAAACTATGTTGATAAAATTTGATTTGCTGTTACAATTTTTATGTTTAGCTTTTTTTTTAAATTAAAGTTTATAAATTTAATTTATCCCTTGCCTTGAATGTATTTTCTATTATGAAAAACAGTTCAACCAAATTATTGCAATTAGAACAAATAACAGTAAAATTTCCATCATCACATGAGAAAAATATAATGAAGTCTCTGTTCTTTTATGATTTATAAATAATTTCTTGTGTTAAATTTATTTTAATTTTGTTTGCATCATTTTTTTCTTTTACCCAGATTCAGAAGAAACAGCAAAGAAAGAAATAGAATTTTTCTTTCCTGGTTTCGACATTAACAAGTGGAAAAATGATGTTGGTCAGTTCTTGAGGGAAAATGGAAAAGTTACCTTTGATGAAAAACGGTGTGAACATGTACCAGAAAGATAATCTATTAGTGATGAGCAAACATCATTTAGCAGTTTATTTTTCTCCAGTTACTCAAGTATTCAGTGTTAGATGAGGTATAAATATTTTCAATGCTGCAATAAAAACCAAACTTATTTTTTCATTTTTGTAAGGATTTAATAGACCTTAAATTTTAAAATTAGTATCCTTAAAGAAAAACTTGAAGTAGAACATTTGTTTGAAAACTACTAATATTCAGAAATATAATCATGGGAGAAAGAGAAATTTTGTGACTCTTAGCTTGGTTGGTATTTTCTTCAAAATTTGTCAGGCTGGGCTTGTCTTAATTCTTCAATATTTATCCCAGAATTCAGTGCTTTCGCAAAGAAAGAGTTGCAAACAAGTATGGATAACACTTAAACAGTCAGTTCCGTTCAGATATGTTTATCAAAAATGTGCTACTGAAGTGAAATTTGCACTAAGCTATTGCTAAATATTCAAATTGACTTCTACTCTGTTGGGAGTGAGAAATTTCAAAATATATTTTGATAGAAATAGCACTTTACTTGTATTTTGCTTGAAATTTACATAAATGGCGCAGCCAAGATTTTTTTTTTTCTGAAGCAGAAATCAAGATGCCTTTTTTTCTAGCCCAAATACTGAGTAGTTCTTTGAAAATATGTGTGGCTATCTCACCATGCAATTGTACAGGAATATGGATTTTTGTATTTAACACATTTACACAAAATATCTTTGGTGACTGTGTTAGTTGATTGAAATTGTCAAAGCAAATAATTGTCCTCATCAAGCCAGTGAATAACAACATCAGGTCGCATAAGAGTTTGTGAGTCGCCTGATAATTCATTTCAGTTTAACTCATCATATAAGACAAAGCTTCCCGATGTTCTGGTGCAGTGAAATGCATCAGTGCAGTTGTTTGCTAATGTATAAAATAAAAAAACATTTGATTACAAAAATACATTTCTTAACACAAGTGAAATCAATCTGCAAATTGTTTTTTGGTTTTGCAATGTTACATCTTTTATAAAATTGAGTAATACAAACTTAATTTTATTTGTTATAGATTTATCAGAATTTACAATTTTATTGAAAATCTGAATTTGAGTCTTTGACATATCAAGTAGATGAAAATTTTGAATTAATGCTTTCAAAATTCATTGCAGTATTATTTGTATAGTAATTTATAAAAATCAAACTTCTGGTAAATTAATTTTACTGTTTTACAATAATTTAATACATTTGTTATCATTTTTTAAAGTTTATGAAACATTTTTTATTTGCCAAATATTTTTGTTGATGTTAATATAATTTAGATTAAGATGTTTATCTCTTTATGTTCTTAGACTTGTTTTATAAGTGTATTTTTACTGTTTTTTTTTTAAAGTGTAGCTAAAATGTGGCACAAGACCACAAGTATAGAGCACTCGGCAAGGAGTGAACTTGCTTCTCAGTTGTAAAAGACCTGCAAGACAAACTTGTTAAAAATTTCACCATGCTAAAGTGCCCAATAAGCATATTTATAAAGCATGAACTTGAAAAATTCAGTCTTTTTCAAAGCATTCAACGAATATAACTTGGACTTATACAAAAATGCAAAATTCAAGTTTTAGACGTGTGTGTGTGTGTGTGTGTGTGTGTGATATTTCTTATTCTTACAGGATTTTTAGCTGATTACTATCCATTATGAAAAATGATGGATATTTTTGGTAGTGAAACAAAAACATCTGAAGAAGGCCATAAAACAAATTCAGCAAAATGAGTTTTTCTGAAATTAATAAATGCAGATTATTATTTTGCCATTCAAAAATTGTTTTATTCCAAGTACAATAAAGTTGTTTCAAGAATTGATTTAACAATTTGTTTAAAAGTGTGGTAAAGTGTCTAAAATTGTTCTACTGTTGATCTTGAATCATCAATGAAGATCAAGCATTTGTTTCTCTACTTATTCATCATTATTCAAATTTGTAGTGTTACTGTTGCTTGATCACAAACCAATTCAAGTTAAGATTGTATTGAGACTTCTGGGATTTGAAAGATTTCTCTATTTCTCATCTCAGTTTCTTCATGCAAATATTCATTTTCACTGTTTCTTCCTAACAGAATAATTACATTTTTGATCCCTCTTCACCAGTGGTGCTAATTTTTTATAACCACACTTAGGTTAAGTCATTGTTTAAACAGTGAAGTCCACTTGCAACATATTGGGAAAAAAAAATTTTTTTTAAAGTGTTTTGTGTGTGTGCGTGAAAAATCAGGCCTTTTATAAACTATTAAATCTAAAATGTTAGAAATATCCAATACAATCACCTTCAAAAGTTTTATTGATTCTTTTTGTATCAAGATGTTAGCTATACTTTTAGTTTAAATTAAAAAAACTTCTCATTTAGCTGATTTGCTTCTTTAAAAAAGAAATTAAAAGAAAAAACAATTCACTGCCTTTTTCTGATAACTCTGTACTGTGATTAAAAGAAAAAAGTGATAATAATGAGAATTTCTTTTTCAAGTTTAATGAACCAATTTTATTAAAATAAAATATTTTGTTACAATCATAATTTTTGCTTTTTTTTTAAAAACTTGCTCAAATTATTTCTTCTGCAGCTTGCATCTTTCATTCAATACAATATCACTTTATAGAATTTTCCTGATTTTTTTTTGCTCTTAAAACTCAAGGAAAACAAAATGACTAATTAGCAGTTAATAGATTTGGAATTGTCTCCCTTAGATCAGGGTGGAGTTACACTTAATTAAAAATTAACTCAGTAACCAGTTACTAATTAGATCAACTCTTGAAATTTAAAGCATTTTAACTGATAATTACATGAATTTTATTTTTTGTCAGTATTTCAAGTGAATTTGATAATTTCTGAGATGAGAAATTGCCATACAGATTTATTCCTACTAGTATTCTCAGCTGTTATAACTGTTGTATCCTTTAGCCTTCTTCAGATACATTTTATATTTGGTAACTAATTAATGGCTTCTGTCCATTCTAGTAAATTTCAATACCCACTCTATGAATGTGGTTATAAAAACTAAGATGAGGAATTTAATTAAAATAAATCAGTGTCATATTGAACTGATATTTAACCAAATTACCTTATTTGAGTGAAACCTTATACTTCTTAGCATAGTTTTTATGTAGTATTATTAGTAGACAAGATGTGCAAGAGCCATAAATTTTTATTGTAAAAAATAAATGCACAATGTAATATAACTTGGGTTTCTGTAGTTGAAAGCATTTGCTTTATTAAAATGGAGAAAAGGGATGGGGATTAAAGATAAGGCTTATTTCAAATATTTTGCCCACTACCAGCAGTGGGTGTTGCATTGAAAAGAGCCTTTAGACAAAATACTTTACCTTGTTTGTGAAGACTTAATGGCTGTCAAATAGTCAAATCCACACCAACACACACTGCACATAGTTGGTCCCATTTTCCTTTTAGATTATCAACTAAAATTGTGCTTTATAAAATTTCAGATTGCAAATTCCAAAAATTAAAAAAATATATCATGACAGGTACGAGTGGCATTTTTTTATTTTAAGATGGCTGATATTTTTTGTTAACCTGGTTGGGGGTTTATACCCCACCCAAAGTCATTACGTGGATATGGAAAATATTCTACACTTATTGACCCTCTCATCAAGAATATTCATGGGAGTAATTTTTCCCCTCTAAGTATTTATAGGATAATGATAATGCTTACTTACAGAGTGACACTTTTATATGAACCATTGGGCTAGTGCTAAGAGATTTTGTCAAAGATAGCCAATGATGAGACAAAGTAGTGCCTGAAGACAAAATAATTACAAGCAGCCTCAACTAAAATTCAGATTTCATTAATTTCTAGAGTAGTGGGCATTATATCATCCTGACATATGCACTGACCATTCACTAAATTTCTGCAGTTTAATTATGGAATTTTATATAAATTTTTTTTAAATAAAATTTATTTACCCATTAATAGTTTCATGCTGTGTGGGTTTTCAAAATGGTTGTTTCATTTGGATGTACTAGAGTAGTTTCATGTTTTTCAAAAGGAATGTGTACCCACTTCATGATACTATAATTAACAAAAAAAAAAAAAGAAAAAAAAAGTTATATTTATAATATTATAATTATAATATTATAATTAACAGAAGAGAGGAAAAAAAAAAAAACACCTTGCAGTTATACAAGAATCAAGTTAGATTTTATTAATCTGACATTTTTACCATAGCTACAGAACTATTATTTGATTACAAATTGCTTAATAAGAAACAGAAAAAAAAAAAAAAAAAAAAAAAAAGCCTCAACAGAGAGGCCAATAACATGATTTCATTATCATGCAAGTTTACAGTGTTGAGTGTGAGAGATGTTGCCATATTGTAGGTCAGTTTACATTGTGATTTGCTGCTGATGTGACTTAATGTTATCAATAGATGTGCATATTTACTAGCTATAGGCTAGGAAAAATGTTGAAGATTCAGTAAAAGATTGCATTAGAGGTGGGATAGTAGGCATTTACAGCAATAGAAATGAATATCAATAGCTATTAAGTACAAATTCTGAACAAATCATTCTGCATAAGCTCAAGGTTATTAAAACATTCTCAGAAACAAGCCCAAGAGTATTTTAATGATAGTGACCTTATACAAGAGAAAATGACTTCTAAATACAAAGATTCAGTATACACATCCAGGAGGTATTTATGAAGCTTTATGTAGTCTAGCACAAGGATTTAAGTCTTGAGCTTTCACTGGTTTGCAAGACTAGCTTGTTAACCAGTACTCTATGGCAAGCATCCTAGCACACACAAAGTTATTGTTTAAAGAAATTTTCATTTAACAGTGAACTGGATATGTATAATTTTTTTAAAAATTTTGTTTCAGTGGTAAGCATATAAGTTATACCAGTAGTTATATTCAAAAGTTTACCCATTTGGGTTTCAGTTGTTACAATTGGGTGCTGCAAGATAAACATAAAAGTCACATTTTCTCAGAATGCTGCCTCTATTATCAAGTGCTAAGTAGTTAATGTTAGTAATGAAATATTTTAGTTGACACGAGACTGAAAGGCAGTCCATATAGAAAGAAACATAGAAGGGGGGGAGGGGGGATTTCAAAATATTTGCAAGTAATTTATAAGCACACATACCCATTTACTATGATATTTATAATAAAGCTTAGAAAGTCCTTTTCAATACAAGGCATAAATTGTGCAGCTGGAAAAGCTTAGACAAGATATCTAAACCAAAGCTGTAACAAAACCAATTCTATTTGTCGCCTATTGTTTGTAACTGTTGTGGAAATCAGTGCAGTACGTAAAACACTTTTAGAGAATTTTTACTTTGAAAGAAAAAAATTTGAATAAATTACAATTTAGAGACCTTAGTTTTTAATAAAATAAAATAAAATTACATACTAATAAATTTTTTAAAATTGAGTTGGTTTAATTTCAATTAGAAGAACCAAATATATGCACCATGTCTTTAACACCATAGGGCATCATTTAAGCATAAATGTTTAATATAAAATAACAAAAGAAATCAATTACATGTAATGATGTATGTCTCCAATGAATGCACACCATTACATGTCAAAATTCTAATTATTTGGAATTAAGCTAGATTTAGATTATTTCATATTCACTTCAATGAGTTTATATAAACAATTTTCACAAAGTATAGAAATAAAACTAATGATGCTGGAGAGATATATAACACTTAAACGACCTGAGCCTTTATAAAGGATACTTATATTATCAAACTCCAAACTGCTTCATTCATAGCCAGTTCTGTTTGAAATACTTTTTACTAAATATTATTTCACATTTGATTATTTGTTCATAAACATTTTTCTTAATTTAAATCAGAATTTCAAAGCAATCTTATTTTTGTGTTCTTTTTATGTAATCAAAAACATTACTTAAAATGAGATTGTTACAAGACAGTCCAATTAAAAACGTTTATATAACTGAAGTAATTCAAATTTAAAATGTATTATCTATACTATGTCAAAAAAAAAAAATTTCCCTAATTTCAATTATAAATTATTGAAAATAAGAGTAGCAAAGACATGTGAACAATATAGTAGGCAATATATGTAAGAAATTAATATAATTTTTGGAAGTCTTGTTCATTCAAAATTAGAGCAATAATTTAGTATCCTAAATAGTACTGATTAAATAATTGAAAAATGCAAATCAAGATTTTATCTTGAATCAACTGGGAGGGAGGGATATAACAAGAAGAAATTATCAAAATTTTTTAAACTTACAGGATATAATATAATCTCCCTTGTTCTCACATACCACTCACAAGCAATGATATTGTCTCTTGATTGTTCACATGCAAAAGTATTTTAAAAGACACACACTGATTAGTCAACAGTCATTTTCATTATGCAGCAATAGACATGACATAAGAACAGGAAGTAAAATATTCTTAAAATTTTACTTTCTGCTTCATTAATAAGTCAAGATAATTTATCAATATAAAAAAAGAAATCTATGTTCCTTGCATAAAGCAATAGATAAGTGATATATAGAACAGAAAATATGTTGACAAAAACATTTAAAACATCTAGGAACCAATGTTTTGCTTTTGTATTATGATTGATAGTATCATTAAATCATAACATTGTTTGGTGCAAGCAACATAATGTATAAATGTATGAAAGAGAGAGAGAGAGCTAGCTAGCTTCTATTTATTTCAAACATTAAAAAGCAAGTATAAATTTCATGGTTTTGGATAATTTGTATACCTTTTCTACACAATATAAGGGTAGGTAATACTGAAACGTGTAAAAGCAATAAATGTAATTTATTGGTCAGAGGCAAAGCAAAAATCTATTTTCAGTTTAATGACTTGTGAATCTTTCTTGCAAGAGAATGAGATTTTTATTCAGATATTTTTTAAAAAGATGACACCAAATTTCGATTGACTCTACCATATCATACAGTACCCAAAGAAGCAAACTTTACATTGTAAGTTAAGGCACTTTTAATCGCCTCTGCAAAAATCTATAAACCCAAAACATTTTACTTTAACTTGTCTAGCAATTCTGCTACATTTTATTAACTTAATGGTGAATGTAAAAAGTTAATTTTGTAACAAAGAAAATTTGATATCTTCAAATACAAACTTGAAAAAAAGAAACATTGTATATTTAATATTTAAACTTCAGTTCTAAAAAGTGATTTACAAGGATAATGGAAATGCAATTTTACATTTTTACTTAATTCCTTATAGTATCAAATTTTATACCTTTTTGTGTATCAACTTTAAGCTCATGTAGTTGAGCACATGAACTTATTTCATTGTTCAATTGTATCAAAGAAATTCTGATAAATGTTTTAGTTATTTACAATTATTATTTCAGTTAAGAAAAAAAAAAAAAAAAAAAGAAACTATACCTAATTTTTGAAAGCATCTCAGTTGTAAATGAAAGCAAAAATTGAAACAAGGTAATAAAATGGAACCTATTTTATCATGTTTACTTTTTAAGCCTAACCCACAAGTTTTCTTAAGAAACAATGAAAACAAATTGGCCCCAAAACTGAAAGATGTGCTTCAAGGAATACTTAGGAACAATAGCTTGTCAGCAATCATTGCAACAAAAAAAACTGAAAAAAACTCAGTTATTTTTGTCCACAAATGAAACAAGAAATACAAAATCAAATTATAATTTTCATGTATTTACATTGAGATTATTGACAAGAATGACAAAGACCACTGATCAAAGATTAATCCACAAAAAAAAAAAAAAAAAAAAAAAAAAAAAAAAGCATTCTGTACAGCTTCAAATTAGACTAATAAAATGGGTATTTACAAATTATTAATCTATAAAGAAAATATGATATAAAGTAGACAAGAAGTTTGTGTTTCTAGATAACACATGTGATGCATATAATGGTTTGTTCAATGAGGGGAAGGAAGTGCAAGTACACTTGTTCCTCACTAAATATGTCAGTCTTGAAGACAAGAAAATATTCAAGTTCCCAGCATTAAGTAATGATTTTTTTTTTTTTTTTAAATTGCAGTCTCAACAATTAGCTTGACAAACCTACAAAGAAAATATCTGCTGGAAAGTTGGCAAAATTTTTTTTTTTAATTTTTTAAATGTTTTTATTTTACAAATATCATTAATATGGGTGTGCACATGTGTATGCATATGTAGATATTAAAAAAATAGATAAACTTGTAATTAGGAAAACAAATTTTCAATGTGATTTTAAAATAACTAAAAAAAAAAGATATATATGCGCGCTATGATCATTTAAGCTTTTTGATACCTCGGTTCTATAAAGCCTTTCCATCATGATGTGGCTCATGTTTGTGTCCTTTTGGAGCTAATATTTGGAATGTCACTTCAATAACCAAAAGCATTTACTAAATTCAAAAATTAATGCTAATAAAAAATAAAATTCAATTTGAACTGTTTTGAATAACATTACATATAGCATGAAAGAAAGAAAAAAAAAAAAAAGTTAAACAAAACCTAAATAATTTTAAAATGAAAAAGATGAAAATGCAGCTGATGTATCAAACTACAACCAACACCAGGCAAGTGCTTATACAAAACTACAAGAACATTAAAGGAGAAGAAAAAAAAAAACAAAAAAAAAAAACTATTTACAGTAGTAGTTAAATGATAATATAGGATGGCAGTGTTCTTAGGGTTCTTCAAATTTAATGACAACATCTCCCATCTTTCTGGTAATGCTTCCAGTTCGATCCATTTCAACAGTTGATTCCATTAAATGATGCTCCATGCCTAGCAGGGATTCAACATGAGCATTGTAATCTTCTCTGTACTTGCTCACCCAGTCATTACAGTTGGCACACTCAAAGACAATTCCACCTTCATGAGCCACATTGTGGAAAAGAAAGTTTTTGTAGTTCAAATCACTATAGATGCAATCTTGAAAATCACACAGATAGAGCTGTGATGGTTTCTGTAAATCAAAGGCGACACAATCTCGAACAACCATACACTCATTTGGGTGCTGTTGTAAGTAATGGATTTTCATGTCTTCTAATGCTGTTGCAATAGTGTTGTTGCAAGAAAGACACTTATAAGCTTGGGCATAGCATAGACTTGCCCTTTTCCCACCTTCTGTAATATCTTCCACATTGTGACTCTCAATCTTGTGCCTTTCCATTTCATTTCTGTGAGGACTTGTGAATAAGCATTCTGCTTGAGGGCAAAAATGCATTGTACGTAAACTACCATTTTTGCAACTGAAGGCTGTAAGGTTGCATTTTGGATGTACAGTTGTTAAATGAAGTTTTATCTTATCTAAATTGACAGTACAAAACTCGCACCTGTAGCAGCGGTAACTTAAATCTTCACTCTCGTCAGTAGCTTTCTCGGTCACCACTTTTATTCCTTGATCTCTGTCTTCATTCATTTTATGTGCTTCAGCACTGTTAGCAGAAACCATGAGTTTCTTGTCTGGGATACGATGTTCTCTATCCATGTGGTTCTTTAATTTGCTATAGTCTCTGCTATACCAAGCACAAAATTTGCAGAGGTACAGAAAAGACATAAGGCTGTCAACTGCTTTTAGGTCACGGACTACAAAACTATTTTTTGAATGTGAAGAAGCCAAGTGGCTTTTCACAGCAATTAAGGAATCAGTTTCAAATTTACAATAGTGACAGCCATAGTCATCTTCAACTTTATTACATTTTTTATTACCCTTTTTGGCATCATTTTTCGAGAGTTTACGTAAGCATTTTTTACCAAATTGTACAGTCATTTGCAGACCTGTTGGTTTGCTGGACTTCTTAGAGTTAGCAGTCATAACAGGCAGAGGTGTACAGCGATCAACATGTTGAATATAAGTGATTGGATCTGTAGATTGGAAGGGACATTTATTTTTGCAGCAGAAGAAAATGTAACGTTTTGCTTTATTCTTTTTAATTCTTCGATCAATGCAGTAGAACTTGCCACCAGGATGGATTCTGAAAACATGTTCCCGAACCTTTTGCATTTCCTTGGTTTTGAATTCACAAGAATTGCACTCATAAATTTCCATTAGGTTCTTAACTGGCTCAGAGTCACTGCTGTTAGAATCAGAGTCAGAGTCAGCTGAGGCTTTCTTTGATTTATCAACTTTCTTTCGTTTAGAGGAGTTGGAATCAGTATCATCCACATCACTTTCATCACTGATCTCCATACTGTCTCGTTGTCTCCGTTTTCTAAATTTATAGCTCCCCTTGCCACCATCACCTTCATTGTTTTTCTGTGCAGATGTTGATGGCTCAAGAGAAGTTTTAGGGCTTGCAACAGATTGATTAGTTTCACCATTCTCAGAATGACCAAAATGTTTAATGGTCTTTGTATTCCAATTTTCTCCATCAACAGAAACTAAGTAATTGTCATGGGTCTTACTGTATTTGACGTCACTTTCTATATCATCTCCAGATTGTATCATATTAACTTGCAAGTAATCTGGAAGCAAAGCACAATATTTGAGAGAACCTGAAGTTTCTTGAAATTCTTGATGGAGATCTGATGAATGCTTGATTACATCTGCACGAGAAAATGATTGATAGTTGCAGTGATGGCAATGGAAACGATGTGATATGACATGTTGCATTAATTCGGTTTTCACTTCTGTCTTGTATGGGCAGAAATTACACCAAAAATAAGTCATGTCAATATTGGAAACGAAGACACCACTTTTCGAACGAAACAGTACAGGAGCACCAACAGCACAAACAACTTCATGCCTTTGTACTTTAAGAATTTTTGAAGCCACCTTTTCTTTGACATTCATTTCTATCAAGGCACTCGTAAAGTGCTTTATGTCCTTCTCAGGAAGTTTACAGTTCCGTGTGGGTGACTTGGGTCGTAAAATGGTACCACCAATATTATGACCTTTGTAATTTGTTTGCATATTACTTTTCTCAGGAGCCTTGGTGACTTTGGCTGTAGTGCCAGCAGCAAGAGAAAATAAAGCCTCATCATTATTGGTGGGAAATATTTTATTTGTGGACTTGCTGGCTTCTGAGATGGCTTTGGTGATAACCAATTGTGGCTGAAGAAGTTTTAATTTGTTCTCATCCGACAAAGATAAAGCTATCTCCTCAGAGTCAGCAGGAGAATCACCTTGATGTAAAGTCCGTGAATTTGGTTTAAACAATAGAGCATCAGTATTTGAAAGTATTATTTCATTCTTTTCAATGAACTGTTCCAATAATGTCTTCATTTCTTCCCGTCCTTTTGTATCAAGCCATGATTGAATAACACTTTTTTGTATTTTGTCAACTTTCTCATTCTCTACTACATTTGGCTTTGTTGATGTGGAAGTCGCTGGCATCTCAGCTGATCCACTATTATCTACAAATAAGTTGGGAGAATCAGACAAACCTGGCAAATCATTATTCTTGGGTGGAGCTAAGGCTTCCGGAACTGCTGTTACCAGCTCTTCTTCCTCTGAGAAAAAAAAAAAATTTTCATTAAGTAGATTGACAGATTAAAACTAGGTATTAGCTAGAATTTGTTTAATAAAAAAAAAAAAAATAAAAAAAATAAAAAAAACTCCAAAATGTATGTGAAACTAAATAATATGGAAAGAACTCATTCAAAACTTTTGAAAATGTTACAAAAAGTAAAATATTTCAAACATTTTTATGCATGCTTATCTAAGAGGTGGTACATTGAATCTACAAGAAAGAAAAAATAGCGAGTTTATGTGAAATCCTTTGTTTATAGAGAAAAAAAAAAAAAAAAAAAAAAAATAATCAACAAGTGTTTGAAGTAATGTTAAAAGTTTCATTTTTGTTCATGTGCCCAGATTTTCACCAGTGTCAAATTACTACATCATTCTCTTTAATCAAGCACTTCAAAAGAAGTTTATTTCAACAATTCAAGAAAATTAAGTATTTCAAACTATTTCCATCTATTTTTGAATGTATGCAACCATATATCCCTTCTGTAAACAAAATCTCTTGTTTGTTTCGAACATTTAATAATATGTCAGATAATTTAATCTACTGAATATTTTCTCTTCATGAAAATTCATTGAAACTACAGACAATAAAAATTTCTAATTTATTTTCCTGAAACAAGCTACTGACAACTTTAAGCATGTAAAGTTCTAAATTCTTTATCTTGCTTTGTTAAAAAGTAACCTGTGTTTGCCTTTATCAGCTTTATTAACCTTGTTGGTATGAGTAAATCAACTGTCCGTTTTACCCCTGAAGTTCCACACCACTATAACCCAACCCACTTTACAAAATCTGATTAAATAATATAAATCTTTTTTTTAGGTTTCTCTTGATAAGGCTGAGAAATTTTCACGTACAATTTTATAATTTCATCAATTATTATAAAATTGATAATAGCCATTACAATGCAGTAAGATTAAAAGTTAAAAATTTGTTCATATTTTAGAAACTGCAATCTCCTCTCCTTTTTTATGGTTCTCCAGTTTCCTGTCTTTCATAAATTGTCTTTTTGTTCTTTCCTAAATCTTGTTCTACCATCTATTCACTCAAGTTCATTAGGTAAGTTATGTGTTGTTGTCTTGTTCCTTTTGCTTTTAATGTCTCATGAGTATCAAATTTTCCAAGCCCTCTTCTTTATGTGCCCTAGAAATTTCAACTCTTAGGTTAAGCATAAGTATTCTTTTTGTTTCTATTTTCTCTAAAACTTTATTTTTGTTGTTCCAAGTTTCTTTATCTGTGAGAAGATTGTCTAGCATTTGCTGCATACAGTGAGTGATATTTCATAGCAGTCTGTTTTTAATTAAATTTTCCAGTTTCTTAATACTTTGCTTAGCTTTTGGAAGGTATCTTTCACTATCCCAATGTGCCTGTGGATTTCAATGTTGCATTTTTTTCCTCAGTTAAAAAAGAATTTATTTAATTGTTACTATTTGATTTTGGTATCTCTTACTTGTAATGTGCATGCTGGGCTGTTCCTTTTGCTAACAACCATACAGTGTCTTCTTGCAATTAATCTTTAGTCATTCTTTCTTGCTTTCTTCACTAGATGTTTCTCAAATTCTAACTGTGGGTCAAATAGCAAAGCAGACTACATTTTTTAGCTTTGGTTAGCAATCAGTTTAAAAGAAAAAATAAAATTAAATGAGAAGAAAATGCTACCCCTGCCTCCATGGCAATGCACATTTTACAAATATTAAAAAACTGCAGAGCCACGATTGTCCTAAATGAACATGGTACATAAACCATTTGTTTAAATGACAAAGAAAATACACAAAAATCTAAGAGAAAGCTTGCTTACTGTTATTGCTGCTGACACTGCTATTGTTGGTATTATTGTTATTATCATTATTGTTGTTGTTGTTAGTGTCCTCATAAACTTCATAACCATCAAGTAATAATTCTGGTGCTGTAGCTTCAGTCATTCCTTCTGAAAAAGAAAAGAAAAATTAAAATCCAAGTTATTAGATAAGTTTAAAAAAAATAAAATACTTAAAAGTTGTCAA
Source organism: Ascarosepion bandense (assembly GCA_037127315.1). NCBI lineage: Eukaryota > Metazoa > Mollusca > Cephalopoda > Sepiida > Sepiidae > Ascarosepion > Ascarosepion bandense. The sequence goes on along the minus strand of JBBBDQ010001171.1, from coordinate 1,425,872 downwards.
TTGAACTTTGAAATCAAAATTAGTTGTAGCATATAACCAATAAAAAACAGACTGAATACAAGTGAAAAAATTCCCCTGCTGACAGAAGGGACAAGAATTCAGAACAAAATAAGATGGAATTTGCTACCTTAGCAAAAAATGCAAAAACTCACATTTCAAATTAAACCAGTTAGCAGTATATTAAGTATGTGCAGAAATTCCCAGCACTTCCTCAAAACATGTTTTTAAATAACATTTACACATCCTGATACACAATAGCTATTCTTTACAAGTTAAATACATCTATACTGTATTTAATATAAGTAAACTATAAAGCCTTGCCCTGTATTCAAGGAAGAGATTTTATAGATAGCATATTTGGACAGCTATAAGGTCCATGTTACAGTTAACACCTCCAAATACACCTGTATTGCATAAGTGATTGTACACTAATCTTATAGGCCAGCAAATGTTTTATTTTGAATACCTTACTTTACCATCTTCAAAAGTAGAATTTTTAGAGCTTTTCATTGCTTGTGACAAGTGTGCCCATACAGTAAAAAATAATTACTTATTTTGCATCTGCCAGTTATGATGTTGATAATTGACTTCAGGGAACAGATATGAACTGTTTTTCACATTTCTCATGGTGCCAATATTCTCACTCCTTTTGTATTGCTCTTCAGCCTCTTGTCAAAGACTTTCTTCCAGTTGCATTCCCATTTTCTCTTGCATTAGATTCTTTGTTCATTTCAAATCTTTTCAGTTACACGTTCTCTCACAGTAACTCTTGTATTAGCTTCTGCCATTTCATTATGTCTTTGCACTGCTCTCCTGTTACCCTCTTCTGCCTCATCAGCATGCCATCAAGCCTAGCATCTCCCAAATTGTACTCCTTGTTTCACAACATTCCTGTGAATGTCTTGCTTGTCAGCCTCCTCTCTCAGTTTTCACCCTTGTATTTTTTTTAAGGGAATTTACCATTTTATGATGTTTACTTTAATGTGCAGAAATTATTTAGATTTAATTCTATTTTTAAACAGCAATTTTATGTTGAATCTTGGATACCAATGCAAAGCTAAAAATGTATCTAAAGAGTTATTCAATTCCATATTTAGAGGGTAAAAGTGTATTGAAACTCAGATAGCATGTAAAGTGACTGATGTATTTTATGTGGCAACATCAATACAAAAAGAAAAAAAAAAGAGAGAGAAAGAAAAAAGAAAAAAGTGTTTGAAAGTAATTGTTGCTTGTAAATACTTATTACTGCTTGCATTTCAGTCTGTCTTAATAGGCCCCAAGATAGGACAGGAAATATAGAAATATACATTGATAATTCAGTTAGCCAAGTGCCATATGTGATACACGCTTGGGCAATCATGTTTCAAAAAGAGACATGACTGACTGGACAGAAGATTATCCCACAGTAGGTTGCCAGCCAAGGCTATAGAACCCAATCTGTCCTGTTATTTAAACCATAATTGGAGGGAAGAGCGATTAATATCTTTCCCAAGGGTATTTTTGCATAAGTGAAAGCAAGGAATTCAACTGGAATTTCAACTCAGACCCCGATATCCATTGATAATTATATAGCTTGATTGATATTTTGGAAATTGATATAATTCAATAAATAAAACTAAATATTAATTTTTCTTATATGACATTTACAAAAAAGAAAACAAATACATTAGAAATGTAGATGTCATATTTGAAATGGTTGTTTGATGGCAAATTATTTAACAGCATAGCTAAAGATCCAGTATGGACCAACAGAAATTTCATAAACTTAAAATTTTAATGATAGATTTAGAAAAAAAAAAAAAAAAAAAAAAAAAAATCTAAAATACATTATCAAGACTGAGTTTTCTAATCAATTATCAGAAGGTATGTTAAGAACATTTACAAATGTGCTTTGTTAGTGGCTTATCAATATTAAAAAATAATTGATTTATTACTACCATATACAATTGCTATTAATTGTTGTTCACAGAAAGTGAGAGGCAAAATAAGGGAATCTGTAGAAAGACTGAAAGAGTATGTTACAAAGTACAGTGGGGAAAATGTGTGACATCAGATGGTCGAGAGTTGCTCAGTGGTATTGGACAACTTATTCTCTCTGAACTAAACAAATGTAAAAGTTTTGTGTACTCTATAATATTAAAAATGAATCAAAGAAAAAGTTAGAATTAGTGAAAAAAAATAATTACTTTCAGAGGAAGTTTTTTCAAAAATTTTTCAAATAAGTAAAACTAACAACACAGTTATTTGGTTATTGACTGTGTGGAAGGAAAATCACCAATTCATTGGTCATCAAGAGAAAAAGTCATTATTTCAAGTCAAATTTTGGTTTACACACATTTCTATGTAATTTAATAACATTGAAAATGTTCTTTATCTCATAATATTGTGAGGTATATGATTAGCTGTCTAGCATATTTCATGATTAAAAGAAGAATTAACAATTGGATGAATGGGAATTAGATTTTACTTTTAAATTAGTGCCAATTATTTTTAAGCAATATTCAATAAGAAATAAAAGGTTTTACAACTTTTTATAAAAATCTTATGGTGTTTTATTAATGACTGATATTTGCCATATATAATTTTTTTTTTAAATTGCAAAAGATACTTTAAATATCTCCACTGTTGTTTGGTAGCTAGAAGTGGTAGCTAAAAGGAACACATTCTTTTTATAATATTTTCATAGTTCTTAAATATTTTAAAAGGAAAATTTATTACAACTGAGCCAAAACTTATCAAATGTGAAGGGAAAGGAAAATATTTTTCTATAAAGATTAAGGTCAAAAGATGAAAAAATACAACCCATGTAATAGAACAGGTAGCAACAACCCACTCACTAAAACAAGAAATGAGCTTCAGTGGTTGTGACTACGCTAAACTTCATAAAAATCTGACATGACAACAGAATTTATAAGTTTTTTTTTCAATTGGCTGTAAAAAAAAATTTTAAATTACAATCTTAGAGAAAATAACTAAACACTGACAATTGTTCATACAAGGGTTGGCTGAAAAGTTCATAGGCTAACTATTAAGGAGTGATGCTAGAGCTATGAAATCTTGCATGCATTAATTTCAAGTCTAATAACAGCATCGTTTCTTTCCAAATAAACTGTCATCTGATTGTACAAAATTTCAAAGGTAACCACTAGGAACTTGCTTGAAAATGAACAAAATTTAGCATTGTGATTGATCAAGTACCTGCAGGAAAAAAAAAATTCTTGGTACCTTTAGGGGATGACACTCAAGTTTTATCAAAAGCGCTTGAGTGAACAGCTAAATTTACAAGGGGATGGGAAAGTTTTGAAGATGACCCAAGGCATAGATGTCCTGCAACTTCCACTACCAAGGAAAACATTGTGTTCCCCATATGGTGATGGACAACAGGTGATAATCAAATAGCCAATGTTACTAGTGTATCCAGTCAGAGTTGAGAATGAACTTGGCATGATAAAAGGTTTCTGCTCGGTGAGTATCACATAATAGAAAAATCTGTGTGAAGCAGATACAGTTAGTTTCCACGAACATTTCCTAATCTAGGATGAGTGTGAGTCAAAGGCAAATTTCAAATGAGCAGTTATTATATTACTATCAAAGTTCAATTTATAAGGATGCTTAAAGAGTCATTCTTAATACACTTGTAGACAAGACATGCATTAAAAACAAAAACGCTATCCAATTTTATCTGAACTGTGGTCCTGAATATATTGACAACACCAGTGGCCATTAAAATCACTACCTACAGCTGATTATTATCCATTTCTCCAAGAAACTCACTGGTCCAGAAAAATATCCTATTTTCAGCTAGTTGTATTAAATGTTAACAAAAATTCCATTTTTTAACAATCAGGATGCATACTCTCAAACATTTTACACTTTGTATAAATAAACACAGTTCCTGTCATATGTTTAAACTTATTTATTTATCAACTGTAAAAATCAACATAAGATGAATACAGGTGCTACTGGATGATACTAGTAAATAGTTCTAAATTTGAATCAATTTTTATCTAGCTTCATTTTTCCATATTGTTCAACAAGGCTTACTCTAACACAGGAAGGAAACCCAAACATTGCTGTAGTAACAGTAATATCCTTGGAAATTACCCATACAAAAACAATGTGTTCAACAATTATCTATAGAACACTTGTATAACTAATATTCATAGAATGAAAGTTTTCTAAATTTCGTAAAAGAGAACCTGCAGATGCAACATATTGTTTGCTCAGTTACTTATATTAAAAATGAAGTAGATTGGCATTTTTGCATGGAAGAGGTGCATTACGAGATTCTTAAAAAAGAAAAAATTATTTGGTTTCAATCCAAATAAAATGCAAGATAGATCTTTTAAAAATAACAATCAAATAATTTAGATTTCAACTAAAGATTTTACAAAATTTCAGAATATAATTGGTATTTAAAGTTAAATAGATTTCTGTCCAAATTTAGTTTAAAACCCATAACTGCTAAATAAGTACAAAGACTGAAATTTAAATTCAGACATATACAAGAGATTACTAAAGCTTTAGTAGGAAACAATTAGTCGTTGCTTGAATGTCTAAAATTAGATACTAAAAAAGGCTTAAACTTTCCCATCAAAATTAATTACTAAGAGGAAAGATCAAAGTATTTTTTTAATAATTTTTTAAAAAATTGTTTTAATCCTTTTTAAAACGTTCGGAATTTTGGTTAAAAAAAAAAAAAAAAAAAAAAAGATTTTTACAATAGAAAATGTAGTATAAATGCATGTAACTCAGTTTTTTTTACGGAGACAAACACATTACTTTGGAAATTCTTGCAAAAATCAAATAATTGTTGGACTTTAATGAAACTTTCAGGACTTAACCATTTGGCCTTTTTTCTGAAAAGGCTGCTCCTAATGGTAAAAAATGCAATAAAACTATGGCATTAATTAGATAAGCTTTTAATATATAATATAAATTAAGGACATGATTAATAATTCTAAAAGAATTTTTTCATTCTTTTTAATTGTAATAATTGATAATGTTTCAAAAATATTTTAAAAACTTGTAGACATTAGGTTAAGTGAAGACTTTATTTAATAAATGAAAACTGAAAAGGTTAATACAAATTTTTTTTTTAATCATATCACCCCAAGCAAGGCAATAACACCACTGTTGCGCAGGGGTCTACGTAAGAGTAAAAAGATTGGAAAAAGAGAAAGCCGGAAACCACATCCTAACCAGGGAACAAGGGATGAGCCTCTTCACCTGTTCAACAGACGTGGGTGGAGTGTGAACCGGGCAATAGTTTAGTCTATCTACTCCAATCATAAACCATTGTATTTTTTTTTTGTGTATTTGAAACTTTCTGTATGGTAATTTCTGTGCATACATTAAAAAAAAGGTCATGTATTTTATGGTTTCTTCCCCTTACAGAAAAAAAACAAAACAATTTGGACTATTATGTCACTTGTGATCACCATAGAAACGGTTGTCATCACATCATATGAAGTGGGGGTGGGGGTGGGAGGTAGAAAGATCAACACTGTGATTAAGAAATAGCTTTAGCCTAAATTTCATGCTATGAATAAGTAATACCTGTGTAAATCAGATTAAGTTAACATTAAATTCCAAAAATAATGTGTCACAGATGTACATTTTTTCACAATATTTTAAAACTGAGAATTAACTTTTGTCTACGAATGTGCTAATCACTCAAAAATAGTAAAAACTCAAAATTTTAGATTCCAATCAATATAATTTCTGCTTGAAATTACACCAAAGTATTTTACTTACTGAAAATAGTAAATTTAGTAATTCTTAAAAATGAGTGGAGGTACCTATCTAAAAATTATACCAAAATAAGTCTGGTACAATTCAAATCGCATCTGACTCCTAAAACCAACTTTTCCCACCTGAAACTATTCTGCACATATACAAATCTACCATCCGCCCGTGTATTGAATATTGCTGCCATATCTGGTCGGGTGCCCCTGCTGCTCTCCTTGGGCTTCTTGACAAAATACAAAGGAGGATCTGTAACGTGGTTGATACTGACTTGGCAGACCGGCTGCAGCCGCTCTCACACCGGCGTGATGTAGCTTCCCTGTGCCTCTTCTACAAGTACTTTCATGGCTTCTGCTCCGATGAGCTTAGATCACTGGTGCCGCCTAAGCACGAATTTACACGAGATACTAGATTAGCAACTAGGTCCCACCCTTTTACAGTTAAACAAATAAGATGTAACCGTAAATTCTACTCCAACAGCTTCTTTTCTCGCACTTCCCGCCTGTGGAACTCCCTTCCACAAGTCTGCTTTCCCGACAGTTACAATCTCCAGGTGTTTAAATGTAGGGTCAATAGACACCTCCTATCACACTAACTCCCAACTATTCTCACAACACTCTCATCTACCCAACCCTCATTCTCGGTATCCTCACCCGCCTATCACCCACCCTCTGTTATTTCCTATATTTAACCAGCCTTTCTCCACTCTACGTAGCCCCCTGCGCAGTAGTGGCAGTGACATGCCTTGCTCGGGGTGAAACGCTTATAAAAAAAAAAAAAAAAAAAAAAAAAAAAAATCTGTAGCAGTTGCCTTCTAAATCTTTGACATTACTCTTTATAGCCCCCAACTTTTTCCCTCTCCCAAGACATCACACCAAGCTGGATTACAAAATTTCTTTATATTTAAGTAGGTACCTTCACTCATTTTTTATATCTAAATTTTAAATTGAATCATTAAAAATAAAAGTCTTCTTGAAACTTTTATTTTAGTTTTAATTAAAAGCTAAATGATTAATTATTAAATTAAAATTAAAATTTACTATTTCTAATAATAATAGTATAATAGCAAAATATTCTGGTGTATTCCAAACAGAAATTATATTGATTGAAATCTAAACCTTTTCAATTTTTTGGCCATTTTTAAGCAACTGACACTTTTGTAAACAAAAGTTAATTCTCGGTTTTAAAAATCTTACACTCACACACAAAGATTTTTGGAAAATCCCAAATTTAATGTTAAATTAATCTGATTTACACAAGTATTACTTATTTATAGCACGAAATTTAGAAGAAAAAAACTATTTCTGAAACACAGAGTTCAACTTTGAACTTTCCACCGTAAGTGTTGTTGACAGATGCAAGTGTATGGCGATCACAAGTGACATAATTGTACAATTTTTTTTTTTTCCTGTAAGGGGGAAGAAACTCTGAAAAGCATGACTAATCTATGCATAGAAATTACCAAACAATTAAAAAAAAGCTTCAAATACACACACGAAAAAAAAAATTATTTGAAAAGTAAGGCATGACAATTTATAATAAACTTTTTAATTTTCGATTAGTAAATATAATCTTCTTCACTTAAGTTTTTAAACTAACCCAAACAAATTTTGAAGTATTTCAATATTTTTAAAACTTCATAAATAAAAAAAAAAATTTATTTAGCGAAAAAAAAAAAAAAAAAAATTAGTGTTATAGTTATATTGCATTTTATTATTGGGAGTAGATTTTCGGAAATAAAGGAAAAATATTTAAAAAAAAAAATAAAATAAAAAAAATACATTTCTCAATAAGTCCTGCGTTTATAAAAACAAATTTTGCTTAGAAAATTTAATTTTAAAAAATTTATGAATTCACATGGAGAGAGTGTCTGTAACAGATGTAAGAAAAAGAATTACCAAGATTTCTTTTTAATTTTTTTATTCGTTTGTGAATAAGTCCTAGTTTCATTAAAATCATTAAAATCTGACAAGTATTTCATTTTTGTAAGAATTTTTAGATTAAAATGTATTTGTCACCGGCGTTTTCCATTGTAAAAAATCTCGTCACGATTTGGTCATTCGTTAAAATCAAAACAAGATTAAAATAAATATTTCGAACATATCTAAAAAACAAAAAAAACAAAAAAAAAACTGATCTTTCGTCTTGAACATTTTGATGGGAAAAGTTTGTTTGGGGCCTTTTTTATGCTTTTCTTTTTTTCAGCGATTTAGTAGACTACACTTACAGTCACTAAGATGTACCTTAAAGGCAACCTTTATTCGACACGGAACGTGAACCTATCCCCACTCGAAAAAATAAGTAAATAAAAAGGGTCAAACGTACAGGTCATTCCTTCCCAAAATCTTTAATAATAGACAAGAAGACATAAATGCCTTTGTTTGAATTGTAAGAATAAGTCAAAATATTTCATAATCACATCCATTTTTCTTTAAAATTATTTTCATACAATTGAATAAGTTAACGATAAAGTTTGTTTACCGATTTGTTCTTTATTGCTTTTTAAAGTTCTAATATTCTGTTATAAAGTTTTCATTGCTACTGTTTGCCTAATGTATAAGAAAGCTTGCAACTAACAGCTATACAATGTATTGTAAAATAAAAAATTATTTTAAAGCCTCAAAAAGTAGCAGGCATTCTTAATTTTTGTTTTAAACTCAGCTGAACTAAAAAGAGGTTTATTTTTATTTAACTTTAATAAATTTACATTTTAAAATAATTTTAAGCTTTTTAAAAAATAAAAATACTTCGAATTGAATGATTTTAGTAAAAATTTAAATCATTTTAGTTTGGATGTCAAAAGCTTATTTTAAAATAAGGTCTAAAAAATAAACAAAAAACAAAATCAACAAGTTTAATTATTTTTTAATTAATGAACTATTGCAAGTTTTTCTTGCACGTTTCATATTACTGAAGAATACTTTCCGGAAAGAAAGTTGTTCAGACCCGACTACTGATCTTTATTTTTGTTTTGTACTTAAAAATCTGTAAAATGATTCAACAAAGATGCCGTATAAAATAAATAAATAAATAAGGGTATATAAATAACTCGAACTCTTGGAGTTAAATAAAAAGTAAATAAATTTATTCGATTGGTTGCATAATAGACAAAGTCAAATGAAAAATTTAAGTGAAAGTAGAGTAAAATCAGTATTATTATTATTATTATTTTTTTAATTCACATATCCGCTAACTTAAGGATTTGAATTAATTCATTTTTAGTTTATACATAAAATGTGGTGGCTGCCTTTTTTCTTTTTTTAAAGAGAAATGACTATTGAAAGGAGACTAAAAAAAAAAAAAAAGTTTTTTTATATTAACTGCATAAATTTCCACGGCGTATGGGCTAAAAATTTCTAAGATAATCTTTATCGATTCTCCCACTCTGAAAAAGGAAATAAAAAAAAGCATAATGAAATGGTACATAAACCAAACTACTTCACATAACGAAAGGAAGACTACAATGTTAATAACTCGAACGAAAGATGGAAATTGTTTTTTTTAGGAGTATTAGAATTTAGTAAAATGTTACCGGTTACCTATTAAAAGATATTTTCAGTCAAACATAAAATTTATTATAGACAATAAACGTGTCACAAGGTGCGATGACCATAGGAATTTGTAGAACTACGAGTAGTAGCCGCCATTTTAGGGATATGGCTTTTTTATAATCTATTTTTCTCTCCTTCCTTATACCAAGGTCCACATTTTCTAGGTTGAAGAGACCGAGCAACTCTACAACTGTTAGTTATCATCTGGAGCTAACATGGTCATCAGCAATGGAAAGAGAGAGAGAGAAGGAAGAAAGTCGAGAAGAACAAGCAGTTAGAATAAAAAATAAAATAAAAAAACGACTACTCAAGTCGACAATTAGGATATTTAAAATGGGATAACAAAACTTTTAAGAAATCATAATTTAAATAAAATATCAAGAAAAGAAAAAAAAATAATAATTAGAGAAAATCCCACAAAAATATTGAAAAAAGAAATAATACTGGATTTTTTTTTTAATTTCAGATTTCCAGTTCATGAATTTTTTATTGTTTGTCTCTTCAAGAAACCAAAAGTTTTAAAAAAAATCAATTAAATATTCAAATTAACAAGATTAGGAACTTCTTTAATTACTGTTTTGTATTTGTTTTAAAATAAAATTAAACAATAAATGAAATTAAAAAAAAAAGTATTTACTGGAATAAAATAACAATTACTAAAAGGGGGGCAGTTTAGAAACAACTTGGCGAGAAAGAAAATTTCTGAGTCAGTCAGTGACGAAGAGTACGTTTTTAAATATGACAGAGTATTCACAAAAAAGAATTAAGCTGAACCATGTGTCAGGATCTTCTTGCTCACGAATGGGAAAAGCATAGATTAAAAATAATAATAACGAATTAATCCGATTTATTACATCTAAAACATGAACCACTCCTAAAAAGCGACAAGCCCGGTCGAGATCACAATGAAATGAATACAGCATAAACCACCATGATTGCATGCACATAAAGGGAAGTACAAACTAGTACATCCGTGGAAATAAGACTTAAATTTTCCTTTTTTCAGGAAAAAAATAAATTCATCCCAGATAAAAAGGTGACACAGAATATTGTTTGTAAGAACTACTTATTAAATAACCATTCTAAAAGAGAATAAACGATACTACTCACTGTTATTTTCCTTCAAACAAAATTTTAACTGGCTGCCTTTGTGTGTTGGTTGATGATGTTGCTGATGTTCTGGCGCTGCGGCGTAAGAGCAACCCAAAGCAGTAAAAGCTGCTGTGTAGCGTTGCACAAGTCTTTGCTATATTACAATAGATAACCAGTAAAAAATATAGAACAGGGCTGAAAACGAAGTATAAATAAGCAATATGAGCTCGGGCCACTTTTTTTCTACTTCGACTTTTACTAGACTCGCGATGGCTATACTTTCCCGCTTCTCAAGCTCAACATGGGAGGAAGGATTTTTGATTGTGATTACTTACCTCAAGAGGAGACAACTCTTTGACAGAGCACTGATTTTAATCTAATGGTCAATCATTGCGATATCACGCAATAAAAAGGCAAATATATACCGATAGAAACATTTCTAACATCTACTCACCACTAGTTTCCATAATGTGTTCGTCTTTTAATATTTTTTTTTGTTTTATTTATATTCGTTTGGTTTTTTCTTTCAGTTTTTGTTCAGGTATTTATCTCTTGTGTGAGTGCAACTTACTGCCAGAAACAACAGTAATATAAATGAGAACAATAGCAACACTGAAATATAATCCAGTATTAAACAACTTTATAGTTCTATTAAATTTTTCGTTGCAGATAGTTTACAACTTTTATCTACTCACTTGTATTTTTTGTTTTGAGTTGTTGCTTTTTTTTTTTGCCTTTTTTTGTGTATATGTTTTTGCTATTAATGGTAATTAAATAATTTTACACCCACCAAAAAAAAAAAAAAAAAAAAAAATTTCAGACAAATATTTTAGACAAGGTTACTCAGCACACGGGATAGCCACAAAGGGAGATAATTCTCTGAAAGGGCTACGTACACCCAGGAATCGTTTTATTACGTGTTAGAAATTCTAACCAACCAATTCTCTTCCTAGTCATTAACAGCTGCACTTTCATAAGATTTTCAGTTTTGACACCTTTCTAAATAAAACGTTTTTGCTTATCATTTTTATTATGAAGTTTTAACTTTAAATATTCATTTTAGATAATCAAATAATTAGCATAAATTATTTATGCGTGTTCAATGATTGTATCCTGAATATTCCGTAAATCGTTTTACTGGGTCAGTAGTATTAATACTAATATTTTTTCGGAACACATTTTTGTACATTTGTATTTATTCCATTTTTAATCAGCGCTTTTGCTATCATCGCAATAATAATAATAATAATAATAATCAATTTTAATGAAATGAATTACTATGTCCGGCCATTTTTTATCTAATGTAAAAATTAAATAATAATCAACCTGATTGGCTAGTTATTATTTAAAATTTGTTTATGGGTTTATCCTAGTAATAATGTAATAAATAATATAGTGCAATGAAACAATGTTGAAAATAGATTTATTTGGGAAAAGTATAAAAACTAACAGTGATAAAATTTTTAATAACTTTTTTTTTGGGGGGGGGGGGCAAATGTTTTCTTATTTTATAATTAAAATTTGTATGGCTATACAATTGTAATTTTGTTTACATATTCCCAACAGACATAAAAATTAATATAAACTGTGAGATAACTGTTTATTTTTAATTAAAATGGGCAAAAAAATGCAACACATAATTTTAAATAAGGAGTAGATAGGTTCGCCTATCGTCCAGTTCACACTCCTCCTGGACTTTTGAACAGGAGTATAGGTTTATCCTTTGTTTCGTTTTTAGAATTGAATTTCCGGTTCCTTCTAAAGTCTTTTCCTTCTTTCACTTTCTTCTTCCAATAGCTACTTTCGTCTTAATGCTATTATCGCCTTGCTTGGGGTGAATTGGTTAAAATATATAGTTGCTAATTTTATTAGAGATTCAATCAAAAACTAAAGTCATAGCATAGAATTTACTACGGAAATCTTATGAATTTTCAAGATGTTTAAAATAATTTTTATTTTATTAAAATGTAAAAAAAAAAAAATCACAAATATTTTCTGTTCCAAGTTATCAATTATTTTTTTACTGTCGTGCTATTCATGAGTTAAAGAGTTAAATCTTACAACAAAAATTATATAATGCAACAAAGCTCTCACATACATCTAACAATAAAATTATAAGAAAGACAAAGATATACTTTCTTCTTTTTTCAAGCAAAATAAATATGCAAAAAACGAAATAGTTTATTGTAACTTACATTCCTAAGTTGCAGTACATTTACTTGTTACTTAGAATATGCAAGACGAATAATTTAAAGTGAATTATATTTGTTTATTTATTTATAATTTATCTTCGTGTACAACTTAACTTGAACTCGTAACTACCGTATTTATTTATTTCCCGTGTGCTAAGACGCTACAGGTAGTAAGAGACACCCTAATTAGCCAGGTAATCTTTGAAAAATATAAGGATTTAAAATAAATAATATAATTAATAGCTTTCATATTAAGAAAAAAAGATACTGAGAATTTAGCTCTCATCCTAAAAAACAAAACAAAATTAGTATTTAAATAGCTCTCATAAGTAAAATTGTTTCGTTCAAAGTAAGTAAAACCAAGGCGAGAATCCAGTAAGTTTTAAACTCATTTGGTAGTATATATTCTCTATTGCCTGTCTCTTTGCCTTGCACATTTTCATCTTTGTTGAGGAGACGGTACAACCCATACTACGTTCATCAACTACCCATGTAGTTTTACCATTTATTTTTATTTTATAATTACTTTCTAGTTTCTAAAAAAATTTTGATTGCTTATGTAGCGTAGTCCGTGTTTTCACTTTGTTTTCTTTAACCCCTTCCCTTCTTTTGCTTCCTCCATTCCCAATTTTTTTTCCCGATGGGTGATGTTCTTTCAAATGATAAACACTGAGTCGACTCTCAGTTGCCCTAGGTTAATTTTTACCATGTTGTTTATGTTTACTTTTTTAGCAAACTAGTAATTTGACAGTGTATGCCTGTCTTCTCTACATTTATACTGTTCTCTTCAATTGTGGAAGGATATCTTCTGCTGAATAACTGTGCCGACAAGACTGTTGACGTCGTCAGCATCGATAACGGTAGTTGGCTTGTCTGCCTGCAGATGATATCGGCGAGGCACCATCAGCATAAACTTTAAACAAACATGGCGGATAGTAGATAAATTGACAGTACATTTGGAAGTAACGGTAGTCCTATTGAGCTAACTATTTCGTTTCAACAGTATACAAATTGCAGTATCTTGCTGTAGAAATAAAAGTAAAGCATAACGGTCAGCTGGGGGTGGAGTTTGTGAAGAAGATACAGTACACTCAGTTACTCAGTAGTACGGCGTACGCGATATGCATTTTTATTTTTTAAAGAATATATGAGCGAAATATGGTACCGGTAGGAAGCTGCCTATCATCAATATTCGAAAAAAAAAATAAACAAAAACATACACACTCACAAAGATATATATATATATATATATATATATATATATATAGTATTTAAAAATTTATTATGAATGATAAGTGTAGGCTTAGAGTAGCCACTTTTGGTGATTGTGATTGCTGTTATGTTATGTTATGTTATGTATCTTGTGACTGGTTCGTGAGGGTTGGCAAACTACAACTTGTTTTTTTTTTCTTTTATTGCTAAGACGGAGGAAAATCTTTTAGGACATTTTTCAGAAAAAAAGTTTTATCATACGGGAAATACAGTATGTAACGTCGTTATTGTTAAACACAAAAATAAAAATTCAATTTATCAGTATGATGAATTTATAAGAGTTTTGTTTATTTTTTGTTTTTTTAATTTTTTTAACCTGTAGTAAGAGTTATCCCACTTTGCCTGAGAGGACGCTCGCGAGGTGACGTTTTATTTAGGACTATAAAGAAGGCACAGAACCACTCTCGCTCTCTTTTCTCACCGAGATGGAATTCATGGAATTTCTATCCTATGGCAAACCGACTATTTAATTTCAAAGAAACCACATGAACACACACACACACACTCTCTCTCTCTCACTCACACACGGCTAAATACATAAATGATTTTTCTTCTTTTTTATTATCTGTATATTAATAAAATTGTTTTTCACAAAATTTATTTTTGTGTAAAATACAAGAAGAGTTATTTGCAGGGATAGAATGGGGAAAAAAGCATATCATCTCTCTTATCCCAAATTTTAAATAAAGCAGATACAACAAGACTCAACCATTATGCAAAATTAAAAAAAAGATACAATATTTTACAAACAAGGGCATGCATAATTTCCTTTTAGTTTTGTGTGCTTCATTAAACAAATAAGGCTGGATAACATTTCAAGCAATATACATGACTTAAAGAAAGAGTACAATATTTTCTAAAATGAAAAACTGAGAAGGCAAAGCAAATTTTTGATAAGTCAGAATATAGGAAAGGTACACCCACATAATTGTAAGACAAAAAAAGAACGTCTCCACATGAAAAGAGCTTAGATAAATTTGGAAATTCTGATGTCACAGACAGTGGTGACTTTACAGGGTCCAGAAGGGGCCAAGCCCTCCATCTTGACTGGCCCCTCGGTTGCCCCCCTCTCACACACACACACTTCAAAAATTTATGAAACTGATCCATCTCTGATTTTGATAAGATTTGATCTTAAGCACTTTTCTTCCTTCAGAACATATTGATGTTAGTATTAATTTATTAACCCATTGATTTTGTTTTATTTTTGATTTTCTCTTGTGTTCCAACAGCTTGAGAGTGAAAAAGAGGGCAAGAATAGATTAGAATTCCACTACTATGAATGAAAAGTTATTCCATTTAATTTAGTGAAGTAACATACTCAAACTCATTCCCAAGTTGTGTATATGATAATGATGTATGAAAATGAAGACACTGTTTGAGTTTTCCCCACCACCTCAGAAAAATTCTTGGCTCCTAAGTGCCCCCCCCCACTCACACACACTTTCAGAGTTCAACAATCACCACTAGTCACAGAGACTTACATTTTGCTTCTTCTTTTTTTTTTTTTTTTTCTATAGAAAAGATCTCTTTAACAGTTTTCATTTCTTTCAAACATTCTTCTCAGGAAACAGCTAAAATTCATTTCCCTCCTGGGTCCTTAATCTGCCTTCAGGATAAAATTTTGGTGTCTGTCTGTCTGTCTTGGTTGATATTTAGAAGATTTAAAACTGTCTTTCACAGTCAGGATTCTCATCCAAAAACAAGTGTCAGCACCCACTTCTGCTGTGAAACTTCTTTCTGCTTTAAAATCTGATTTGGATTTTATCAGTTGGCTTGACTCTTTCTATAGGAAAACAGGTGGCTCTAGAGACAAACCTAATGCAGAGTAAGGATTATTTTGTTGAGTTAATATGTTATCAGAAGGTAAAAATGTTTTTGGGCTGCGTGAAAAACTCAACTGACCAAAAAAAGATTCTTGGAAAAACAATAACAAGAATTTTATATGAAAAATACACATCAATCAATGAACAAATCTTTAAAAAATTTCTTAAAGAAACTGCAATGGCAAAATTTGATATATTAAAAATGTTTTAGTTGCCTGCGAAAATTTTCTGAGTAATGGATATTGAGTTCAAAGTACTGAATCAAGAAAAAATGTCTTCAGATGTAATTTTGTTGTGCATATTTGTTGGTGTTTTGTAGTCAAATAATTGAACTGTCTCTCAACAAATCAAATAAAGAAATATTCAAATATTTAAAATTTAAGTTTACCTTAACTGTGACTGGTAGCTTGAGTCAAATGTTTCTGTGATGTTGATAATAAACTTAGATTTTTTTTTTTTTTTTTTTTTTTTAATCGTATCATCCCGAGCAAGGCGGTAACACCACTGATGTGCAGGGGGCTATGTAATAGTGAAAAGATTGGAAAAGATAAAGCCAGAAACCACATCCTAAACAGGGAACAAGGGATGAGCCTCTTAACCTGTTCAATAGACATGGGTGGAGTGTGAACTGGGCAATAGGTAGATCTATCTACTCCAATTGAAAAAAAAAATATGGTGGTGGATTACTAAATTTTAACTTAGTAAAAGTCCAGTCAAGAGATATCTGCTAAAATCAAAAATTAAATTAAAGAAACCCAATTAAACATGAAAAGCTTAAAATAATCTGAAGATTGTTTCATTTAAAGTTAATGTATAATATATGCTTGTGGAAGAGTATTTTGTGTCCAGGTCTGTTAGTTGAAACTTTTGGATGTAAAATTTTTGTAATGAAGAAAGTTTGAAAACTTTCGTCTTTAATTTATGATGTTTGTTTGAGTGAGAAAAAAAGGTCAATTGTTGAATAAATGTGATGAGTGTTTTTTTTTTTAGTTTCAAATCATTTAGAAAGGTTCTTGAGGCCTGTCTCTTTCAAGTTCAGGATTCTTGCTGAAGATTCTGCCTTGAGCCACATGGCGAATGAGATGGATGGTTCTGTCTCCATTGGCCTAAGATTCACTTTATGTTACATGATGAACATTGTGGATGGTTCTGCTTCCTCATCACTAAGTGGTTCTGCTTAAGTAGCCAAATTAGTTACGTGATGAGCTCCAGAAAATTTGGTGCAACTTTCAACCTCAACATGTTACGTAGGCATTTTGAAATATACTAACCAATCAGTGCTGGTTATTCTTAAAATTAACAGTTTGATTCTTTTGATGTTTAGTTTGCACAAATCTTTTAATATCATTATATGCAATTAAAAAATTGTCACCAATGGTACAATGTAAAAATTGTTGTGTCCTAGGGTCTGTGGTGATACCGAGCAAAGGCGATGGACCGGATGTTTGCGCTTTCACGACCAAAAAGCAAATGACCAAAAGTTGTCGCTGAGCCGCCAGCTCCGCGCAGATGTTCCGGTTGAAAACTAAAAATGAATTAAATATTAAATTTCCAGTTCACAAGCCTATGCGAATTTTATTTATCAGCCAATGAGAAGCCCAGAACCAAATACAAGTGTGAAATCCCAAATGAGCTGCTGTGATCCAAAAAGAAGATATAAAAAGTGGATACAGAAAGCATTGACAGACAGACCAACTAGAGGAGAAGAGAGTAATTAGTATCTTCCCTTGACCCAAGTCAAGCGGCTTACTACGCTCGCCTACCTTACCTCTTTCCTTCTTCCCTGCCTCAAAAACTACTTACTGACCTAAAGAGCGAATACATCAAAAACATTCCTTACTTACACACTCCTAAATTCCTAAGCATTAATTCTCTTTCAGCATTTTATTGCCATGAACATTTTAACCTCCGTTGGACCTATACTTCATGCATTACTTCAACTGTAAAAACATTAATTGATATGTGTATATATAAAATGTTAATTTTCTACTCAAATTGCCTTTCATGATTTTAAAATCATTTTATGACTTATAGTGGGCTATCTACAACAAGGCCAAATTCCGTTAACTTGCAACAGTATACAACTACCCTTCACTAGAACGGACTCTCCACAACTAACAGAAAAGAATAGATAAGCAACTCACTATAGGTCCTTCAAACATTCATTTAAAAATTTACAAACCCACGTCTCTGATTGGTCAGTAAATAAAATACTTTTTTTAATTCAAAAAATAAATTGCCACCAGTCCACATCGAAGAAATAATTTTGGTAGTTTTTAATTACTAATTCTAAAAATAGAAGTTTTCACAGACAAATGTAACAATTTTTTAAAAACTGTCTGGCTTTCATAGATATACTTCTCTAAAAAGTATGTGTAAAAGACGAACTTAGACAATTTGTTTATTTCCACCTTTAAATTAATTTTAATTATTTTACACTATTAAAATATAAAAAAAAATTATAACATGTAAATATAATTTTCTCTTTTTATTCTTTTGTAAGCTAGATTTTTTCTTTATATAAATATATATAAAACTCATTCATATGATGAATTCATTTACTTTTAGTGATCATCTTAATCAGCTGTAACAAGTTGCAACTCCTCTCACAACAGACTGATGATCAACAGCAACTTCATCCAATACAAATTTTAGCAGTATTTGCAAAAAACCTCTGTGTTGCATTTTTGTCTTTTGCCAAAATAACTTTTTAAATATTTTCTAAATAATTTAATGAAACCTTTCAATAAGTACTACTCTTTCAATGTAAGGTGTAATTAAATACAAGGTCCTGGGCATGACGGTAAACTGCATCCGACAGCAAGTCCTCTGATTGGAAGGTTGTGAGGAGCATGGAACCACCTCTTAATTGCTGTTGTTCTCAGGTTCACCCTGACCCAGAGTGGTAGCAATTATTAGGGTCCTAGCTATGGGCAAATAGTTAACCCCCAGTTTGGGAGTCAAAACACTATAAAAATACACTTATATAGAAATATATACAAAAAAATAGACTTTTATAGAAAAATATACATTTTTGAAGGAAAAATATTGCCAACAATGCATTTTTAAAGAAAAAATTATTACCATAACATTTTTTGAAGGAAAAAAAAATTATTCTCGGCAAAACATTTTTGAATACAAAGCTAGAAGACATTTTCAGTTTTCTAAAATAAAAAAGAATAAAAACAGAAAAAAATTTCATTAAAATCTGACTAAATCAACCTTTTCACTATAACTGAACATAAAAGAAAAATACCTTAAAACCCCAACTTTTTGGCATTAAATAACTGACAGAGGTTGATATGCCATTAAACAAAACTCACTCAATTAAATATAAAATAATTTTTTAAATGTCCCAATGGTATAATGCGTAGCAATCACTATACCCTGTTTGGTCCGATACACATGTGTTAGAAACCCTATTAGCACCAGCCACTCTTTTCAGCTTTTTGAGCAAGTGTAAAAGAAATTGAGTATGTGCAGCATGAATTTCAAGAGGATAGCCTTCTTTTCAGACAGCAACACAAACAAGGCTGGATGCCAGTCCCCATGCTCCCAGGACCAGTGATTGACTTAGACAATATACTCACTCACTCCTTTAATCAGCAACAAAGTTGGACCATATTCACAGCTTTTTACAGAGACATTGTGGTACAGTGGATATCAGCTTCAAATAAGATATCAGGAGATCCAAGTTCAAATTCCAATTGAATTCATTACATTCATATATGCAAAAATACTCTTGGGAAAGGTATGAATCCATGGATTCTCCCTCCAGCTATGGGTTAATAGATTGTATTCTGTAGCCTTGGTTGGCAACCGGTCTACCACAGAAAGTAATGGCAATCTACTTCGGAAAAATCTTTTGCCTAGTTAGTCGTATCTCTTTCAAAACATGATCACCCAAGTGTGTATCACATGTGGCACTTAACTGACTTAGTTTGAATTTCTGGGGTGAGAAGTTATTATTTACACTATTTCCATATTATTTACACTATTTCCATATTATTTACACTATTTCCATATTATTTACACTATTTACATATTATTTACACTATTTCCATATTATTTACACTATTTCCATATTATTTACACTATTTCCATATTATTTACACTATTTCCATATTATTTACACTATTTACATATTATTTACACTATTTATATTCAAATTATTGACTTCATCTTTGTTGTTGTTATCATAACATTTTGGCCATTGTAACTTTCAGCCTTCATCAGATGTATCTCAATCCGAGTAAAAAATAATAGACATCTACTTGGAATGGATTAATTTCAAGTTAATCCTTAATTTAGGATCACTGGTTAATTTAAAATCCAACAAACATTGACAGCTTTAATACAAAAAAATTAATTTTCTTTGATTCCAACTGGAAAATGACAACTTAGCAAACACACTAACAAACTTTAATACAAGAGACACACAAAAAGATTCAATACAAGAGACACACAGTTTTGTCTTTCATTCTGATCTGAAAACATCAACCTAGCACATTTTTTTTCAATTTTGTGTTCCTTCAGAGGTGCAACTGCATTTACTTATTAATTAAAAGAAAGGTATAAAATTGTGTAATGGCTTAAGGTTCTAGTCTTATGTTGATAAACATAGTTACTATATTGCAGAATTATATTTTAGAAAGGACAATCTACAAAAGATATCTTGTTGATGATGGAATTAATTCTAGCATATTTTATATTTTGTAAATGACATATCTTTTCAGGATGTTGGCGATCATGACTTTTCACAGTTTGCTTTTCTTTATCTTTAAATTATCACACATTCTTAGGGAAGAAAGTGAAATAGATTTCTTTTGCTTTTGCCACAGTTTGGAATTCAGAATTTTTCTTCTCTTAGACTGGTTGCCACTCAAGACTAGGGAGTCCAGTCTATTCTGTGATTTTAAGTTATAGCTTGCAGGGGGGGGAGAAAATATAGATTCATGTCTTTCCTAATGGTACTAGTACAAAAATGTATACAACAGACTGGTCAGTTCCACTTTTTATGCCAATATTTGTTACAGTACTTGAACATCGTAATAAATTTTGTAATGTTAATGTTGTATCCTTTAAAGAGGTTACAAACAGACAAAGTGGTACTCGAGTGAAAGAATAGCAACACATGTGTAGATGAAAAAAGAGAGGTTTATTGTAGAGAGAATACACTACAGCAATACAAGGAATCTGGTGGCAGGCTCATATTTACCAAAGCAAGTCACAGGTATCTCCTGTGCTCGCTGTATATGGCTACTAATATAGTCAGTCCACATAGGGAGTGTGGGACATTCCATTAGAACACCTCCCCTGGAGCTAATTTTCGCATAAAATTTTGCTCAATAACTTTTCTTTTTGAGATCAGGACATAATTATTTCACTTTTTTCCTCTTCCTAGTACTTTTATGTCTCACCAATTTTTATGCTGATGAGATTTGAGGCATTAGCAATCTTTGGGAAGCTGACTCTTCTGGCAATGAAGGGGCTACAGATACTTCTATCAGTACTGGTGGAGATATTGGAACTGGTATTTCAAATGCATCATATATTGCCTTCATTGGCAATTCTTCATTAAGTGTGACATTTTTCATACCTTTTGGCCTTAGCTGATTTAAATGTCTCTTACATTCAAATCTTCCTTTGAGCATGTATATCACTCTGATCAGTCTTTTAGTGATCATTCTATCTTCTCAGAAGCTTTTTCTACCTTTATAATTCCTAAAGAAAACTCTGTTTCCTGGTTTGTAAAATTTGTGTGCAAATTTTTTTTTTCTACCATTCTTTTCGTTGCACAACCTGTCAAACACTGACTAAATTTTTCTTGTGAATATCAGTTCAGCTGGTGATAAGCCTGAGTCTATGTTTGGATTGGGAGTAATTCTGTAAACCACTAAAACCTTTTGTATACTCCTTTCATCAGTCTCCATGCCTTGATTCTTTCTTGAAGCTCTTTTAAAAGTGTTTGCAAATCTTTCAGTTTGCCCATTTGATCTCAAGTGGTAAACAGAGGTTGTAATGTGGTCTATGGACAAAGATATGCAGAAATTCTTAAATTCTCGGCTGGTCAACTGCGTCCCGTTGTCACTAAGGTTTTTGATATACTGAAATGACTAAAAAGCTTGTTGAGTACATTCATAGTATTTGAGGATGTCAGATGTCTACACTTGAATATTTTCGGCCAATTGGAGAAACTGTCCATGATTAAGGTAGCAGTAATCATTTATTAGTCTAGCATAGTCAATGTGTAACCTTATCCACAGGACATCCGTTTTAGGCCATGGCTAAATTTTAATTGGTGGTGCTTTTGCCGCAAGTTGACAACCTCTACACTCTTTTACTATTTTATCCATCTCCTGACATACCTAAAATTCCTTCAAGGTTTTCTTTTGCAATGTATATGGTATTACCACTGTATCTGCATGTAATAGTACTTGCTCGCAGATTGAGAAAGGTGGGATTTCAAATCCTTTTTTAAGTTTTTCTTTCAGACATATCAGTTTTTTCATTTTTTAAAAAAACAGTCCTTTTTTAAATGTGGTTCTTCCCAGGCATCCCACTGGGATGTTTTTGGCTTATATTTTGCAAATTTCGGTTGTTTTATCACTTGGACTCGAGGAATGTTTTCTTTGATCTGTGTATAGTCTCTTTTTACATTTATCAGCCTCTGGTATTCTTCAGTCACCTGAAGTGTAATTTGATGGTCTTGCTCCATAATTGTCAAAATCCTTGATCTGATGTCTTTGTTTTTCATCGCTGTAAGTCCCTGGACAAAGATTAAACATTTAAACATGTCAACTGAAAGGTTGCCTAATTTAAACAATTCAATTTATATTGGAAATTTACACCGCCTGCATAAGTCACACAATCTTCATTCTCTTGTTTTACAATGTTTAAACACTTATAATGAGTACAGAATAAGCAGTCTCTTTTGTCAAATATTCCTGACAAAATCTTTATTGTCTCCTTAAACGTCTTTTTAGGTAAAATTATGTTTGTGTACTTAGTGTTCTTCTCTGTATCTAATTTTTGGACTAACAACATAACTTTCTCCTCCTCAGACCATTGTTCGCTCCTTTTCAAAAAATTGTCTTGTACCTACAAAAATAGGCTGGGTAAGTTACTTCATTGTCTAGATCATACTTGAATTTTGATATTTCTTCAGGGGAAACAAATCTGTAGCCCTGTTCTTCCGTTGTTTTAGATATTATGGTTTCACACAATAGCTTAGTGTCTTCCGCTTGTTGTTTTCATGATTGCATTAGTACATGTTGAAAATTTTTTTGTGAATTTTGTTAATTTTCTTTTCTTTTTCACTCTAAGCCAACCCAGACATAGGTCACATCACAGTTTCATTTGCCCTCTTCTTCCAACGCCCTTTTCTTTATTTCACACCACGCTGCTAAGGAGAACAATAACAACAAAATGGATGTGTTAAGTACAACTTCATTATTTGTTTTGCCTTTTCTCTCTCTCTTAACCTGTTGCAACCTACTAAAAAAGGGAAGGAACAAAGACTTTACATTCTGCCACTACACAACCATGAACTCTAAACTTCTGCGGACATTTTAAATACCTACATTACTACTACGAACATTTTCTACAACTCTTGATACCCTAAACTTTCTAATTGAACATTAATTTCTGCAAATTCTTATTATTCTTTTCTTTTAATAAATTTCTATTTTAAAATGCAAAATGTATATTTTATTCTTACAATATTCCACGCAATTCCACATATTCCAACCTGCTGACAACCAACCTTCTGATAACAATGAAAACCTTTTGATAATTTTTTGATGATAATTCTGGATAAAAGTTGTAAGGAGTTCGGTTAAGTAAGACACAAGGCCGAATCAAATAAATATTAACCAGCTCCCTACAGCCACATTAGTGCCTTCATTATTTTTAGGTTTTTTTTTTTTTTTTTTACATGTGATACTTTTATTTTCTACAAGTATGTTGTTGGTCTGTCCAATATAATTATTCATGAATTTAGCTTGATCAGGAATTAAGTTCTTTAAGGGGCATGTGAATT
The DNA here is from genome assembly GCA_037127315.1 of Ascarosepion bandense. Classification (NCBI taxonomy): domain Eukaryota; kingdom Metazoa; phylum Mollusca; class Cephalopoda; order Sepiida; family Sepiidae; genus Ascarosepion; species Ascarosepion bandense. The sequence continues at coordinate 1,402,150 of JBBBDQ010001171.1, read as the reverse complement.
CATAAATAATATTGGTTCTCTTTAATTTTTTTTTTTTTTTTTTTTTAATCATTTCACCCAGAGCAAAGCAGAAATGCCACTGATGAGCTGAGGGCTACATAACTGTAAAAAGATTAATTAGAAAAGAGTGAGGAGTACAAACTAGTTAGAAAGGAGCAATAGAAAGCTGAGAATGCAGGTGCGATGACAGATACATAGGTGGAGAGAAAGGGAAGGATATATGGGGGTGGGGAGAGAGCTAGAGTCCAGTGGTTAATAGATGAGTATTGACATTGCATTTAAATTTCTGGAGGTTGTAGCTGTCAGGAAAGCAAGAATATGGGAGCGAGTTCCACAGGCGGGAAGTGCGAGAGAAGAAGCTGCAGGAGTAGAATTGTTGTCTGCATTTGGCTAACCCTAACTGTGAATGGGTGGGACCCAGTTGCCAATCTCGTTGCACGAGTAAACACCTGTTAAGGAGGCACCAGTGACTTAAGTTCATTATTGTAGGTGTGTTATTGTTGATAAGGTTGGCTGTTTTTAAATTTTTCTTGCAGATAATTTAATTTACTTGTTCTGGTTGACTGGTGTTGTGCATTTCTTTGTTTCTAAGAGAGAAATCATTTTATAGTTAATGTGTATTTGGCTTTTGTAGAAAATATTAATGTTATTTTTTTTAGGTGTATATTCAGAATTACTACTAGTTACTTTAGAAAGAAATAGTCTAATCTAGTGATCAGTTTGGTAGTTCAGAAAACTGTTGTTAACTAGCATCTGTTTCACATTGAGTTCTTTAAAGAAAAAAGGATGAATTTTTGTGTGTTTTCTTAAGGAAATTTTTTATAACACCTATTTTATATCTAGATGGACATTCACTCATAAAATTAAGATAGCAAGAGTTTCTACTAGTATTTTTTGTATAGCAAAAAAGTGAATGTGTTATGACAAGAATTCTATAAGAATGTCTAAGAATGAGTTTTTTGACTCAGTTCATAGGTAAAGAGTTTTTTTTTCAAATGTGGTTGAGATTATCAATTTCGTTTTTATTTTCAGCTAAAATAAAAATAACATCTACATAACAGACACATATTTGGGGTTTAGTAACTATTTTACATACATACATATATATATATATCCGAGTGAATAAGGAACGAAGAAAAAAATTTTTTACAACGTCCGAAACATTAATTTAAAACAGTGCTCGATATATAATATATAGAGAGCTGTGAATATTTATTATAAATTATATTTTAGAACATGTACAAAATTTTATATATCTACCACAAATCGTACATTTGTTTCAATTGTAGTTTCAATGTTGAAACAAATGTACGATTTGTAGTGGATATATAAAATTTTGTACATATTCTAAAATATAATTTATAATATATATATATATATATATATATATATAATATTAACACCTACTGATATCTCAATGTTCAAGAAGCTAATAAAGAAGATACAAAACACTTTTTCTTTTTTTTATATAACTGCTTCACCCCAAGCAGGGCAGTACTGCCACTGGTACACAGAGGTTTACTTAAGAGGAGAGTGAAGAGAAAAAGGAACAGGTTACAGGGGGTGTTGGAGAATGAATAAGAGAATGATGAGAACACTGATGAGCAGACAATTGCAGGAGAGATATAAAATAAATGTTTTAACAAAAAATAAAACAAATGATAAATCAGTGTAAATGTCTCTCGCAGAAAGAAAGACATAAGTAGTCATAAAAGCTGTCTGCAGAGGCGTACAGTAGGAAAGGGAGGATGAGTTGTGATATACTGTGGCAACAGTCTTTGGCAGGTGTCATTGGAGATGGGTGGCCACATCTTGGTGAGTGTTGTGAATTGTGGCTGGTGTTCCAACTGACTGCCAAATAAGTCCCTTTGATAAGATTTTACATCTTTTTCTTCGGCTTCAATTTTTATTTTGTTTCATTAGGCAAGAGTAGGTGCTATTAATGAAAATTCTGCATTGTATTTTTCTTTGAATGTGGAAGTGAAACAGAAGCTATAAGTGGAGATGCGCAGTTGAAGTTTTTAGTTCAGTCTTGGGTTTCTGAGTGTTCATATCCAGCCAGTTGTGGAAATGTGTGTAACATGAATCAGAAGAAGATCAGGTTTTAGGGAGATTATAACAATGTTTACTGGTTTGAGAGAAATCAGTGAGATGAGTTTGAATTCTGGTAGAGTTCATTACATTCACTTTTGCACAAGTACCTTGGGAAAGGTCTCTATTTATTCTTCATCCATCTATGGGTTAAATAGAAGGGTAGGCTGGACTCTCTAATTGTAGTTAGCAGCCAGTCTAGAAGAAAAAAATCACTGAATTTCAAGCTGTATGTAGTCCTGTTATTATTGACTAATTTGATTTTTAATGACTTATCACTCCCTTTGTGAGTTATTGAATGCCAAAACAAATTTTTAATTGTATGAGGTTGCTTACAGTACCCAGTGTACCCAATGAATTTGAGGTAAGTACAAAATAAAAATAACTTTCGTTTCTTCACTGTTTGCAAATTTGTGAGCTAGTGTGAAATCTATATTTTGACCAATAGAAAAAATGGATTGGTTTTGAGCTGAAGAAACAGACCAAGGCAAATTTCACAAGCCAGTGTGAAAATATTTATTAACCAATGAAAAGAGAATGATTTAATAAAAACAACAAATTGAACTTTCAATGACCTGTGTCATATTTCTTTCTACCAAAAAATGATGACTTGGCTACATATTTCATGTTTTTCACTCAATCAACCAGAAAGAGACAAGGAGGTAGAGAACATTCAACCAGCCATGATGTAGCAGTAAATAGTCAAGATGAACCCACAATGACACATTTGCACACTCTCACTTTCTCTAGTGCTGATTTCTTTATCTTTCCTCTTCAGCTAATCGCCATCAACATGATGAAAGAAAGGAACAAACTTGTCACATGAATCTACAATACTCAACTTCTTAGCCTAATGTTAATATTTTATCAGCACCAATGCAGCTAATGAAACAAAATCTCTTTAACATTTCCAAACACATACATCATGATATCAACTTATCAAGCAAGACAAGATACCAAAACTCACTCAAGAATATTTCCTAAATACAGTCAAAAAGAGACATCTATTCTGAACAAACTTTTACCAACAATTTCTCAACATAAGCTGTTCAATTTCTGTACAAATCACATTTCGCTAAAAGAAATGAACTCTTAATTCTTTAAACTTCTTACACACTTTCTCTTAGAACATTTTCACAGTTAATAATTTCATACATACATTTTGATGTCATGCTGTTCCATAAATAAATTTTCATTTATTTATACAAATGAAACATTTTTATCTTTTCCAACCTTCTGATGATCTTAAATTGTGGGGAGTTTAGTTTTGTTTGACACAAGGTCAATTTAATAAATATGATTGAGCTCCCTACTTGAGATCACCCATCTGATTTCTAACTGGGTTTGAAACTGTTTAACTGCATGGATGGAACAAGAACTGTTATAGATTTGGTTAAGCAAATGTTATGCAGCCAATGAAAGGATTGTGAATTTGCAATGACATTGTGATCCTAATTGTATTTTATATGATTGGTAGAATAGAGATAGTGCATTTTCATTTAGCACAGGATTTTGGAAGACCATATCTCGACCATTGTGTTATTGTATTGAATCTTTTTTTAAAATACAAAATGCAAGAAAGTGTGGCATAGTGTTCATATTTTAATATTGCTTGTGTGGATAGGTAGTAGGATAATTATTTTATCGGAAACTGTGGGAATAAAAAGAATTGATTCAACTCAAGGTTTTAATGTAAATAATATATTTATCTATTTTCTTTAGAGTGATGGGTGAGTCCTTTGGTATTCAGTATAGCATAAAGTTTGTTGCTGAAGCAAATATTGATAGCAGCCTGAAGAAATGTTCCTTTCAATAGTAGGAAGTCAGACCATGGTAGTGGTAGTAGTAGTAGTAATGTGAGAAATTAGGTTAGATGTCAGTCTGCAGTGTTTTCTCTCAGTCATGAGCAGAGCAGAAATGTAAGTAGCATATGACCTCTTAACTGCTTTTTTTGTATTGTGCATAGCTGTGTTCTTTTGTTCCATCCTCTCCTGGGGTTATTCTGCTTTCCTCTCTTGCTGGCTTATAGGTGTCAGGTTTTTATACATTTGAATAGGCTGGAGAATTTGGCATGGACATTGGTTTCAGCTAACCCAAAAGTCTCTTTGTGTTAATTTTTTGATTGATCAAATTATTTTTTTTTTCAGCATTCTTTTCTTTTTCACTTTTTTTTTATAAGGAGGTCTCCCTGATTTTTGTTATTTTTTTATAATGAAGTTTCCCTGATTTTTGGTATTTTTCAGTTGCAAATAAGTAAGCTCTGTTCCTTCAAACTTCATAAAGTAAAAAGAAAAGAAGAAAGCAGATAAAATATAAATCCAAAATTTTTATATTCCAGAAATTGTTGAGGTGTTTTACAAAGTTTTCTCCCACTCTCTTGTTTAGTCCAGGTTCTTTTTATGAAGACAGTTTTTGTATGAGAAATAATCTAGACACAGGAGGAAGTTTTCTTAATGATTCTTCTTACTATTTTGACTTCAGACTACTACATCCATCTGTCACTGTTAGTATCTCATGCAAACTGTCTACTTGATATGATGTTCTTTATTTATACCTGGTACATGGACATAGTAGTAGACACAAAAACATACAAATAAAAATGCTTCGCTCTTTTTGAATATGCTACTTAAAGAGTATAAAATTTCTTAAAATAACTACAAATGCTTAAAAGCTGAAACTTGACAGACTGATAATTTCATATATATATATATATATATATATATATATTTTTGAGTGAATAAGGAACGAAGAAAAATTTACAACATCGAAAACATTCATTTAAAATAGTGCTCGATATATAATATAGAACTGTGAATATTTATTATAAATTATAGGTTAGAACATGTACAAATTTTTTTATCCACACAAAATGTACTTTTTGTTTCGACATTGAAATTACAATGCCTCATCAGGTGGTGTGGAAAGGAATGGAAAGCCTGTTTTTGATTTTCAATGTTGAAACAAAATGTACACTTTGTAGTGGATAAAAAGAAATTTGTACATGTTCTAAACTATAATATATATATATCAGTAGGAATGTCATCTTATTAATAATTAAAAAATAGTTCTTATCAAGACTGAAAAGATTAATGGAATATGTTCTAATAATATATCAGTTACAATTTGTTCAATTTATCAAATCTTAATTTATAAAGATATTTAAAGTTTTTCTTCACATTGTATAGATCTATATAGATATAGTGGGTTTTGAGTACCCAGAGGAATTTAAACTATTATGTTGCCTTTTTACCCATGGGCTATTATGAATTCTAGTTTGATACAGAATTTTTTTATCTAACAATTTCTTTTGTGCTTTTGAAAAATTTAGCACCCAAGGCAATCATCCCTCTGCCTCCATCCACACTATGTCAGTGTATATGGGTGCAGTCTGCAAGCAGAATTTGAGAAAGAGCAATCTCTAAAACATTTTCTTTTTTGGTGATGTCTCCAGCATTTTTATTTGGGATGTAGATGATCATGGTTCTCCATAGCTTCTTTTCTTTATTACTCTGTAAATTGTTATGACTTCTTTGGAAAAATAATAGTGATTTCATGTTGATTTCTCCATGATTTGTAATTGAAAGTAGTCCTCCTTCTAGACAGGCTTTGACCCAAGGATAGAAAGCTCCTAGTTGAGAGGTAAAGAGATAGATCCATGCTTTCTCCAAAGGCATTAATGCAAAAATAAACAGACTAGACAACAACTTGAATTCTGCTCACTTTCCATGTCTATAACCATTATGCTAACTACACATACACATTTGAGCAGGACTAAAATAGAAAGCTAACCTTCTTACATTGTAGTAAGCAATAGAAAGAACAAGTGAAAGAGTTTACAGTGACGGTTTTTGTTTTACTGTTAAGTAAGCTCTAAAAATTGCCGACTCTAAAACTCGCCTGGCTAATTCTTTGTTTTTTTTTTTACTGTAAATATTGAATTAATTTTTTTTTTCTTATTAAAGAAAAAATGTACTCTCTGTTTTTTTTGTTTTTGATTTTTTTTTTCTAATAAGATTTCACAACTGTTCAGGCTGGTAGATAAAATACTGTTTTTAAATCTAAATCTAAACTTATTTATAAATGGAACTCTCTGTGTGTGTGCGTGTCCGTCCGTCCGTCCCCGTTACCTGTAGACTCCAAAACGGCTGAACCGATTTTCTGGAAAATTGATACAGTTGTACTATAAGCATCTGCGAGTGTTCTTAGCTAGGTTTTGTGTTGAGGTACCCTCGATAAATAACAAAAATCGATAATCGAAAAAATCGGGTTATAGAAGGAGTGGTCTGATTTTAATCAAATTTGATACACTCATAGACAAAGACATAAGAAACGATATTCAGAAGTTTCAAGGTTGCAGTTCTATCCTTGGATGACTTATTTGACTCCAATATTGGAAATCGATACCCCGATATCCTACCGGGTCTGATTAAAATCAGTTTTTCAGCCCTTTTATTTTAGTTTTTGCTTCCAGTTTGGCTCTAAGTAGGAATAATTGTAGTTCTTAGTCTCAGCCATGATACCATTTACTCAGAGGATTTATTTAGCCTTTAAATTTCAGTTTACGCCGGAAAAAACTTATTTGATATTGATACCAGGAAATCAAAATTTGACTTACATCCATTCATTTTTCTTTCAGTCTACAGTTTCGCTTTAACTGGAAACAACTATTGCTTTTTAGTCTTTCGTGCCAATGTCCAAAGAGTCTGAGCTCCAGGACCATGGATTAGTTTTAAAGCTTTCATTATATCTGAGCAATGCCGGACTATACTTCTAGTAAAATATAAATGGGCTCTACATAAATATGGGTATTCACTAAAAACAATGTTAAAGTAATAAAAAAAGTGCTATATAAAATTATATAGATTTAAGAAATCTTATTAAAGAAAAAAATCCTGCCATAATGCACATTTTTTTTCTATAATAAGATTTCTTAAATGTTTAGGTGGTAAATAAAAAAAATAATATGTTATATCTATCTTATATCCGGGTTTCTCTTATATCCGGGTTATATCCAGTTGTACAACACTTTTTTAATCTAGAAATTAAGGCATTTTTTACTTATTTTTTTTCCTCCGTCTAGTTTCTTTTTTTTTACTTCAACTCAGATTTTTTACTCAAGCTTTTACTCAGACTAGTGACTTAATGTTTTTTTTTTAATATAATATATATATATATATATATATATATATATATATATATATATATTGTAATAGTTGTTACAATGGTTTATAAATTCATAGTATCACTACATAAAAATTTTCGTGTTTCGAAGCTAGCCATGTGTCTAGGCTGCTTCATTCTTCAGGTGATCTTGTTGATATGAAAATTATCTAGTTGAAATGTTACTATACATCCATATATATATATATATATATATATATATATGGTGTGCTTCCATTTTATTTAAAGACTACACATGAATATTTAACATAAAAATGTTCAGCTCTTTTATAAAGTGTGTTACTTGAAGAATAGTAAAAATTTTGAATAACTATTACATGCTTTAAAGCTGACACTTTGAAGATTAATAATTTGATGTTTTAAATGCTATATAATTATAATTTTTTTATCTTTCTCCATAAATTATAAGTTAACTAAATTTTATTTTAAGTTGGTATCTACTTAGTGGATGTACAGTATGATGTAATGGGTAAGAACATGAGAATTCCAGTCGCGTTTGTTACATTTATTTCCATGTAAATTCCCCTGAAAGAGATGTGAATCTGTCTCTCTTATGGATTGAATAGCAGGACAGTCTCAATCTTTAGTTTAGCAAACAGTCTACTGCAGAAAAAAAACAGCAGCCTACTGTGGGAAAATCTTCTGCCTAGTTAGCCATGAACTGAAAATTGAAACAGGCACAATTGCCCAAGCATTTATCGGATAGATCCACTCTGTAGGGATATTATATCTTAATCATTTTTTATTAAAAAGTGTTTCTTTTTTATCTGAAACTGATTAATATATTTTAATATGTTTGCTATAATTTTGATTCATCTAATTTGTTCCTTAATTTATATAGATTTTTTAAATGTTTTTTCATAAACACTGCAATCTTTAAAAGTAGTACAAATAGTGCTCATTGTTTTCTTAAATTTAAAATGTTTGGTTGCTTACTCTATTTATATTCCATTATATTTTCTATATCTTCTTTTTTCTTACCTTTACTTGCAATCAGTAACTGACACATTTTTATAACTATTATCCTCTTGACATTCTAGCACTATTAGACAATAACACTTCACAAAAAAATCTAGCAAACTCTTTACAAAGTTTTCATTGTTGCAATATCTAAGTTACAACCTGTAATTTATATTGATGTGCCTTCAAAAACTGATGGCAACATCGAAGTTTATGTAATTTTTTAATTACAATGCAGTTACGAAATTGCTATCCATTTATTTATGATCTGAAAATAATCTTAAAGCTAACAATAATTCAAAACAAACAATTATGGCATGTTATTTGTTAAGTTGAAAATAACAGAAAATTCTATCTTTACTCCAGCACCAGAAAAGTTTACAACATAGGGATAGGTGAATTGCTTGTATATAAAGTGGTCTCTTCTGGTGATTTAGAAATGTTATATATATATATATAAATGTAAACTTATCACTATACTCGTTTCGAAAAACCCTCTGAGTATATACATGGAAGGAAAAAATGGATGTAAAAAAGGAAAGAGCTAAGCACATGAACATCAGTCAAAGTACATAGCGCAAAGAAAAAACCCGAGACAAGTAATCTATGACAAAAAAGCACTCAGTACATAAGCAGAGCAGACAAAATAGATGACCTAAAGAGCCAACAAACCTACCTAGGTTTTAACTAACCAGATCTTCAGGCAGCCTTCCCTGAAGATCCGGTTTGGTGAAACCTAGGTAGGTTTGTTAGCTCTTTAGGTTATCTATTTTATATATATATATATATATATATATATAGTCATCCGCAGACAGATCTGTTTTGCTGTATCACAGCTCATCAGTACGGTTAGACTCCGATTGCTTTTAACCCAGGATTGAAACCTGACCGAATTAGCCTCAGTTGGCGATTCTACCTCTGGGCTATGGGCGCTCGGCAGAAGAAGGCAGACTTTTTAGCGTATATGTTATCATTATACACGTCCAATAGCCAGAGTGCTCTAATTCATTTCGGAATGAGTGATGTATATATATATATATATATACACACACACACACACACAACTAACATTATTATGGTGGATACTTTGTATTTGAAATAGCCATCCCATTTTTTATTATTAAACAGTGTGTATTATGTATATTGGCCTGTATATTCAAGAAATCCTAGTAAAGAAAATACATTTCTTGGCAGGGATTGAAGAACTTGTATCTGCCTTTGTAGGGGAGACCACCATTTGATCCAGTATGCTTTACCATTTGGCCATGAATAACATCATGGCAAACATGGTTCTATTTTGGCTTTATAAGGAAATTATATCCCCTTCACCAATATTATTTTCTCAAAAGCTTCATATTTTTTTTTTATAATCATTTCATCCTAAGCCAGGCAGGACTACAACTGGTGTGCAGGAGGTAGCAATGAGAGAAAACAAGGTACAGGGGTTTTAAACAAAAGGATAAGAGATGAATGGTAATCAAGGAGATAAAAGATAACAGTTGACATTGTAGCTATCAGGGAAGCAAGCAGATGGAAGGGAGTTCCACAAACATTTAACCAATTCAACAATAAAAGGGTGAGCACAGATAAATACGTGTTGTCGGGGAACCAGGGGAAAAAAGTTTGTCAGAGCAGTTGCCATAGAAATACTTGTAGAAAAGATAGAGAAAAGCCACATCATATCTCTGATCAGTTTTGAATCTGAAACATAATGAGTCAGTTTCTAACAAATTAGTGGAGCAATTTTTTACCAAACCACCACTAAAAATAAATCTGCTAGCCCTGTTCATAGAAAACAGGCAAATTTAAAGATTGGAATGGAGCTTGGGTAAAGTCCTTTGTAAGTAAGTTACAGTGCCTTGTACTATCTTGTTATTGTAAATGCTCTGGCTAGTTTGTATTACCACTGATGACAGTGACAATTACGGTAGTCTTTTCTCTCTCTCCTTAAAACAAATCACATGGAAAACACAGCAAAAAGAAATATGACTAACCACTAAACAAAAAAATCACCTACCCCACTCAGCCTTTCTTTCACTAATAATCATGGTATCTGTTCCAACTTCTTCTGTGTAGAATCTTTCCACTTGGAAAGGTTGTCAGATGTAGGCAACCCCAAATTTAAAAAATCATATTTTGAAAATATGGAAATTTACCAGGGTGTTTATGCTAAGGGTAGAATGCAACTAAGATTAACCTGGTCAATCCCCACCCCTGCTGGATGTAGGACTCTAGATTATATGATCTAGAGATTTATAGACAGCAGACAGAAAAACTCAGGAGAGAAGATCAGGTCAGAAGATGAGAGGGACCTCCTGACCAAGACCTTGTGATGACCCTGAAGATAGAAAAACTTAGGAGAGATCAAAAGAGCAAATCAGAAGATCAGAACTTAGAAGAGATTTGAGACAAGATATCAGAAGACTATGAGAGATAGAGAAACCTCATAACCAAGACTTTGTGCCATCTCTGAGATCAGAACTTAGAAATTTATGTTACTGCTGACACAAGCTTCAGACTCTGAAGAGAATTCCAGTTTCATTTGATTTTTAGGTGGGAAGGGTTAAACTGCTCTATAGAACAAAGCATATATAAACCAATCATGATGTTTTTAACCAGAGTTCTTTATTCCAAAGGATTCTTTGTTTTTTTTTGTTTTTTTGTAAATCCCCAGCTGTTTAACCGGTCTTCACTTCATTCTTTGAGATCAAAAACACAATGTGTGATAGGTGTGAATGGTTGTGAACAGACAAACACCAGCAAAGTTTAGTGGAACCGTGCCATCAATACAATACCAGTGGTAAAATGAGTGAGGAGTCAGCTAGATGGTAACCACACTAGTCTGAAGGAACCTGAAGGCCAATGCAGGTCACAGGGTTACAGTATTGGTTACTGTTGACTAGGATGATATAGGATGTCATACAATCAGCTAAGTGACAAGGGATGCTGAAGGTAAACATTTGTCACTTAGCTGATTACATCAATCAGTTAAGTGACAAATCTTTACTTACATTATATATATAATGTTTTAGGTCACTAAGATATGCACATATATAATATATTCTTATATAAAATGTAATGGATGTGAGAGTAAATATGATAAAAATATATAGTTTTAAGGTATGCTATATTTAAGGATAAAAGTGCTCACTATCAGGGATAGAGCATACCTAAATATAAAAGTGGGCACCGAAGTTAATACTAATAGTGTCAGACTGTTTCATGGCTTGAAGATTGTGTTTAAGCATATAGTAACAAACTGTCAACACTCATGGTTGATTTTAGCCTTCATTTTATATATATACACTACCGGCCATAATTATTAGGCCATCCCAGTTTCTTAAATAAATGATGTATTTCATGCTATTTTTTAGTATTTACTGCCAAGTGAATAATTCTAAATGAAAATAGAATGGTTCTTTTGTTAATACTGCACAATAACATGTGCATCAAATGAATTTATAAATATTTAATAATTATCTATATTACAGTTTCATCAATGAAAGAATGAAAAATATTTAGGGTGATTTGGGTGAGTTCATCTTTGCTTCCTTGCCTTGTAAAATTTTGCAAAGTAATAATAACAAAAGAACCATTCTATCATTTAAGTTTATATCATCCACTTAAAAATAGTATGAAATATATAATTTCTTTTAAAAAACTAGGGTGGCCTAATAATTATGGCCAGTAGTGTGTGTGTGTGTGTGTATATATATATATATATATATATATATATGCAGATATACTTAAGAAAGGTATGAATCCACCTCTTCTCCTCCCCACTATGGGTTAATTAGTAAAACTTGTATCACTAAATCATTATTATCTCCCCCACAAAATTCTTACAATCTAAAAATATTTTCTGGCATTAAATAACCTGCAACAGGTTGATAAGCTGTAGAAAATGAATGCATCAATGTATAGTACAAGTTTTTATGATCAGACTTTTATATAAGAAATAGGGGATCAGGCTAAAATACCTAGCTAATTTTTTTTTGGTGCATTTTTGGTGACTGGTTGCACTATACACAAGTAAGTTTTTCCTGGAGATGTTAAAATTAATTAAAAAATATTCAGAGATCCCAATATACGATCCATGAAGTTGATTTATGCATGAGTATATAGAGAGATATTTCTTGGTTAGTTGATTTCATTGTCTTTGAGTTGTTTTGCATTCTTGGTAAAACATGCAGAATAAGTGAGAAGTAAAGTTAAAACTATATTCACAAATATATGTTTATGGTGGATTTGTTTTGTGGACACAGGAGAGAATGATGGAGGAAGAATGTAATTATATACGTTTATATCCAAATGTATTAGCCCCTTACTTACAATGTGGGTGAAGGAAGGTAGGTTTGTTTTCAGTTGTAGAAGTGGGCTGCTTAAAAAGGTTGAGAAAGAAATGAAGCAGGACAGTGTAACTTTCTCAAGTCACCAGTTGGTTGTATTTCAGCTCTGGTTATGTTATGATTGCTGCATCAGAGAATGGACAAAATTTATTCATCAAATCTCATTTTGGTTGGTTTTCCATCTGGACATATACACATCTAGATATCGACTTAAAAAAAGGCTGCTTTGATTCTCATTGGCTCTTGGCCTTATCTCCTAGTTGTGAAAGTCTCCATTACCTTCATGCCCTTTTTGCAGATGTCCTTGTGCCCTCTTGCTGATGGTCAATTCTCTATACAGAAGGACCTTTTGGAATCCTCTCATCAGTATACAGTTACTTCCTGTATTTTGCTATCACAATGGCAACACTGGAGTGTCGGAGTGCAGACCTGTGCTGGGTTTCATGAGAGATTGGAGGTTGCCCATGCAGCATATCTATCCTCTCTATACAACTGATGTTGTCCAAGGGAAAGGTAGAATCCAATACAGCTTGGCATTGGCATCATTGCAGGAGTTGCCAGAACGAAGGTGAACAAAAAATCAGACTGTCTTAGGGACTCTGGCTCCAGATTTGTCCTCAGAGTTTACCTCCAAAGAGACTTTCTTATGATAGGGTATGGCTGCAAGGTAACAGAGGCTTAAAATCAGAGTTTTTTTTTTCTCTTAAGAATCCATGATGAATGCAAAGAAAAATGTGTCTAAAGATACACAGCAAATGACCATGTAATAGTCAACAGCTGGTTTTAAGAATACCCAAGATTAATATGGACATGGTGAAGCCCAGGAGGAGAAAAAAAAAATAGATTAACTACATAACTATTAACAAGAGATTTAGGAATGCAGTTTTACACTGCAAAACATATCCAAATGTCAACTGTGGAAATGGTCACCTCCCAGTGATATGATGCAAACATAGAGTGAAACTATAGAAATTGAAGAGGATTAAAGCAACATCTAAATTTAAATATGACATAATCTTAAACAACCCGAATCTGAAGGAGAAATATATGGACAGTGTGAAAAACAGATACAAGGGACAAAAAAAAAAAATGAAAACTCTGTGCGACACTTTTAGAAAAGCTTTAGTAACATCAGCTATCAAGATAACCTTATAAGTTGAAAGCAAAAAAAATGAATGGATGACAGTCGAAATTCTTGACATGATGAAAAGGAGACAAAAAACCATGACAAGACATGGAACAGAATATAGGATACTGCACAAAGAAATAACAAATAAATGCAAGCAGGCTAAAGAGGAATGACTCAATGAAAAATGTGCAGAAATAGAAAGAATGAATATCACACATAAAGCAGATATGCATAAAAAAATAAGAAAACAAACAGAACAAAAGACATGCTCATCAACAGGATGCATAAAACCTAAGGATGAAATATTGATGATAGAGAAAGAAAAATACTTCAGAGATGAAATGAATATGAAGAACTTTTCCGTGATGAAAGAAAACAACCAAATGCACAGAAATATCAAAAGACAGTAAATATTAAAATCCAAATTGCAATCTGCACTGCACTGCGCCAAATTGCAATCTGCAAAGTGGTAGTGCGAGACAGAATTGTAATAGAAACACTGGCAGCCTCAGATGATTTCGGCATATACAAGATTACAGAAATAATAAATGAAATCTATAACAGTGGTGATAAACCAGAAGTCCTAAGTAGATCTATTTGCATAACACAATCAGTCTAAATGGCCATATAACAAAACTTATCATCCAAATTCTGATGAATATAGTATGCAGCAGAATCAGATGAGAAATAGGACAGGAACAATGCCGGCTCTTCAAAGACACTGGAACAGGGAATGTGATATTTATGCTCTGAATGTTATCAGAAAGAGAAATACAAATGCAGGACATCAGAAAAAGAAATACAAGTGCAGAAGGGCATGTACCTGTCTTTTATAGATCATGCCAAGGTGCTTGATAAAGTACACCACAAAGATCTATTCGATCTGCTCAGCAACCATGACATATTTGAGAAGGATATTAGAATAATCAAGAACTTATAGTGGTAGCAAACTGTCTGCATATAAATAGAAAATGAGTTCAGCAGATATACAAAAACAGAAAGGAGTGTAACAAGGAGGTGTTTTATTATACTAATTCAACCTATACAGCAAGGTGATTCTGAGAGAACTAGAAGTCCTAACAGATGGAAACATAAGATATGTAAAAGACACAGTGTTGATATCAGGTATAGAAAGAAAACTACAAAACCTCCTACAGAAGGTAGTGAAGGAAGGCAAGAAGAAAGGATTAAACATGTATGTAAATATTATCCATGCCTATCAATGTCTATTAGGTATGTATTAATTATGCATGCCTATCTATGCCTATTAGGTATGTATTAATTATACATGCCTATCTATGTCTATTAGGTTTGTATGTATTATGCATGCCTATCTATGTCTATTAGGTATGTATTAATCATGCATGCCTATCTATGCCTATTTGGTATGTAAATATTATGCATGCCTATCTATGCCTATTAGGTATGTATGTATTATGAATGCTAATCTCTGCCTATTAGGTATGTATTAATTATGCATGGCAATCTATGCCTATTATGTATGTATCTATTCTGCATGCCTATCAATGTCTATTAGGTATGCATTAATTATGCATGCCCATCCATGTCTATTGGGTATGTATGTATTATGCATGCTTATCTATGCGTATTAGGTATGTATGTATTATACATGCCTATCTATAATTATTAGGTATGTATTAATTATATGCATGCCTGTCTATGTCTATTAAGTATGTATGTATTAGGCATGCCTATCTATGTCTATTAGGTATGTATTAATTATGCATGATAATCTATGTCTATTAGGTATGTATTAATCATGCATGCCTATCTATGCCTATTTGGTATGTAAATATTATGCATGCCTATCTATGTCTATTAGGTATGTATTAATTATGCATGCCTATCTATACCTATTACGTATGTATTAATTATGCATGCTAATATCTATGTCTATTAGGTATGTAAATATTATGCATGTCTGTCTATATCTATTAGGTATGTATTAATTATGCATGCATATATATGCCTATTAGGTATGTAAATATTATGCATGCCTGTCTGTGTCTATTAGGTATGTATTAATTATGCATGCCTATCTATGTCTATTAGGTATGTATGTATTATGCATGCCTATGTCTTTTAGGTATGTATGTATTATGCATGCCTATCTATGCCTATTATGTATGTATGTGTTATGCATGCTAATCTATCTTTATTAGGTATGTATGTATTATGCATGTCTATGTCGATTAGGTATGTATGTATTATGCATGTCTATGTCGATTAGGTATGTATGTATTATGCATGTCTATGTCGATTAGGTATGTATGTATTATGCATGTCTATGTCGATTAGGTATGTATGTATTATGCATGTCTATGTCTATTAGGTATGTATGTATTATGCATGTCTATGTCTATTAGGTATGTACGTATTATGCATGCCTGTGTCTATTAGGTATGTATGTATTATGCATGCCTATCTATGCCTACTAAGTATGTATAAATTATGCATGCCTATTTATGTCTATTAGGTATGTTATGTATCCTGGTGGGTTAAACTATATTTAAATGTTAAATTAGTTTAAACCATGCTAACCCTTTTGTTATATTCTCTTCTCTTGAAACTAAATTCCTTAAGTTTTCCTAATGTAAAATTAAAGCAAGGTTGTAAAATTATAAATGACTTTGTGGCAGTCACAAACCTGAATACTGCGTGTGTAACTCCACACACATATTTCTATATTCAAAATTAAATTCGATTGAAAGAACCAAAACATTTTTATAATAACAGTAATAATGTGTATTTTCAATAAATGTACAAATCATAAGTGGATGAAAATAGAATCAATGTTGTAAGCAATGTTTGAGTAAATTAAAATGTTCATTTGAAAAGCTCACAATGTGAGGCAAAGTAAAAAAATGTTATGAAGAAAAGTAGAGTTGTCTTGCTTAGACAATATTTAAATGTTCTGCTGAAATGTGAAATGAATTACTTGGATGTATGATGCAGAATAGTAATTAATAAAAGTTTCTTGTATGAATGTTCATGAATGTAAATGTTAGAAATTTGGATTGAAAAGTTCTGTGAATGTTCCAATAAATGGGAATGACGAAAAGTTTGTCAAAGAATACAGCTTGGCAGCTTGAGTGAATGAATTCTTATTTTTCTGATTGTAGTAATTGATCAAACACAAAGTTTAACAGTCAATAGATGAGTAAGAAGAAATGTTTGTCAAAGTTGGATTTTACAAGTGATTCCTGTGTGTTACTGGGTGAAAAGATGGTGAGATTCAGAGCGACGTGGGTTCTGTTAGCAAACTGGTATTCACTGATTGAGAAGTAAAAATCTGCTGTATTTATTTATTCTGCAATCACGTGAGAGGCTCAAAACAAGATGGCAGGAGAAATGTGTCTCAAGCAAAAATATTTTTTTCAGGAATCAATCAGGTTACAAGTTTTAGAGAAGCTTGGGAAGCTGACTGGAGCCTAAAAAAGCACAAAGTTCACATGAGATAAGCCAATGCGATTGATAAATTGCCTTATGATAAATAAGTAGTAATTTTTTAAATTTCCACAAAAATGGGAGGAAGAATTTATGCAAATTTTGTGAGGGGTACTGCACAACTTAAAAACCTTATATTAGAAAAGTTGCCAGCTAGTTTGTAGTTGAGACCCTTCAAATTATTTATTAATCTTCCTAAAATTTATATCAAACTTATTACCAATTAAAATCGGTAATTTTTTAATAATAATTGGTAAATTTTACATGAAGGTTTGTTTCTAGCAAAAACTTCCTACTGGAACCAAGAAGTATGTTTACACCATATTCTCTAGTGAAAGTGTTGCATAATTTAATTTTTTAAGGACTAAGTCTGAAAACTGTGATTTTGGCTTCTTGTGTCAAGCAAACAATTGAAGGAAAACACTCTGAATTCCTTGGCAACAGATACTCATAAAAGAGAGTAGAATATTCTCTTTTCCAGTCCCAGGCTCATTGCATATATTAATATTTAATTGGTTTTTCCTACCTTTGGGACACAAAGCTTGCACATAGGATTTAGAAAAACAAATTTGATTAGAATATTGTAAACTATTTTTACTAACTGCACATTGATGAGCCATATCATTAGGTCTAGTATACAAAATTATATAAATTTAATTATTTATATTTCTCTAACTTAGCACTTAAAGAAGGAGAATTTGTACAATAATTGGCATAGTGCTCATTTTTTCTGCAGAAATTACAGTTAGTGTAACATTTTTTAGTACTATACCTTTTCAACTTCAAAATGATAATAATCAACTTCAAAATAGACTTATTTTCAAGTAAAAAGATTAATCAACTCCAAAATGGATCAATCAACTTCAAAATGGTTTAATCAACTTCAAATTGGAAAACAACTTCAAAATGAGAAATAATCAACTTCAAATTGAGAATTAATATAATACTAATAAATTTAATATTTATTCTTTTATTTTTACTTATTATTGCTACTGCTGCTAAATTTTTCTTTTGTAAACTGTAATGTTTTTGTGATAGTTAAATGAAGATTGGGTAGTAAGAAAATAAACTGGCTGGTGTGAAATCTTTTGAGGAACTAAAAAAAAAGCTGAACTGCTACTAGTTGTTGGTCAGTAGGGATGGGCCAGAGAGAAAGAGAGTTAGTGAGAGATGAAGGGATTTCTGGGATAGTAGTTCGTGACCTAGGTGGAAGCACCTGGAGAAGAGGAGAGAGATAAAGACAAAGTTTATATGTTTAGGTAGTATTATTTCTGACCTCTAGTAAGGGGATACTACAGCATCAATTGGGACTCTGTTTCCTACACATTGCAAACAACAGTACTCTTGCTCTCTTACTCTCTTCCTCTCTGGAACATGGGTATAGCCTTCATGAGTCTCAAAGACCAATTCACTTGAAACCAAAAGTCAGGCAAGAAACCAAGATCTCTCGCTTGTTTTAGCCTTGTTTTCACCTTAATGTATGCACTGTGTCATTTTTAACATTGATTTGCTGGAGTTTGCCTTGCAGGTCTATGATGTCTACAAGCTCATGTACAAGCAATTCTCCTTCTCTTGTTTTAATGAGGTATTGCTTCACTAGATCTATCAAAAATTTCATGTTGTAAAGAATAATTTGTACCTGTTACATGAATAATTTCTTTTTTTAAAATACCTGGCAATTTACTAAATATGATAAAACTTCTGTTGCCAGGTGAACCTTCCTCTAAAAAACAAAAAATCAAGGTTAAAGACATTCTTTAATTAATATAAGTCTAACTTTACCTTTTTCTTTGTGTTTAATCTTATATACTGGAATTCAGCAACTTCAGACTTAACTACAAATAGACAATGAAATTTGTCTATGACTCTGGTCTGAAAGATTTCTGTTCCTGCAAAGAAGAAATCATCAACATGGGCAACAATTATACCCTGCAGTTTGTTTACAAAATGCGATATAAATATTACCTGGTCATATTTAGAAACTCCAGCTCCTAATTCAATTAATTCATATTTGAGTGTCAGGTATCTGGATCTTGAAACATTAATCAGATCATATACACATTTAGAGAACTGGCCTTACATTGGCCTTATAGTGGGTTGCTTATCTATTCTTTTCTGTTAGTTGTGGAGAGTCCGTTCTAGTGAAGGGTAGTTGTATACTGTTGCAGGTTAACGGAATTTGGCCTTGTTGTAGATAGCCCACTATAAGTCATAAAGAAAGGTTATAAACCAAGAAAAGCAAATTGAGTTGAAAGATAACATTTTATATATAACACATATCAATTAATGTTTTTACAATTGAAGTAATACATGAAATATAGGTCCAACGGAGATTAAAATGTTCATGGCAATAAAATGCTGAAAGAGAATTAATGCTTAGGAATGTGGTGAGCGCTATGAGCAAGGAATGTCTTTGATGTAGTCGTTCCTTAGTTCAGTAAGTTTTGAGGCAGGGAAGAAGGAAAAAGAAGTAAGGGAGGTGAGCATAGTAAGCCACTTGACTTTCGGTCAAGGGAGCTACTAATTACTCTCTTCTCCTCAAGTCGGTCTGCCTGTTTGGGTGCTTTTTGTCTCGGCTTTTTATTTCGACTTTTTGGATCGCAGGTGATCATTTGGGAATTCATATCCATATTTTATTCTGGGCTTCCCATTGGCCGATAAATAAAATTCGCGTAGGTTCATGAACTAGAAATTTAATATTTAATTAATTTTTATTTTTCAACTGAGACATCTGTGCAAATCCGGATGTCGACTTTTGGTCATTTGCTTTTTGGTTGTGAAAGCGCAAACATCCGGTCCATCACTTTTGCTCAGTATCACCACAGCCTCTTTAGGAAAATCCAAATAAACCAACTAATCTAACTGTTTATTCTGTAGAAACACAGTTTTTATATCCATGGATTTACACATCCAATGGTATGATGCCAGTATTCCCAATGCTTTTTTAAAGCAGATGGGAGAATCATTTCTCATATTGCAGGCATCTTTCTTCTGGAAGCCTCGAGCTACAAGTCTAACTTTACAGATTTGTTTATTATTTGAATTTTTATAAGTACAAACTGGTTAACATCCTCAAAAAGAGAGTATCCAACTTTTCATATAATTTTTCCATTCTATCATTGGAATGTAATGTGGTAATGTCTAGTTCCAATAGAGCCTTCTTCCAGGGAGAGAAATACTATGGGTGTGCAGTAAGATTTGTTGATGCAGGTAGCAAGTTCCCAAATATGCATTTCTTTTTTCCAAGTGTTGTATTTATCTGTGTTTAAAATAGGTGGAGGAATAAATTTGGATGTCATTGTGTTGATCGCTGTTCTCTGCTACCAATGTAAATTCAAATTAAAAGAACTTAAACACGTGATAGAAAGAGAATTCTTTATTCAAACTCCTTTGTTCTCCATGTGTGTGTCCTATCTAAAATGTCTGTTCAGCCCTTTCAGGGTAGGTTGCAATTTTCCATTTGAAGAGTGGCCAAGGGGAGTAACTTGTGAAGATTAACAATAATGAATAGCGTAATGTGTCACACACAATAAAGAATTTATTGTGTTCATTTTTGAGGGAAAGATATAAAAACTATTTCACTTCTTGGCTATTGTGCCATGTGGGAGACATCCTTACTTTTCATGATTCAACAACAGCAATGGAAAATATCAGCAGGGTACAACCAGAAGTCCCTGAGGTCATAATCACATTGACCAAGCCCTATTTGGCCACATTTCCACCTTGTTCAGCAACCTCTGTTTCACAGCCAACTCTCTTTTCTCACTCTCAAAAAGTGTTTATACAAGAGTTAATTGGATATTTTTATTTTGATTTTATCATCTATATTAGATGATTATAAAGAAACCCAGTGAGCAACATTGTACAAATGAACAGTGAATGTTTATTGTGAAAGTATTTTATAAACAGAAAATATTGTAAACATTTTAGAGAATGCTACATTCAGAAACCAGCGTTTCAAGGTCATGCCACTGGCTCAATTTCAGACCTGTTGTTTTTTTAATAAACGTTTACTTCCTGTGATGTTATTATTGATTGTGTGTGTGTGTGTGTGTGTGTGTGTGTGTTATTTACAATATTTGGACTGTTGTCCTTATCTTTGTTGTCATATTCACAACATTTTGGCCATTGTATGCTCTGACCTCCTTCAGGTAATTGGAATTTAAACTGAACCCTTTATTTTGATCACTGGAGTAGACTGTTCTCATTTCATGAGTCATGCCACTTCTGGATGTCTTAGTTATCTCCCTTTAACTCAACTATCTAAGTTTATCGTTCACCAGTACTGTTGCCAAGTATTGAACTATTTGGGTCAAGTCACTGGATGCAACTAATGCTTTTATCCACTGGATCATGTGTCTTTGAGGATACCAGTATATGAATTTTAGGGACTGATAAACCTAATGTCTCAGTAACCATTTTTTTTACCAGATTACAATCTCGGTGTTTTTAATTGGTTTTTTCTAGTACTCTCTGTTACTGGTTGCCATATTGTATTCATTGGCCGGCTTAGGAGATTTTTGTGGTTAGAGTGTACACTGGCTGAAATATTATGAATATGATAAAAATGATGAGGACAACAGTTTAAACAATGTAAATAATATAAATACCTAATCTTAGAAATATAGGCAGCATATCTTTATTCAAGTATGTTTCATTAAATAATATAGACATATAATGTCTATTTATTCTTATAATAATCCTTTCTAGTTCTCTAATTATATTCTTGATAAGTTGAAATTCTTCAAGGAAAGTTTTTTTTTTTTTTTTTTTATAAGCGTTTCACCCTGAGCAAGGCATGTCACTGCCACTACTGTGCAGGGGGCTACGTAGAGTGGAGAAAGGCTGGTTAAATATAGGAAATAACAGAGGGTGGGTGATAGGCGGGTGAGGATACCGAGAATGAGGGTTGGGTAGATGAGAGTGTTGTGAGAATAGTTGGGAGTTAGTGTGATAGGAGGTGTCTATTGACCCTACATTTAAACACCTGGAGATTGTAACTGTCGGGAAAGCAGACTTGTGGAAGGGAGTTCCACAGGCGGGAAGCGCGAGAAAAGAAGCTGTTGGAGTAGAATTTACGGTTACATCTTATTTGTTTAACTGTAAAAGGGTGGGACCTAGTTGCTAATCTAGTATCTCGTGTAAATTCGTGCTTAGGCGGCACCAGTGATCTAAGCTCATCGGAGCAGAAGCCATGAAAGTACTTGTAGAAGAGGCACAGAGAAGCTACATCACGCCGGTGTGAGAGCGGCTGCAGCCGATCTGCCAAGTCAGTATCAACCACGTTAAAGATCCTCCTTTGTATTTTGTCAAGAAGCCCAAGGAGAGCAGCAGGGGCACCCGACCAGAGGTACCATATTTTTTTAATGCAAGTATTTTGGGTTTTCTCTGAGACCATCCTCAGGCGTGAATTGTGAAGACAAACTTAATGTAATTAATGTCATGATGGTTTTTGTAAACGCATGTAAATACGCTCTGTTATAATTATTTTAAAATTTAACACCATGTTGCATTTTGCCATCTCTGGTTACTTTCCTTGCATTGTGAATGCTTGTTTACAAAACCTCATAACCACAATAGTTAATTTTAAAATAATTATAACAGAGCGCATTCTCACATGTTTACAAAAATCCCTATCACAATAATTACAGTTACATTAAGTTTGTTTTCACAATTTACTCCTGAATATGATCTTGTGTTAAGAAAAAATATATATCTATATGCTGTGGTTTATTAGACAGTTCACTTTTAGATAAGTTATATAAATTTTGTTGGTGTCACCAGATGTTTAAATACTTTTTTTTTCAAGTTTTTTCAAAAAAGAAAATTAAGATAATAACTTGAAAGAAACTCATTCTATTTGTTTCAAGTGGTAACAGGCACATCAGAATAGCTGGGGTTGGTTACTACTTTGGTACAATTAAAAATAGAAAAAGAAAAAAGAAAATTAACTAGAAAAAAGTGCCACATTAAAAATAAAGAGTAGTGTTGAGAGGAAGGCATTGTAGTATTAGTGATGAAAAAATTTAAAAATTTATATAAATTAAAATTTGGTGAAATGAACAAATTAGATATATTCAAATTATAGCAGACACATTATTAGAACCTATTCTACTGCTGGGAAGGTTGGGTCACTGGGTTGGGCCAGGAAGTTTTTCTCATCAGAATTCATTTTGCACATTTATAAATCTACCATTCGTTCACGCATTGAATACTCTTGCCATATCTGGTTGGGTGTTCCTGCTATTTATCTTAATGTTCTTGACAAAATTCAAAAAAGGATCTGAAATGTAATTGGTCCTGACTTTGCACCCTGCCTTCAGTCACTTTCTCACTGACATGATGTTGCTTCCCTCTGTCTTTTCTACAAGTATTTTCATGGCTACTGTTCTGATGAGCTTTTTTTCTTGGTTCCCTGACTACATGTATTTACATGTGCTACTAGATTGGCATCAAGGTCTCACTCATTTACTGTCAAAATAGTTAAATGTAACCACCACTTCTACTTTAACAGTTTCTTTTCTCTCATTTCTTGTTTGTGGAACTCTCTTCCATTTGCTTACTTCCCTGATAGCTAAAATCCCCAAAAGTTTAAATGCAACATCAATTACCATCTTCTATCTCCTTGATTTCCATCCTTCCCTTAGCCTTTCTTTGACATCCCCTATACCTTGTTTTTTTCTCTATCTGTAATCATTTCACCCCATGCAAGGCAAGACTGCCAGTGGCAATCATGTCTTACCTGAAGTGAAATGATTATAAAAAAAATAATATTCTGTTAATCTGTTTTAAACAAAATGAAAACTTCTTTTTATTGAAAATTATTAAGATATAATAACCCTGATGAGCGAAGACTAACTGAAAATAAAATTGAATTAACTTATAATTTATAGAGAAAGATAAAATATTTATACTGCATTAAAACAGATATTAAATTATTAATCTGCAAAGTGTCAGCATGTATAGTTTTTTTTTTTTTAATCATATCACCCCAAGCAAGGCGGTAACGCCACTGATGTGCAGGGGGCTACATAAGAGTGAAGAGATTGGAAAAGAGAAAACTGGAAACTGCATCCTAAACAGGAAACAAGGGATGAGCCTCTTATTATTAGAAATTTTATACTCTTCAAATAATACAATTTATAATTGAGCCAAGCATTTATAAGTTAAACATTTTGCATTTACTATTACATCTGTGCATGAAGTATGGATAAAAAGACAATTTATCAAGTAGACAGTCCAAGTAGTCCACATGATAACATGAGTAATAGCCAGATGTAACAGCCAGAGTTGAAATCATTAAGAAATCTTCCTATATTTGTTCTATTCCCTGTTTTGTAAACACTGCAACTATTTCTGGAAGGTAAAAAATTTGGATTTACACTTTATCTGCTTTTGTCTTTTCCTTTCCTTTTTCATTGTAGATGAGTTGAATATTTTTACAAGACCAACTTTTTTATCCTCTCAGTTTTTTACAAGCTATTCATGTCACCATGAAAGAAAGAGAAGAATGCATAACAGATGAAATGGAAGAAAAGGATCTAGATTATATCAGATTGTAAAAAAAGTAATTATGCATTTTCAGTGAGATAAAATTATGCAAATATAACTGTTAATTTTATTAATCAATGCCATAATCACCCTCATTAGCAATTACAATAACCCAGTGTCATGGCAACATTTTCATTCTGCACTATCAAAAGTTGAATTGCTACTTTCTTTATTTTCAAATATCCTGGCATTAAAAAAATGTTCTTACATTAAAAACAACTATCTGCTAACTATAGGAGGTGAAAACTTTCTAGCCTAATGCTGAAGTTTTCTAAACTCTATGGATACAATAAAACTATATAATAATTATTAATGTGTATTTATATATCCTATCTGTAGTGAGAAGGTATGTAAATCAACTTAAATTAGTAGATTTATGAGTGATTACTTCTTAGATTGCAGTATTACTTGTTCAAGCTTCTCACGTAAATAAATGCAATGGTATCTCAAATTCATTAAGTACTACTGGTATTATCTAAATTGCTTTAAATCGCTTTTTGCTTGATATCTTTTCATGGTAAAAACTTTGTTTAATATAACAATTAAATGGAAATATTTCTTTGAAGAAAAAGATTAGCAGCAGAACGACGAAGCCTATTTCAAGACCAAGTTGAAGCAATGGACATATTTACAAGTAACAATTACTTTAAAATATATCATGGCACTTTTATTAATGTTTCTGCAAAAAAAGACATGTTAGGATAAAAAATAAGACAAGATAGCTTCCGTGGGCTCAATATCTCCATGGCATGAGATTTAGTAGCAGCAGCAACTGACCACTGTAACTTGAGATGGCAAATATCAGATCATTGCAAAAGTTTGTGCCCAATTTTCATTAATATGACTGCAACATGACACTGATGTTTGTTTTGATGCAGATTTCTGATGCATTCTAGATTGGAACTTTGCATCGTTCAGTTTCGAATTAGACTTTGTTGAATGTTGGCGTTTTGTTCACAAATGATTGTCTCAAAAATGGAGGATGAAAAGTTTCACTTTTGCTATATTATACTCCATGAACTTTGGAAAGAAATAAGTGCTGGAAATGTGACAAACATTCAGATGGTTAATTTGAATCACGCCCCAATTCTTCAAATGGCCAAAAAGTAGTTTGGCAGATTGGGGTGATTCTCACGTAAATGATCAACCATACTATGGGCGACCTTACCACATCAAGGAAGATATTGTACATGCCACTATAGAGAATAAACTAAAGATTTTGAAAGAAGAAATTGCTAAGGGTTTGAAAATCAGTATCTCAACTGCTCTTCACCATTTGACAAAAAACATCTGATTTTGGCAAATTGAAAAGATGTCATTTTCTATGGTAACAAAAAAAACCAGATCTTGCCGAAGCTTGAAGAGTTGAAATGGGAAATCCTCCAGCACCCACTGTATTCTCCTGACTTAGCTTTTACAGATTTTCATTTGTTCCAGTCTCTACAGAACAGTTTCAATAACAAAGAATTTGACTTTTTACAGTCAGTCAAAAACTACCTCACAACCTTCTCCCCACCAAAAAAAAAAAAACAAAAAACAAAAAAAAACACAAAGTTTCTATGAAAATACAATTAACAAGCTTGTAGAACAATAGGAGACAGTTGTTAAAAACAATGGCATCTAGACTTTGTTTTTTAATTTATATAATATTTTGTCTTCAATTTTCTAATTAGGATCAAACTTTTGCAATGATCTATAAGAGTAATAATGCAAATCTGCTGCTGTCTTTTCAGGTTTGTCTTGTAGTTCTTCAGGATTATCAAACAGGTAGTGCCAATTAAAGGTTGAACTTTGGTTTGCTTTTCCAACAAAATGTTTCAGGAAAATCTCAGAGATTCTGCCAACCAAATTTTTGTGTTGTAACTTCTTATACAGTTAAACAAAAATACTCTTATTTGAAATGTTAATATTTTCTCAAACATTGACACAAGGTTTGTCTTTGGAATTTTTATAAAGATTCCTTAATTTATACATTGAATAAACTACTTCAATTCTTACCTTTATTTTATTATGATTTTAGAATTCATGGCAATTTAATGCTAGACAGTCTTCTTACAAATGAATGGAGGGAGAAAGGTGATTACTGCCCTCTATGGGATAAAGCTGAGATAATAGATAGAGAATGCCACTGGAAAGTACATAAACTTAAGGAATCGATGCATATGCTAGGCTACAAAAATCTCCTAAGCCAACCAAGCATAGAAAGGAATACAATATATGGAGTGATAGAGAAAATCATTAGCATAAAAAATATTGCAATATGAGCTCTGATAAAAAATACTAGAGAAAATCATTAACATAAAAAAATTGCAATATGAACGCTGGTAAAAAATGGTTACTGAAGCATTAGATTTATAAGTCCCAGAAATTCACTTGCTGTTGTTCTCAAAAACACAGTGGATATAGACATTGGTTAGTTCCAGTGACTTCACCAAGAGAGTTGTGAGTTCAGTACCAGGCTACAGCAGTGGTGAACAAATAACTTAGTTAAGTTAAAAGGAGATAACTCATGACTACCAAGAAGTGGCTTCACACAAGGAATAAGAATAATATACCCCAGTGATCGTAATAAGGGGTTCATTTTGAAATTCCTCAGCAGCACTCTCAATAATGGAATTTCCCATGGCCTGAAATGGTCTGTTTAAGCAAAGAATTGTATCATTTAATATTTGAGTGTCATTCAAGTAATATTCAGACTGATTACTTTGGTGACTATTACAATCCAAATCCCTCCTCTTTGTGTTGTAAGTTCTGCCTTGTTTGTCATTGTAACTATTGTACTGTTCTGTGTATATCCGTTTAGCACTGAATGTTGCGCTGAATAATAATACCACAGCACACTTTCTCTGTGTATTGTATCCATTTTGGCGATACAACAATAATACCCATTG
This sequence comes from Ascarosepion bandense, assembly GCA_037127315.1. Lineage (NCBI taxonomy): Eukaryota > Metazoa > Mollusca > Cephalopoda > Sepiida > Sepiidae > Ascarosepion > Ascarosepion bandense. The sequence continues at coordinate 1,374,530 of JBBBDQ010001171.1, read as the reverse complement.
ACATTTTAGAATTTGTTGTAGCTATATTTATCTTACATTTAACATCTGTTCCACTTTTTATCAAGTTCATGTCAACTAGAAATAAGAATTTTTATAGTTTATATTGTTTTGAAACTTAAAATTTACAGTATTTAGAGCAAACACATGAAAATGTTCACACAAAACAGCAACAGGCTTGCATCAAAAATAAGATCACATTAAGAGAAATAAAACTATAAACAAACCAACAGTCATTCAAACACACAGCAGTGAATATTGAATCCTTTTTGAAAATGAGGTACAAGATAACTGTGAATGATAACACTGAAGATAAGGACATCTACTATACGGAGTCTTATGATCTTTATCTTTGACACAGATAGCACTGAAGTAGACAAAAATGGGATTAATATCTATGTAGTGTTAAAGATTTAAACTGTTTGTTAGGTATTAGTTAGTTTAGAAATATATATTTCTAGCTGATACATGCACTTAACTTCATTCAAAAACAACTTATATCAAAACCAAACATCCCTTTCTGCATATTTTTGGAAATTAAAGGACACAAAAGAGAAACCCAAAGTAAAATGGAAAATCCTGGAAAAAACTAGAACCTGCAACTCGCTTAACGACCTCTGCCTTTTATGCTTAAGTGAAAAGCTATACACTCTAAATTACCCCAACAATGGCGAACTATTGAAGACAAATTAGCAGTGGTATGTAAACATCGAAAATATTTTTCATTAAAATTTAATTAACCAAAAAATATCTCATTCACATAAAATAATCCCCTCCAAAAAGGTAATTAATACTCATGTTAAATCCTCAGAATAAAAAAAAACGAACATCCTATAAATAAAAGAAAATAAACTCACACAACATTAATAGCAACTTTATTCCATCCACTCATAGATAGTAGTAAAATAAAATATATCTACCCTTTCTTAAAAAACCTTACATCCCAATATAAGAATTACCCAGACAAAACTAAAAAGTGACCTGTCAAAAAATAAGCTACTCCGCACCCCTCTCCTAACCCAAGGCTGTATCACTATGGCTACAAACTACCAGAAAACTCCCACCACATTCACTTACATATCATATTACCAAAAATAAATCATTTCCACCATTTATTTTTCATTTCAACTTATCACCAGATGAGGAGCAAACATAGCTCTGAAATGCTAAAATTTTTGTGAAGTGATACTATGCTCTATGATCATAAGACTCATTTATGTTGTCTGTAACCATTGTAACAACCATTACAATATAAAGCTCTACGTTGTATCGAGCACTCTTTATAAAAGTAAATGCATGAACGGTGGGTTTAAAACCTACGTGTTCCATAACTTTCTTACTATATATATATATATATATATACAGCATTTGAGATTTGAAAAAAAGATCACTCGACTGGCGGTTGAGAGCAAAGGAAAATTTACTCGCCCCCAAATTTTTTTACTCGACTGACTCCATTTCCTTAATAGTCACCTTCAGGAAACATAGTGTGAATCGCTGATGGAAAACAAATGAAATTGTAATTAAAATTTTGAATGTGTTAGATAAGATTTAAAAATTTTTTAAAATAATAACAACAAAATTTGATCTTTCCTCTTAATAATAGCATAAACATTTTGATGATAAAACTTTGTTTTTATTAAGTTTGAGCCCTTTTAACATCATGATATGCTGTTTTTTTTTTTATGGCGTTACCTAAATTCATAGTTTCTTTCTTCTGTTTGACTACAACCTCCATCTCATAGATGATAAAAAATAACAAATCTGATTTTCTCAATAATTTTCTATGTAAAAATGACTTACTTGTATAATTTGCTTTTTGGTGCGTGGTTGAAAGAAGTATGTATATTTTTCTTTTTTTAAATGTTTGAGTAAAGCAATAAACTTTAATCGCCCAATTATGGTTTTAATTGACTGAGTTGATCGGACAAGTGAAATCTCAAAGGGTATATATATATATATATATATATATATAATAATATATATAATAATAATAATATATATATATATATATATATATATATATATATATTATGTAGAGTAATTGGCCATGCAAAAAATATAATTGGCAGAAATGCCTAACAAACAGAAGAAACAAAGTTTGCAATAAAAAATAACAAGGGAAAGAAAAGAACAGGGCAAAAATAATATCATGCAAACAATATATGCAAGACAAAAGTAGGCCAAGCAACAGTAATAAGGCAAAAAATTTCACAAACCAAGTATAGTTTTAACACACGAAAGACAATTCAGACAAGATATCACAGTGTTCTGACTTCAAGACAAAAAAGAACAGCATTAAGTTTATTATATATATATATATATATATATATATATATATATATATATATATATATATATATAATAAATGTGGCACATGGCTAAAGAGGGAGTAGGTTGAGGCTAGTCTTCACTTTCTATCCTAAACAGATGCTGATAAGAATAGAGTTCATACCACAAGATTCTCTCTATTTGCAATGTCTAAACCACCATTCTTGCTATGGTTAACAATGTGAGAAACACCAGCAGTCTAACTGAAAGGCTCTGGAAGTGTGGTCCCCTTCCAGGCACCTAACCACAAGCCGGAAGACTTAATGTGATTAATTTTAGTCCCCGTCACCTTCTGTACTACCTCAATGTCACTACAGTATGACACAAAAATGGTTACACCATTGGCATACACAGAAACCCTGGCTCAAGCCCCACCAGAGACAGTGATTCCATGTAGTGCCAGACTGCACAACCTGTTCCTTAGCCAATGAAAAGGGGTAAAATTATGGATTATAGCATATAGTAAACAGTTTAAGATAATTTTAGATATATTTAAAAGTATAAATTATCTTATGGTCACAGTAAGTAGTTAAGTTAATTTTTGGAAATTTAATTATTTGTATTTTTTCTTGTAAGCAAAGAAAACATTTTTCATGTAACAATTTACATGTTCTAGCTTTTGTTAATATCTTCCATTTGAATGTAGGTGTTTTATTAGCATCTTTCAATTGCCAATAGTATTTGGAATGTGAAGTTGAGTTATTATAAATTTTATTATAAGAGGATAGTATATGCTGATACAATTATGACTTAAGTGTTTTTAGTACTTCCAATATAATGTTTGATTAGAGTAGGAAATGATAGCTTGATAGACTATAGCATCTGTAAGGCATATATTTTGCAAAGGACATTAATTTGGGCTATGCCAATTGCAAGTGTTAGTATTATTGTTGTTATTTATAATAGGGTGGTTTTGATTGCTAATTTTATTATATTGTTTTAGGAATTTATTATGTTTTTTATTATCATTTCAAGATTATCAGTGCAAATAACTTAGTTTTTAGTGTATTTTTATTAAAAATTTTCCTGGGGTGTTATCAGTTAGAAAGTGTTTCTGAACTAGGTTAAGGAATTTATTGGCTAAATTAGTACTAACCATTTGGTTAAATGGTGGTGTGTACCAAATTATTTTTCTATTTCTTGATATTATTTTTTGGCTTTATAATATTTAATGTAATTACATTTATGGCTGCTGTTTTTTAGGGCAGTATTGTAATATTGACTGTGTTTATAAAAAATGCCCTCAGTTGAGGAATTGTTGTTTATTCTGTGTTCAACAAAATATGGTATGTGTTTTCTAATAGATGGTGGGTGATTTGATTTAGAATGTATGTAAATAGGGTTAGCATTATATTTTACGTAGGGTGAGTATACATTATTAACTAAACCTAGAGTAACATCTAAAAAGTAAGTTTTTTAGGTTAGTTTGAACTATTACTTTAAGACTAAAGTTTTTCATTTGTCTATGTATTAATTTACAAATTCTGGTTTAGAGCTTGTAGAATTATGGACAATTATTGCTCCTACCTGCCATTAGCATAAATCAGGCTAATCTCCTTGAAAGTAAATCACTGCATCTCCTCGGCTTAACTCTCACAACAGACCTCAAGTGGAATGACTATATAGAATCCATAACTAAATCTGCTGCTAAGAAAGTCAGTTCTCTGTGTAGAGCCAGAAATTTTTTTCCACTTGAAACAATCCTGCACATATATAAATCTACCATCCGCCCATGCATTGAATACTGCTGCCATATCTGGTTGGGTGCTACTGCTATCCACCTAGGTGTCCTTGACAAAATCCAATGAAGAATCTGTAATGTGATAGATCCCAACTTGGTAGCTCAGATACGGTGCAATGTGGCTTCCTTGTGTCTCTTCTACAAATACTTTCACGGCTTCTGCTCAGATGAACTTAGCTCACTGGTGCCCCCTATATATAAAATTTACTTGAGCCACAAGATTAGCAACTAGGTCCCACCCCTTTACTATGAAACCAATAAATTGTAAATGCAGATTATACTCCAGCAGCTTCTTTTCTTGCACTTGCCACCTGTGGAATTCTCTTCCATTTACTTGTTTTCCCGACAGCTATAATCTCCAAGAATTTAAATGTAAAGTCAATAGTCATCTCCTATCTCACTAACCTGCATCCTCTCTCTCATGCTCCCTTCTCAATCCACTCCACTCTCATCAGTATTCTCATCCTTCTCTTATCCACTTCCTGACACCCCCTATAACCTGTCACTCATTCTCATAACTTTCCTCCTATGTAACCTTCTGTAAAACAATGGCAGTAAAATGCCGTGCTTGGGACGATATGATTATAAAAAAAATCATGAGACCATCATCTCTATATAAGCCAATGTCAGCTATATCAACATCACTGAGCACAATTAGATTGTACAAAATAGACTGACAAGATTTGATGATTCTGCAGAATCCAATGAGTCCATAGTAATCTCAGATCCTTGGAATTTGTCTATGTCCACTGTTCATTGTAAATGAGAACGATTATTTTTATTTCTTATTATTTTATTTTATTTTTTATTTTAAATTTCCTTATCAATATGTATATGACCCTGTAATTGAACCACATTTTACTGCCTGATGATAGTGCATTAAGCATCGAAACTTGATAGCTTTTGAGTTGCAGTATATTATTACTATAACAATAATAATAACTATATATTTATAAATGCTCTACATCAGTATTGAGCACTTTATAAGAAGTAAATATTAAACTAGGGAATGCATATTTATAAGTTTAAGCCACTTGTATATATATATATATATATATATATATATAGAGAGAGAGAGATGTAATGATGCCAAGTCTGTAAATAGAGAGGATAATTTAAAAAGAACTATTTAATATAAAAAATTAAAGAAATAGACTGATATAGAGAACTCAATGGATAATATCCAAAGCAATATGTTATACATAAAAGAAAACCACTTTAGATGTGTTGAGTTTTCCTATATATATATATATATATATATTAGTCATCCATATACAAGCCTGTATCACAGCACATCAGAGTGGCTAGACATTCACTTGCTTCTAACTGGAATTGAAACTTGATACTCCCTAAGCCATAGGCACATGGAATCAGAGAAGGAAATTTTAGCATGTTATATATAAACAGTGTATCAACATGCCAGTCACCGAAAGAACTCAATTCATTACTGAAGAGTAATGCGTAAATCACAGAAGTAGGGACTATTTTTTTTAAATTTTTCTTTCTAGAGAGCTCAATCGTAATGAGAGCATAATATGTTAGTCATTCACACACAAGCCCATTTCTCTGTATCACAGCTCATCAGTATAGCTAGACATCCCCTAGCTTTTTCAACTCCATAGTTACTTAATACTCAATTTTTGATTGAACAATTTTGATACACCTAAAAGCATATTCTCCAACTACCACTCCCTAATTTTCTAAATAACCACGAATTCATCTCATGATTTCAAAATAAATCATTTTCACCATTTATTTTAATATATAACCTGAAGAAGAATATTGTTTTGAAACATGAAAATTTTTGTTAGTGATATAATGCTTTCATAAACCATTGTAATAATAAAATTACTACATATATATATATATATATATATATATGGGTTATGTCTTGAAGGCTGTCACAATGCATTGAGTGAAATAAAGGAAGGTAAAGAAGTGTTTGTATTACCTATTTATTAAACATTAATATTTTGAGATTAAAATCTCATCTTCAGAATGGCAGAGAAGCTTTTGACTGTTCGAACTTCTTCACAGTCTCTCTATGAATGGTTGTCCACTGCTGCTGTACGTGTGTGTGTGTGCACGTGTATGTATGTACATGTATTCTAGCTGCTGTACGTGTGTGTATTCTAGTTGGGGCCTTTATGGTATGTGTGTGTCTAGTTGGGGCCTTTATGGTATGTGTGTGTATGTGTGTATGTGTGTGTATTCTAGTTGGGGCCTTTATGGTCTTATGATATCAGTCTGCTTGTATGTGTAGTTTATCTTAATGTGATCTGAAAGTTCACTTGACTCTTTGACTGGGTTGAAGAGTATCAGTTTCATTTCAGTTGTTTTATCTATCTGATTTATCTGGTGGTGTTTGCGTGTTGTGACCGTGTCATGTGTGCGTGTCTATGTGCGCGTGGTTATTGTAATTAAATCTACCTTATTTTTTATATGTGTGTGTGCGTGTGTGTGTGCTTTCCGGTGTGCAGTGTGTTATAAGCGTCTCCGCTACTCTGCTGGGGGGGGGGGAGAAATGTGTGCCCGTGGTTATTGTAATTCATTCAACTTTGTTTGTTATTATCTTGCCTGTGTGTATGAGCTTTATTGTTGTGGTGAGTGTGTGTCATGTGCATGTTAGTGTTGTCTATTCTGTTATGTAGTCTAGGTTAAGCTCTTGTTGATTGTTGATTTGCGGGTGCAATTTAGCTATTATTAGGGACTCTTTTATGCGCAGGTTACCTAAGTTACACTCTCTAGCCTCGATGTTGATGGTTATGTTCTTGTTAGTATTTTTGGATTTTTTAAATGTTTTTGGAAAGACGACGCTTGCGTGTGTATGTGTTCTTTTATCCTAATATATAATGGTCTTGTGGTGCTGCCAACATAAAATGCCCCGCATTTGGCGCATTGTATGCGGTACACGACATATACCTAGTGGCATATACCAGTGCCTGCAATAGGGCAATTAGCTAGTGTGCATGTGGTGTTGTTATTTGTTCTGTAGTTGGGGTTGAGGTGTCTGCGGAGAGTGGGGCCGTAGTGTGCCAGCTGTATATCCAATCCCTCTCTGCGGATAGCTCTACGTATTTTTGATGTTATATTTTCACTGAAGTGTGGTAGCCTCAGGAAGTAGGTGTTAGATAGGGTGTGACGCCTTGGGCCTTTACTACCTTTCCATTCCAGGCAACCCACAAAGGACTGTGGGTAACCATTAGTCTCCAGTACTTTCTTGAAAACTGCAGTGTGGGTGTAAACATGCTCTTCTTTGCTGCACTTGTTTCGGATACATGTGAGCTCGTTTTTGATGTAGCCAGTCTTAGCGCTGAGAGGGAGGGCTGATCGGTAGTGGACAAACATATCCCTGCTGGCAGGCTTTTTGTAGAAATCGGTGTGAATTTCACCTCTAACCGATACTTTTAGCCTGAAGTCCAGCAGTGATAGGCATCCACTGGCATCGGGGTGCTCAATTGTGAATTTTATTTTGCCGTCCATACCGTTGAACGTCGCTGCAATTCTGCTTGCCTTGTCACATGAAGAAGTAAGGATGAGTATGTCATCAATGTATCTCATGAATAAGGCATATGAATGGCAGCTGCTGAGTGCGCGATGCTCCAGCTGGTTCATGCATGTGACAGCAAGTAGTCCCAATAGGCTGGACCTCATCGGAAGGCCGGTGGTCTGTTTGTAGGTGCGTCCTTGGAACGTAAAGTAGGTGTTGTCTACTATAGTTCTCAGGAGTAGGTGTATGTCCTTTGGGGTGAAGTAGTAGCAGTGTATGCCTGAAGTGTTGATGCAATCCATTATTAAATCAACCGCTGGGTGGGCCGGTACTGACGTATATAGCGAAATAACATCAAGGCTAAATGCCCCAACTAGAATACACACATGTACACACACGTACAGCAGCTAGAATACATGTACATACACACGCACACACACACGTGCAGCAGCAGTGGACAACCCTCAACAACCATTCATAGAGAGACCGTGAAGAAGTTCAGACAGTCAAAAGCTGAAGATGAGATTTTAATCTCGAAATATTAATGTTTAATAAATAGGTAATACAAACACTTCTTTACCTTCCTTTATGTCACTCAACACATTGTGACAGCCTTCAAGACATAACCCATACAACCATTTTACACAATGCTTCAAGCAAATTACAAAACTTTAATATATATATATATATATATATATATAGAAAGAGAGAGAGAGAGAGTCATACTGTCCTCAATATAGTGATAAGCATTGGCTTTGAAAAAAAAAGTTAATATTTAGTTCTCCTGTATATGTACCTCAAACATTTAGTCTTAAAAAAAAGCACATATTATACATGAATAATTATAGTAATCAATTGTTCCTTGTTCTATAGTTTATCCGTCAATAAATTATCATTGAAATTGAGAACTTTTGGTGGTTATATATGGACATATGGCAAATGTACAACTTAATTTCATTGGCAGAAATAAATATGAGAATTTTTTCATTTGAAATGAATGTTTCTTAGTAATGCACTATATTGTTTGCAACATAAAACTGTGTACTTCAGTGCATGTAAAAAGATAAAAACAGATCTGAAAAATTTTAAAAATTTAACCTTTTGATTGTTTAGTGTTTGCTCGCAAAAGTTTTTGTTAGTTAAAGGATAGAAAAATATAGTTAAACCTCAGTTCAATGTCCCTCAATTTGCAGATCACATGGGCCATGATAAACTGTTTTTTTAAAATTTTCACTGTACAAAGATAAATGCCAGAAAAAATCATTCATTGAGTTTGTTACCAACATATCAGCATGGAACTTGTCAAATTTGTTAGCTATGAAGTTAACTGAAAATGAAAAATCTGTCTGATTTTTGCTATTTTTAAATAGTTTTCATTATGAATAGCAAATTCTATTTGGAAACAGTTTGTGTATGCATGTGAAAAAGAGAAAGTGAGAAAGACAACCATCTCAATGTTTTGGGTTTTTTAATGTGTAAGCCAAGGTCACTTGTAAATGATTGTTCTAAGTGACCCTCTGGTGATTGCATTGAAAAGTTTACTTTTTTTTAAAAAATGAGGGATTTATCAGATTTAAAGAACACAGTCTGCCTCACTAATTAGTTTTTTTAAATCAAGGGTTTAATGTAATTCCCATCTTGTACACACAAACTTGGTTTTTGGTAGCTTAGATAACAGAACAGTTGGTATCTTTAAGACCTATGGTAACATTTGCAAATAGTAATGATATTTTTAGGAGTATTTTATTCTTCATCTTTACTTAATTCAAACATGCAACAATGTCAAGCTGCAGACATCAGGAAATCCTTTGACCGTTTTGGTTTTAAAATACAAGATGCTGTCTAAGCATCAAACTTGAAAAGAATATTTAGATATTTTCTTTTTAAATATTTTTTTTTTGGGTTAAATAAATACATATAGATGTATCTATGAATACATATTCAGTAGGTGCATTATATTGTGAAGATGCTGATAAGTATATAAGTAACAGGTTGTAATTCAAGTAATAGAGGACCTGTCCTTAAAACCAGGCACTTTTGGTGGATTATTTGTGTTGGAAAAATTTTTGGGGAAAGGGATAGAATTTAAAATGCCAACTCAAGAAATGTGACCTTTTGGAGTTCAAATCTTATGGATTGACAGCTTTCATTATTATATTCATTAAATATGTTTTCCAAAGAATGTGTTTTTTTATGTCATGGTTAATTAAACATTTAATTAATCTAAAAATGATCTATAGCTAAATATCAAATTGATTCAAATGTTGATCTAGTTAAACATCTAATAATTTTGTCCTATGTAGAACTTGTACATATTTAGACTGAATAATAAATCACTTATATATTACAAATGAAAAAACAAATGTTTTCCTAATTTCTATTTCTTTTACTGATAATATATATTCAAGGGAATGCTGAAAAAGTATGAGCATCCTGACTGGAGTTGCTGTTTTAACTGAGTGTTAATGTTATACTAAATTATATACTTATGTGTAAATTCAGCTATTAACTTTTTAGTCAGTTAAGTGATACATGCTTGGGCAATCATGTCTCAAAAGAGACATAACTGACTGGGCAGAAGATTTTCCCACAGTTGGTTGCCATTACTTTCTGTGGTAGACTAGTTGCCAACTAAGGCTATAGAACACAATCTGTCCTACTATTTAACCCATAGCTGGAGAGAGAAGAGATAGATTAATACCTTTATCAAGAGTATTTGCGCATAAGCAAGTGCAATGAATTCTACTGGAATTTGGCTCTTCGATTTCTTATTCTGAGCCAATATCAACTGCACCACAACACATTTTTTTAAATTATTTTAAAAGAAAATTCAGTATTTACTGAAATAAGAAAAATTCTGTGTTTTGTAAAAGAAAAAAAAAATCTATCCAGTATTCATGATTAGAGTTACCATGGTAACTGAGTGTTAATATTAAAATAACCTGGAGAATTTATATGTAATTTTTTTATTTTCTTAAAAAAGTATATTAAATCAAAATTCTGTTTTCATAAGAGATATCTATCCAGTATTCCTGACTGGAGTTATTGTGTCTTCAGCAAGTGTTAACTTTGAAACCTAAAACTGGAGAATTTTATTCATAAAAATTTGTCATTCATTCAATTTTAAAAAATATTTGAATACACATTCAGTATTTACTGGAGTAACAAAAGTTCTGCTTCAACATCGTAATCTCTAAGCATATTTTAGGACCAAAATTTTCTTTGGGATAAAGTTACTAAAATTCAAACATTAAATTAAGGTATCTTTAATGGAAGATTATCTAAAAAAGGAGAAAGTTTCTAGACTAATGAAAAGGAGATGTAAGTTAAAAAAAAGGATTGAAAGTACTATAAACTCATTTATAACCAAAGCAAAAGTACCAAAATACTTCTTTACTCTGCAGGAAAAAGCTATACTTAGGTGGATTGGTATTGTAGTATGTTTCACAAATCAAATAATTGATATTTGTATCGATTTAAATTTTGACATAGAAGATACTGGAAATAAAACTATTTGTAAAGCCAACTATCATTCTGATACAATAAAAAGTCTTTTATGAGCTAGTATGGCAGCAAATGCAGAACAATTTCATTAAAGATGAAGGAAAGACTTGAAGCAACCAAAATGTGGTTCTGCAGAAGGATGCTAAAGATACCATTGGCAAAGTACACAAGCAATGACAAGGTTTTAGGGAGGATAGACACAAAAAAAATTATACTTAACATCAAGAAAAGACAGCTGAAATTTTTGAGACATGTAATGAGGAAGGAGGGCTTGGAGAACTTGATGCTCATGGGACGGACAAAGGGGAAGAGGGGCAAGGAAAAGCAGCACATGACATATTTGATGGACTTGAACAGATGGAGGGTGGAGCAGGGATTGAGTGGAATAACAGAAGAGATATTAAGAGTGACAAGGGATAGGGAGAAGTGGAGGGCCATGATCACCTACGTCCTGAAGAGAAATGACACATAGAAAAGATATTGTTTTGAGCAAGATTCTAATTGCTGTAACAATGAGCCTGAACATTCTGAGGTTTCAGGCACTAATGAAAATTTTGAAATCTATATCAATTGATGTTGTAAATGAAAATTCTGAAGTTTCAGACTCTCTCTGTAATAGCACTTTGAGAGATAATGGATATTTGCTTGAAATAGATAAAAAAATCAAGTAGCATTGTAAATGAAGATTCAGAAATTATGGATTTCCCCTGTGATGATATACTGAGAGAAAGTACTGTACCTGATGATTGTAGATATATTCCCGAGGCTGATAAAATATCATTTGATGTCATTTTAAGTGAAAATCCCAAAGTTTTGAACTCTTTCTGTGATAATACATCGAGATGTATTAACATATTTGATAAAAATAGTTATTTACTTGAAACTGGTAAAATATCAAATAATGTTGCAAATGAAGATTCTGAAATTTCTGAATCTCTCTGCAACAGTACATTGAGAGATAGTGTGGTGATACCGACCAAACAAAAGCAATGAACCGGATGTTTGCTCTCTCACAACAAAAGGCAAATGAATAAAACTCGTCGTGCGCATCTGAGTTCACGCAGATGTTCCGGTTGAAAAATAAAAATTAATCAAATATCAAATTTCCATTTCACGAGCCTACATGAATTTTATTTACCAGCCAATGGGAAGCCCGGAATCAAATACAAGTGTGAAATTCAAAACGAGCTTTTGATCCAAAAAGCAGATATAGAAAGTGGAGACATAAAGCATTGTCAGACAGAAGGACTCACAGGCTAGAGTAATCAGTGCCTCTCCTTGACTTAAGTCGAGTGGCTACTATGCTGGCCTCTTTCCTTCTTCCTGTCTCAAAAGCACTTATTGACCTCAGGAGTGACCTCTTCAAAGACATTTCACACAAACCAACTTACTGACTTACTGACCTTAGAAGTGGCAACTTCAAAAGGAACATTTCTCCACATTACTAAACCCTTTATCTCTTTCAGCATTATTATTTTCCATGAACATTCTAACCTCCATTGGACATTTATTTCAAGTATTTTCTTAATTGTAAGACATTAATTGATATGAGTATATATATAAATGTTATTTTATACTCAAATTGCTTTTCTTGATTTTATAATCATTTTATGACTTATAGTGGCCAAATTCCGTTAACCTACAACGGTATACAATTACCCTTCACTAGAACGGAATCCTACTACAACTAGAAAAAGAATAAATAAGATAAGATACCCGCTATAATAGTATTCTATTTGGTGATAACAAATATTTGCTTGAGAGTGATGAAATTTCAAGTGACATTGCAAATGAAAATTCTGAAATTTCAGACTAACTTGGGAGATATTTTTAAGTCTAACAATAATACCTACTTTTATGAAATTGATATCAAGTGACTTTATTGAAAATGAAAATTTAGAAATTTCAAATTCTCTTTTTGACTCTAACACATTGAAGAATAGTGTCATATCTGTTGATGAATATTTAATTGTGAGTGATAAAAACTCAGATGGTAAAAGATGGAAATTCTGTTGAACATGATTACAAGTTAGAGAAAGTTTTAGGTTACAGTGTAAGAGAAATTGACAAAACAATGAAGGAATCATTGGTTAAATAACACATTCCTAAAATTAATTAACAATGAAACAGATGTGTAAAAAAAATGTCTATATGTTCCTATTAAAAAACCTGCAATGAAATAATATATGCTTTTGTGTATAAAACTTTTCAATAAATGATGTGTTCCCATAAAAAAAAACTTCCAATAAACAAAATTTGTTTATTGCACCTTCTCTTGAAAGAATATAAAAATTTTATTTTTATAACTTAGTCTTTAGTGTAGTAAATAAATGTTTGTCTAATTTAGGTTAACAATTCTTTTTTTACTTTTACACGGGCCTTTGAGAAAAGTGTATTTTTGCAGCTGTCATGTTTCTTACACTCTTCTATATAAACCGGATGTTGACTGCTCCACGACCAAAAGCAAAATAGCAGATTTGGGATTGTGCATATCTTCCATTAAAAACTATTATCTTCATTACTCATACTCAGCCTGTGTTAATATAAATATATTGACCAATAGAAAAAAAGGAATTGGTTACTGGCCGAGGAGATGACCAATGAAAGGAGAGAAACTGAAAAAAAAGTAACAAGCCTCTGAGAACATTAGTTTTGTTATAAAAACCCACATGAATCACACACACATCAGAAAGAGAGAGAGAGAGAGAGGGAAGAAGAGCAAAGAGTGCCTGCTTCAGAGTTGAGTGCCAAGCTTCCCTCCCTTCTCCTCGCCAACCCAACCACATCACAGAACATCAGCAACAGTAACAAACAATATTCTTTCGCCTTCTCTTTCTTCCTCTCCCACTTCATTGCCTTCACAACAGCAACGGATAGTAGTCTGCTGTTTTTTGTATATATGTAAATAAATTATACATTTATTTGCCCAAAATCCTATGTATACATTTTTTTCCCTGTTGAATTCATGTTTGCTGAGGCAAAGAAGAAATTAACCGCTACAGCAGTAACGACAACAGCGACAGTTCTGTCTTCCAGGTTACCCATTCTTTGCTTCTGCAACACATCAAACATGTTTGTGAAGATAAACTATTACAGCTGTGAAATCTGTTTTAAAATCAGTCGTTAAAGAACTGCTAAAATTATTTGTGTAAAAATTGTTTCATTTATTTTTGGCTCAGCATTTGAAACTCACCAAAATTTGTGAATTGTTATGGATTCACTTTTTTAATTCAGGGAGAAAGATGGTTTCTTATTTACCAGCCAAAAAGAAACTGCAAGCCTTTGTGAAATCCGGTGTAACCCTACTTTTGTTCAATAAAAGTGACTGCTATGAGCAGAACAAGAGAAAACAATTAACTGGAGGAAGAAGCATTAGTGCCCATGTTTCAAGGATGGAGGATTAGTCCAGAAAAGGGGGCATAAATCAACATGGGGAAAAAAAAGAGCTGACAGATTTAAAACAGATTCAACCCCCAGGACAGAACATTCTTTTCTGGGTCTTCCTAAGAGGAATTTAAACCAAACAAACATTTAAGTTTAACTTTCCAGCAAAGTATGACAAAAGGCTCTCAAGACAATAACCTGTGAATGGATTTGTATTTTCTGCTTAGTGCAATTTTTTTTTACTTCCTCAAAGTTCTTCCCTTTTCTTTCCATTTTTAAAGGTGTAATCTTTTTTGGATGTGCGTTGTGGTGCAGTGGATATCGGCTCGGGATGAGAAATTGGGGAATTTGGTTCGAATTCCAGTTGAATTCCTTGCATTCACTTACGTGCAAATACCCTTGGGAAAGGTATTAATCCGTCTGTTCCCTCCAGTTATGGGTTAAATAATAGGACAGATTTGGTTCTATAGCCTTGGTCGGCAACCAGTCTACCACAGAAAGCAATGGCAACCTACTGCGGGATAATCTTCTGCCCAGTCAGTCATGTCTCTTTCGAGACATGATCGCCCAAAGCGTGTATCACGCATGACACTTAACTGACTGACTGACTGAATCTTTTTTGTCATTGAATCCGTGTCCTTTTCTAAAACACTTTTTTTCCCCTTACATCTGATGGTAATGTTTTTTTGGTAATGCCAGAATTTTGCTATCCTGCATTAATAGGTGCACAAAAGAAAATTTTTGTGCAACTTTTGTATAAAATTTCTTACTAAAAATATTGCAGCTAAAAGTAAAATTTGAATGCAATATTTTAAGTAAGAAATTTTTACTTCACTAGAATATCGTCCTTTACTTTTCCAGGTTTAATAACTTATCCTGTTCTTTTCCAATATAATATTAATAATTTTCATCATATAATCTTAATACTTTTCATGCACACATTTTTCCATGTAATATTATTATTATTATATTACTAATTATTATTACCATTAGTAATAATGAGTTACAAAATACAAAAAAAATTAAATTTTTAGGTACCTCCAAAGCTTTTCTGAAAAAAAAAAAGCGTTGTAGGATAAAAAAAAAAGGCTCCAAACTTTATAAAAACAAAGTTTTATCATCAAAATGTTTGTGTTATTAAGAGGAAAGACCAAAGTATGTTATTATTTTATTAAATTTTTAAATCTTTCCTAGCAAATTTGAAATTTTGGTTAATTATCCTGTTTTACTTTTTTGTATCAGCAAGTGGGCCAAAGATTAGTATGAGAAATTTAGTGTCTTTTTTTTGGTAAAAAACACACTGTTTTGAAAATTCTTACAAAAAGTCAAACAATTTTTCAGATTTTAGTTAAATTTTAAGAACTTATGTACAAATGGATGAAATTATTTTTTTTTTAGAAAATCTTTGTAAAAATTTTTTTTTACGTCTATTAACCTCCACTTAACTTCATGAAATTTTGAGAAATTAAAATATTAGGATCTTCTTATTTATATGAGTTAAAAGCAGGACTCCTTGGAGAATTTCAATTCTCACTGTTTTTGGAAAACAGAAACATTTATCAAAAATCTGCTCTGAATTGTAAAATAAAAATGCAATAAAACTACGACATTATTTACTTAAAAAAGTTTTTAATTGCTTTTATAAATAAAGGACACTATTATTTTAAGAAATTTTTTTCCAATAAATAATGAATTTTTATAATTGTTTTCATTTTTTAAAAAATTAATTAGAAAGATTTATTAAGTTTTAAATTTCTTAAAATTCTGTATTAATTTCAGCTTTTTAGGCGACATTATTATAAAGTGAAAACTATATTTACTAATCATTGATGAAAAAAACAATAAAAATCATTAAACACTAATATTTTGAAAAGAATTTTGAATTGTATAAACATGCTGTTTTTTGTAAGTATGAGTGAATCTATAGATATATATGAAATTATCAGAAAATAGGAAGAATGACTATAGTAAATTTAAAGCCAAAATTTCGAAAATTCAATGAAACATTAAATTACGGAGAATATTTTCCTCAATTTTTAAGATCATGGAGTACCTAAAAATTATACAAAAAAGCACTTCTGTCATTTTTTCAATTATGTTTTACAAATAAAGTCTCTGTAGAACAACATTAGATCTGTCATCACCTTGTCAACATGGCTACTACTGGTTAAAAATACAGCTAGTTTGGTTAAAAAATGCACTTCTGTGACATTCTAAACTTAAAGTAAATAATATTTGTTTCAAATCAGATTAAGTATATTCTAAATAAGTTAATATTCCTCAAATAAAGTTTCAGAACAGCATATTTTATTTTTTGAAAATTATTTTAATAAATAGAATTACATTGTGATGAAAGACTAAAAAAGGGGTGCTAATCAGCTGTTTTATCAAAAAAAAAAAAAAAAAAGAAAATTTCTTTCCAGTCAAATTAGTTTTTTGAAATACAACAAAGTATTTTGCTTATTAGAAATATTAAATTTAATCTATTAGCTTGAAATTAAAGCTTCAAGAAAGATTATTCATTAAATTAATTTTAAACCTAACATATTGTTTTTTTTTTGTTTTTCTTTTCAGAGTTCCCTGAAATAATACCAATTTCAAAACTAACCACTTTGTAAAAGGCTGTTTAACTACTAATGATCATTTTAGGAGAATAAAGCTTTGTAGTAGAGACAAACCCCATAATCCAAGGATGGAGGATTAATCCAGCAAAAGGGGTCATAAATCAATATGGGGAAAGAAAGAGCTGACAGATTTAAAATAGATTCAACCCCAGGACAGAACATTCTTTTCTATGTCTTCCTAAGAGGAATTTAAACCAAACAAACATTTAAGTTTAACTTTCCAGCAAAGTACTACAAAAGGCACTCAAGACAATAATCTGTAGAAAACATGAAATCCCTTCATGCTAAATAGGGATGTCTAAAGTCTAAATAAGTGTATATTTTGCAATGGAGTGTGGAGATGGCAAATTGGTGAGCTTGGACTGAAGGTGAATCAGGCAGCATTTTTTGTAGACAAAAGTAGTGGTGTTGATTGTAGCTATTTCTGGTTCTGGCACTCAGTTGCCAAGCATGGCTGGTTAGGTGCATAAAAGCACAGTACACTCATTCAGAGACTCTCTGGTTTTTGGTGAGGAATTGTGAAATTCATTTGCCTAATTAGATTTGCTTTACTCAACTGTTTGTTTTGTTTGCTTCCAATTTTTACACAAACTTCTAAAGTTGATACTTGGTGTTGTCTATTCATTACAGTACCTAAGTTAAATGTCCTGAAGGGGAAAACGTTTTTATTCTGCTCATTTATTTTATTATCATTCATTGACAGGTGAAATATTTTCATCTAATTCCTTTCATTTTTTATAGCTGGACTTAGGAAATGAAACTGTACCATACTAAGGTATCAAATGAACTGTATGGCTTGGTTGTATAGCAGAAGTTTTGAGGTACATCTAGTATACAAGAAATAACTCCAACATAATACATTAGTGGCAATGGCGTCTTCATCTAGCTAATGTCTTACCATTATTTTGAAGGTATATGTGAGAGTTATTTGTTTCACCCTGCATATAGTTCAATTACTATTCTTGAATTTCATCATCCACAAGGTACGATGAGAGGATGTTAAAAATTTTTTATCCCCAGTTCCTTTGGAAAATCTACCCATATGACCAAACATGACCATATTTTTTAAAGGGTTTTTGGTTAGGGCAAAAACCTTTCAGCACCTTGTGTATTGGATTTGTATAAATATTATTAATCAATGAATATTAGAAATCAAAGATATGTGCATTCAAAAAACAACTCAAAGCAATGACTGTTTTTTTTTTTTTTTTTCTTTTATTGATAAAAATGAGTAAAATTTTATTCTGTCACAATTTCACTAGAATTATCTTTACTATCCACCTTTTCATTTTCATTCAAGAAATTGTCTGAAAAGGAAAAAAAAAAAATTAGAAATTCAAATGTAACTTCAAAAATAGACATTTTAATTGAAAAACTAGAGAAACTTTTTAGGGTTTAAATTTCTTAGACAAAGCCTAAGCAATGATTATTAATTTTAACTATTAAATTAAAACAAAATTAAATTAAGCTCTTTTTACAAACAGCAAATCACTGTACAGATTTTTTTGGGGGGGCTTGGCTAGAAACCCCCCCCCCCCCTTTTTTTATAATCATCTCACCCTAAGCAAAGGCAGTACTGCTACTGGTGTGCAGGAGGTTACATAATAGGAGAGTGAAGAGAGAGGAGAACAAGTCACAGTAGATGTCAGAGAATGAGTAAGAGAAGGACGGGAACACTGGAGAAAAGTGTAAATGGAGAAGATGGATTGGAGTCAAGGAGATAAGAGATGACAGTTGAAATTGGATTTAAATTTTTGGAGATTGTAGCTGTCAGGGAAGCAAGTATATGGAAGGAAATTCTAAAGGTGGGAAGTGCGAGAAAAGAAGATGTTAAAGTAGAAGTTGCAGTTACATTTGATTGATTTCACTGTAAAAGAGTGGAACCTAGTTGCTAGTCTGGTAGCTTGAGTAAATTCATGCAGAGGGGGCACCAGGTAGCTAAGCTCATCGAAGCAGAAGCCATGAAAGTATTTGTAGAAGAGACAGAGGGAAGCCACATTATGTCGGTGTGAATGTGACTGGAGTTGAGCTACCAGGTCAGGATAGATTACATTGCAGATTCTCTGTTGGATTTTGTCAAAAACCCTAAGATGAATAGCAGGGACACTCGACCAGATGTGACAGCAGTATTCAATTCATGGGCTGATGGTAGATTTATAGATGTGCAAGATGGATTCAGACAAGAAAAACTTTCTGTGCCAACACAGTGAACTAACCTTCATAGCAGCAGATTTAGCTATGGATTCAATGTAGTCATGTCACTTGAGGTCGGCTGAGAGAGTTAGGATGAGGAGGCACAGTGTTTTGCTTTCAGGGAGAGTAGCCTGATTCATGCTGATGGTGGGTAGGAGTGATTGTCTATGGTGGTTAAAGGATAACAGCTTTCATTTTGGAAGCATTAAAATTTACAAACCATTTCTTACCCCAGTCCACCACAGATTGGAGGTCCTCTTCAAGATCAGTAGCAACTTTCACTTTGTCAGCCTTGAGGCAGCAGTAAATGGTGGTGCCATCAGAGTAGATGCCTACTTGGGATTTGATTACATCAGGGAGATCATTGATGAGGATCAAAAAAAGCGTAGGACCTAGAAGAGAGCCTTGAGGGACACTTGTGTTCATATGATAGTATCTGAAAGCATGCCCGTTCAATACAACCTTCATTATGCAATTTGAAAGAAATGACTGGATTAGATCAAACAAGCATCTAGTTATACCATAGTCCTGTAGCTTGCATAGAAAGCCAGCATTTTAGACTCAGTCAAATGCTTTGGAGATATCTACGGCAACAACTTGAGCTTCACTAATCTTATCAAGAGCCTGGTATATATACTGTAATGGTTGTTAGCATATCAGCAGTAGACCTGGTATGTTTATCAGAGAAAAGGCTGTGGGCTGTGAGATGTTAATCCACTTCAGCTTTAATAATAACCTTGAGCACTTTGCCAAAAAATCGGTAGGAGGCTGATAGGACAATAATTAGAGTTCTCCAGAGTTCTTAAATACAGGAATCACAGAGGAGGACTGTAGTTGTAAAGTTTGGAGAGGACAGAGAAGAGTTCAGGGGCAAATTTCTTTAGGACAATGGTTGGGATTCCATCACCTCCACTTGCTTTATGGAGGTCAAGTTTTGAAATGATGTTAAAGACCAGCGAGGGGATAATGTGAATGTCACTCAGTTGAGCTTCAGTTATAGGTGGGAAGTCAGGTGTGGATAACCCAGATGAATCAAATGTTGAGTTGGTGGAGAATCCGCTAGTAAAGTACCCAGAGTTGCCAAGAGAGCAAAGCTGCATGACATGGTAAGAGTCAAAGATAGAAGTGAAACAGAGATCTAGCAGTGAGTCAGGTCCATTAGGGTTATTAGAGAAATGTGTGGGGAAATCCACCACTTGTGTAAGGGATTGAGTGATTGAAAAAGTTCATAGTATGGTTGGTTGGTTGTTTTGTTTTTATGGCAAATCAACCTCGGCAGGTCATTTATTGCCAACTAAACTTTATTTATTTATTGCTGGTAATACCTTTTTCTTTCAACAATTTATTGTTATTTATATAAGTTTTTGTGTCTAGTAATACATTTTTCTTTGGTAGTGGTAGAGAAAGAAAAGATAGCTGAGCTTAGTAGAGAGAGATGGAGACACATGTAGGAATGATCTGGAGATTCAAGAGAGATCACCTTAGCTAGAGGGAGATATTCGTTGACATAAATACCAATTCCATGCATATGGACATTGAAGTCTTTCCTAAAGAGGGGAAGGTAACCAGGAATATAGAAATCAGTGGAAGGAATAGAAATGTCAAGATTAGTTTCACAGAGAGCTAAGATGACAGATGAGTTTATGTGGAGGAACGATTCAACACTGCAAAAGTTTAGTTTTAATTGTTACTTTGTGTGATGTCATAATTAGAGATATTTTGGTAAGGAGAGGCCTAGAGTAGTAGTATCAGTCAGTTATCAAATGTAACATGTAGGAAGGAAACTGCCGCAGACTGCAGCATAATGTGGCCTCAGAGTTGCCCACTAGAGACACTTGCAGGGACACCCATCTATGAGCAATATGGCACTATAAGAAACCCCAATATTATTCAACATTTGATCAGAGAAGCCTCTCAAGATGCTATGCAAGAGTTTGGGCTTCTAACTACCAGTCATAAGCAGCAACCAGGAAACTGCCAAACTGGTACCCTCAGAATGAAGAGATGTTGCCACTATCCACACACATTACAAAAAGCTTGTGACACCACCACTATTAAGACCTAAGAAGAGAAAAGAAACTGGGAACTCTTTCCTAAACAGGAAACAAGGGATGAGCCTCTAGTCCTGTTCAAAAGAAGAGGGAGAAGTATAAACCGGTTGATAGAAGGTCTATTTACTCCAATTTAAAAAAAAAAGCACAAACAAAAATATATTTTAACATACTTAAAGTCAGGAGATTCCTTAATAGTCATGTCTTAAGAATTTTAAGATACCTTTCCTCAGTAAATTAAAGGAAAAAAAAATCAGCCTTTGCTGTCAGAGTGACTAAAAGAGCTAACTAAAATCTTAACTGACACAAGTATATTTTTAAAATTTATACAACACTATATGCAAAAAAAAAATTTTTTTTAAATTTAACTTTTTGAAAATTAAACATTCAGAAAGAGTCAAGTAAGTTTACCAGAGATGAAATCTGCTGCCAACAGAATATTAACCAAGTTGAGTGAGACTTAAAATTCATCACGGTGAATTCCATTTAACTTTTTAATCAGTTGTTATTAATTCATTAGGCGGTTAGATTCATTGAACATAACACATTATATCCAAAATATACACAAGACAGAGAGAGAGGGGAAGAGAGGTAGAGAGTGAGTGTCAATGTCAGAAAGCTGAAAACTACCTTTAACAGGAATTCAGGTTACTACAACTTCAAAGGAAAAATAAAATCAGCCTTTGTTGCCAGGACAACTAAAAGAGCAATGCTTATTTAAGAATGGCTACTCTGCTGCACATGTGGGAAGTGCGTTGTGGTCCAGTGGATATCGGCTCGGAACGAGAAACCGGGTGAGCCGAGTTCGAATTCCAGTTGAATCCATTGAATTCACTTACGCACAAATACCTTTGGGAAATGTATTAATCCGTCTCTTCCTTCCAGTTATGGGTTAAATAGCAGGACAGATTGGGTTCTATAGCCTTGGTCGGCAACCAGTCTACCGTAGAAAGCAATGGCAACCTACTGCAGGATAATCTTCTACCCAGTCAGTCATGTCTCGAAAGAGACATGACTGCCCAAGCGTGTATCATGTATGGCACTTAACTAACTGACTGACTCTGCACATAACTTTAATGGCAGAAACTTTCATTTTTGAGGCCAAAGATGTCCAAAGCCAGAGTTTACCTGAGATAGTCTCTCAATAATAAAACTGTGTTTCCTCACAAACTGAAAATACATCTTTTATGCATAGTAAAAAGAAAAAAAATCAAATTATACAGGGAAATAAAATAATATAATATTTATACATTTTATATACCAAACTCAGTCGGCTAAGTGTCATACACAATACACACTTGAGTGATCATGTCTCTTTCAATCAATGATGGATTATGCAACAGTAATTAGGCAACAGTAAGTTGCCATTTCTTTCTGTGGTAGACTAGTTACCAACCAAGGATACAGAACCCAATTTGTTCTGCTATTTAATTCATAGCTGGAGAGAGAAGAGATGCATTAATACCTTTCCCAAGGGTACTTGTGCATTAGTGTATGCAACAAATTCATCTGGAATTCCAACTCAGCTTTCCAATTTCTCATTCCAAGCTGATATCCATTGCACATCACATATACCAAATTAGAAGATCAAATTTAAATATGCTTCTCCAGGCAGCAGATTTAATGATTAAAAAAAAAAAAAAAAAAAAAAAAAAAAAAAAAAAAAAAAAAAAAAGAACTTCTATTATTTACATTCTTCAGACTGTCGTCTTCATCTTTATTGCTATATTCATGACATTTCAGCTGTCATATGCTCTGGCCTTCTTCAGGTGCTTGGAATTTCGAACAAAACCCTTCATTTTGATCACTGGGGTATATTATCCTCATTCCATGTGCCATGTCCCTTCTGGATGTCTTTTAGTTATCTCCTTTTAATTCAACTCTTAAAGTTATTTGTTCACCACTGCTGTAGCCAGGTATTGAACTCACAACTCCATGGGTTAAGTCACTGGATCTAACCCATGCTTTTATCTACTGGGCCATTGGCATGGCACATGGAATGAGAATGATATACCCCAGTGATCAAATAAAGGGTTCGGTTCGAAATTCTAAACACCTGAAGAAAGCCAGAGCATGGAATGGCCAAAACATTGTGAATATGGCAATAAAGATGAGGACAACAGTTTGAACAATGTAAATAATGTAAATACTACCTCATCTCAGAAGTATAAACAAACATTAAGAGAATTTCTGTTCTCTAAAGTCTTACTCTGTTTAACTACTTCAATGAAAAACTAAGCAAGGTAGAGCTCAGTATATGTAGGTCTTCTTTTCATTTCATTAGAAAAAGAACAATAAAAAAAAGAAAATCACTATATTTTTACCTTTCTTAAGGGATTCCAATGCTTTCTTTCTTGAGCAATTTCTTTTGTGTTTACGACTTTTTCTGTGTACTATTAAAAAATTAAAGCAAAAACATAATCAACTTAATAACTTGAGGAAGATCCAAGAATTTATTTGGACTGGTGTTTTCATTTTTATTATTTTCAGGGCAATGTTTTATGGATTGACTTTCTGATTTTTGGGGGTGTAATTTGGGTTTAGCAATTGCCAAATTACACTGAAATAAACATTTTTCTCTCAAAGTTAAAGAAAAAACTATTCAGTAAATTTAAAGAATGTCTACATGTGCATTGTGGCGCAGTGGGTATCGGCTCGGAATGAGAAATAGGAGAGCCGAGTTCGAATTCCAGTTGAATCCATTGAATTCACTTACGCGCAAATACCCTTGGGAAAGGTATTAATCCGCCTCTTCCTTCCAGTTATGGGTTAAATAACAGGGCAGATTGTGTTCTATAGCCTTGGTCGGCAACCAGTCTACCACAGAAAGCAATGGCAACCTACTGCGGGATAATCTTCTGCCCAGTCAGTCATGTCTCTTTCGAGACATGACCGCCCAAGCGTGTATCATGTATGGCACTTAACTAACTGACTGACATTGAGATTTCAAAAGGAACATGAACTATGTTATTTGAGTATAAATGAATAGTGTTGTGTTCCGAAGACCAAAAACCAAAAAAGAGTAGGATATTGGTGAGTATAATCTTTTGACTATAATCAGTTTTTGTTTTTTTTTTCTTGTTTAATAGCACATCAACCTCTGTAGGTCATTTTGGTGCTGAATATTTTGTTTAGTATACTTATAATTTAGAAGAAATTTTGTAGTTAAATTCTTTAGAGATTAGGTTTTGGTTAAAGAGATTCTAAAGAAAAAAAAAGAGAATTATGGTGGGGAGATTGTGACAAATTACATCTTTGTGTAAAACCTCAGTTAGTTAAATGCCATATGTGATACATGCTTGGACAATCATGTCTAAAAAGAGACATACATGACAGGGCAGAAAATTTTCCTGCAGTAGGTTGCCATTACTTTCTGTGGTAGACTGATTGCCAATCAAGGCTATAGAACCCAATCTGCCCTGCTATTTAACTCATAGCTGGAAGGAAAAGTAATGTATTCATACCTTTCCCAAGGGTATTTGTGTATAAGTGGATTCAATGAAATCAACTGGAATATCAACTAAGTTCTTCAATTTCTTGTTCCAAGCCGATATAAAGTTAAGGATGTTATTCGGGTCGGTTTGTTTGAGAAGTTTGTTCATGTGTCTTACGTTTTTTTATAAAAATTTCCCCAGATATGGTTAAAGGCAGTATGTGTTTGATGTGGTCTATGAGAACCAATATTTTTCTTCTATATAAAGAAACTATTTACAGAAGAATAAATGTCAAGATATACAATATTTGTCAAATCCTCAATCTCACAATGTGTCTTGAAGACTTTTTTTAAATCAAATAGCAATGCTAGATTTTTCAAAGATACATGGAAAAAGCATACTAAAGAAATGAATTTCTATGTGCTGTTTGATATTAAAACTATATTGAATCATCATATTTACATTTTATTTTAACATGTACTTATGTCCAAATCTCATTAATTTGTTCAAATATTTATTTTTAAATTTTATTACTTTTTAAAATTTTAAAAATTAACCATAATGTTTCTAAGTAGCAAGGTTACCATGATGATGAGTTTTTTCAGTTGTTCTGATGATTATTTAGGTATACTGAGTGCATTAATATGGTAGATTCCAATCTGACAGAGGAAATGAGAAAAAGCATGTCCATGCCCATCTTTTGGCACCAACCATCAACTCCAGCATTGGAAATTTTCTTGAAAGTGTTCAAGTTAACAGAAAGAATAACAGGTGGCTTTGTGCTGACCCCACAGTAATGTACACAAAGTTCATAAAATCTGTAGTGGTCCTAGGAATCATGAACAATAAGGGCCATGTAATGATGCTTCACTTCTTTCTGCAGGGTCTCAGAGTCAATGCCATTGAGGTGCTTGACATGATGGTTAATCTCTGGGTTGTTCCAGCAGGACTTTGCTCCATCCTATGTGACCCAGGTTGGCTGATGATCATGTTACCTTCAACATATATCCTCCTAGCTTTAGTGATCTGAATCCCATGAATTATTACATCTGAAGTGTTGTTGAGAAGGAGATCAATTAGCAGCTTCACAATACTAAGGGACGAACATGAATGAAAATCACCTGACCAAGACATGTAGTTGCTTCTGAGGCCACAGACTTGAGGTTGACTGACGATGCTTTTATTGAATAATTTTGTTTTGTTGTTCTAAGTTGAACATGTGAACACATTATGTTGAAAATTTACTGATTTTTGTTTTTGTACATCTGTGCTTTTTTAAGATTATAATTTATCCTTAATTACCTGATGCACCCTGTATGTAATAAAAAACGAGTTGGCTATTTTGGTTGACCCACTAAAATAGACACCAAGTCTATTTTGCTGGTAAATATACAGTTTTAGAAATAAGAATATATTATAGATATATATAATATATATTAATAAATATATATTATCATACATTGATGACATGACTCAGAGTTTAATGCACTAGGCAATCATAAGATGCATATTACAAACTGACTGTTTAAGAGAGCTGAGTTTAAGCTCATTCAATGTTTGTGGAAGTAAAATCTTACATTGTAAGTGTTGTAGTGAAATATCCTCTCCTACCCAGGAATGGGTATGGCCCGGGTTATAAAAGACCAGGACTAGAACAAACTGGAGAGTCATCGTCATTATACAAGAGTCTTCATCATTATACAAGAGTGATCGTGATTATACGAGAGTCATCGCCATTAGACGAGAGTTACACGTCATTAGACGGAAGCATTCTTCACAAGACGGACGCATACGTCCTATACAGAGACATTGTCTTCTTGAGTGTTATACCTGTTAACTGTTCGTTGGTGTACGTGTATTTGGTTCATTGGACTGAGGTATAATAAATCTCTATTCATATATCCTCAGTGTTAAGAATTATTTCTTGCACTATTCTTTCTCTGTTTATCCCCTTCCTGGGATATAACAGAAAGGGTACTATTTTTAATTTATAAAGAGTATAACATAAACAGACAAAGATTACATTAAAAAAATTAAAATTAAAAAAAGTATTAAAAAATTAAGTTTTGGTAGATGAATTCAAAGTGGGGTAATTCAAAATTATTATTAATAAATATTTCTGGGAAGCAGAAAGGAAGAAAACAAGGGAGTGAGAAAGAAAGAAACAAATGCATAGAACAATCTGTGTTAATTTGGGTCTAAGTATTTTTTCTATGGCAGTATGTGGTCATTCAATTACTAAATAAAAAAAGTGAATTGATGAACACATGCTGCCATTTATTAATATATAATTAATAACTCAGTTTATATTACATTGAGCACTGTTTTATTAACACCTGAATAATATCTTTATATATATATATATATATATATATATGTGTGTGTGTGTGTGTGTGTATTAATCCGAGATTAAGGACAGTATGGTTAAATAAAATAAAGACAAGAGGAAAACTGTATCTTAAATTGCCTACGCGTTTCGTCCATGATGGACTTTTTCAAGGCAGAAAGACAAAATGAGTTTTATTCTGAATTACGTATCTATAAACAAAAGTAGTGTTGGT
Organism: Ascarosepion bandense; assembly: GCA_037127315.1. Classification (NCBI taxonomy): domain Eukaryota; kingdom Metazoa; phylum Mollusca; class Cephalopoda; order Sepiida; family Sepiidae; genus Ascarosepion; species Ascarosepion bandense. Next base: position 1,347,220 of record JBBBDQ010001171.1, on the reverse strand, counting down.
AACCACAAATAGGATTTCAAATCATTTCAAAAAATTAACGGAATATTTCAGTTTTTAGAATTTCTTCATGTGTAATTGCAAAGTCACGCGACGTTAAGATGAAGGGAATTTATTAGTTTTCTTTGAAAACTGTCCATTCTGTGTGTTTAGTATGTTCCAGAACTCCCCCACGTGCAGTGCAAAAGCACAAGATCTTAGAATGAAAAAGGAAATCAACCGCTTTCTTTGAAATTCCCACCATGCATTTTAGTCTGTTTTAATATAGTTTCCATAAGCAATGGTGAGATTGGGAAAAATCCGGGGCGCAAATTGATGTTTTGGTAGTATTGGATAGTGGCGCTCTCGAGAATCTTCCTTCTGAATAAATTGTCCACTCTTTTTATTAGTGTGGCATTTTTAAAATCGAAATTGTGGTTGAATTTATTTCTATGAATCACTAATGCATTGGTTAGATTATTATTACTGATGTCTCTTTTGTGTTCATATATACGTTTTTTTAGATTTCTACTTGTTTCTCCGATGTAGATGGAGGAACAGTCCCGGCAATTTATTCGGTATACACCTGCTTGTTCATCATTTTGATATCAGTTATTTTTAGATCTCACAATGTCCATAATAGTTTTTTAAGTAGTTGTTACTATGTGTGTGTTTTTTATATGAGATAGATTGTTTTGGATATTGGATGTAATGGAATTGTTTGGTAGTATGATGTATTTGTTATTGTTTAGATTATTATTGTTAACAGTGTTTCTTTTGTTGTGGTTGTATATATTATATGCCTTTCTTTTTGCATTTTGAATGAAATGATATGGGTAATGTAAATTTCTAAATGTGCTTTCTATGTATTTTTCTTTTGTTAAATATTAGGGGCTGTTAAATATTAAGAGCACTAAGAATATGAATATTTTATTTAACCATATATATATGTGTGTGTGTGTGTGTGTGTGTGTGTGTATATACTTGAGTATATACCCATATGTATATCTATTAATTTACACACCTGAATAATTTATCAATTATGCTGATCTCTTTTTTAATCAAATATTAACATTGATGCCCCAATAAATTGTTTTTAGAGCCTGTTCTTATGTTTGTCAAATTAGAAATTACTTGTATTTTGATTGGTCACCACTGACTACAGAACAATGTCTCCCTGACTGATGGGGTTTGGCTAGTTTTGAACCTTTTAAAACTCATCAACTTGAAATCAACATCATCACTTGATAAGACACAGTTAGTGTTGAAATAAAATGGCTGCTTTTGTAGTGATATTATAACATATTTATGTTATAAATCTTATATATATATATATATATATATATACACACACATATATATATATATATATAAATATTTTTCTGGTGTTAATAAAATAATGCTTATAATAACCATTTGATGATTGTAGAGTGCATGAAACTCTGAACCATGTAATAGATGTAGGATATGTACATTTATTAATATTTTTTATAGTTGTTTCTTTTTAAACAAAGCAGAACTGCTACTGGTGTGCAGGGGGTTACAGTGAGAGAAAATGAAGTAAAAAAAAAACAAGGTACAGGGTATGTTGAAGAAAGAATAAGAGAAAGGTGGAACTCCAGGAGACCAAAGATAGCAGTTTACATTAAATTTAATTTTTTGGAGATTTTAGCTCTCAGGGAAGCAAGTATACAAAAGGGAGTTCTACAGGCACGGTGTGTAAGAAAAAACATCTGCTAGAATAAAAGTGGCAGTTACATTTGACTGTTTTGATGGTAAAAGGGTAGGACCTAGATGCCAATCTAGTAGCTCAAGTAAATTCATGTGGTGGGAGCACAAGTAAAAGAAGCTTGTCAGAGCAGAAGCTGGGAAAATATTTGTAGAAAAGACAAAAGGAAGAAATATCCTGATGGTAAGAAAAGAACTGAAGTTGAGCTGCTAAATCTGGATTGATTATGTTACAGATCCTCCTTTGGATTTTGTCAAGAACTCGAGATGAATAGCAAGAGCACCCATCCAGATATGGCAAAGTATTATATAGGAGAGTTTGTAATTTGCTTGAAGCATTGTGTATATATGGTGTATGGATAGGTATTAGAAGGCTATGACAATGTGTTTAGTATAATAAAGGAAGGTAAAGAAGGTATTGGGTATTACCTATTTATTATTCATTAATATTAGTAAAGCGCAATCACAGACTAATGCACACAAATACATGCCTATAAACATGTGACCAATAGCAACAAAAGTATACCACACTATAAGCAAGAACATGCACAAATATATATATATATATATATATATATATATAAGATAAAACAAAATTTCGAATTTAAACATAGAAATTTTGTTTTTATTTTATATTTGACTCTATAATTAAAATATAATATTTGTATTGAGCCCTCCACCTTGATCAATTTTAATAATAATTAATTAATATTAATTAGGATCAGGTTTTTGGGATTTACCTACCTGATTATTCTTTTGGATTAAAAATATATTTGGATGATAAAATATATATATATATATATATATATATATACACATACACACGCACACACACAAATCCCATACCCCAACATTCTATGCACCAGAACACACACACGCATATATAGTTACACACACACACACACTCCGAAACACATATATACACACACACACACCTATATATCTATATATACACACACACACACACACACATGCACATATGATACAAGGAAAAGGTATGAAGACATATGTATATATAAAATAATCACAGAAGGAAAAATATAAGAAGTATACGCACATAAACACACACACACACAATATCACATGAGCAAGGAGGAAAAAAAATGTAGCAATAAACAGGTCTCCAATTAAAGCACATAGACATAACATAAGGTCATAAAACGGTGCCTACCACCATTCTGAAGGAGATTCAAAAATGTCACCCCCTCCCCCCGCACACTATAAATTAAAGCAGACAGATATACCATGCCCTTGCTATCACTTTAAAAAGAAGCGAAAAAGCCATATCCTACTACTGTGTGCACTTATATAAACCATAAATACACACACACATACATGGACTAACCCACTTACAAGTACACACACACAATGACAGCAGTAGCAGAGAAAGAGGACTATTTGTTTAAAGGCAAGGTCCAGCAGCGGACAACTTGAAACCAAGCTCTCCTATCATTCTGAAGATGAGATTCTGATCTCAAAATATTAATGAATAATAAATAGGTAATACCCAACACCTTCTTTACCTTCCTTTATTATACTAAACACATGGTGATAGCCTTCTAATACCTACCCATACGCCATATATATATATATATATATATATATTCATAAAACAATAAATAATATTTATTAAGTATAGACATAAAACTCAATGTTGGAGATACTTTCAGTTCATTTGCTGAACTAGAAGAAAAATTGAAAAGTTACCAATTCACTATGAGCAGTTATGGAAAAGAGACAGCAGAACAATTGCTATATCTCAGAAGAGAATGCTGAATCACCAGTTCAATTCTGACATCAAGTTTGAGATAGTCAGCATAGTGGTTGTGTGATTTGTGCAGGTAGAACTTAAACAATATGGAATCTGGGATTTGTGACTGTTGTCTTCAGTGGGTGCACCTGAAGTGTATTATCAAGAGAACCATGCCCAAGGGCAGGTTTGGGATTTGCAGAGACTCTTATGTCTGAAGTGCTTAAAATATTCAGAGATTTCTATATTTCTTTTAATAATTGATGATGAATAAATGATTTTAACATGTGGTCTAAAAATTGATGGTGGAAGAGATTTTTAAATTGTTTTAACAATTGATTGTGAAAATGAATAAACTTTTGTGTTAAATCCGTGTTGTTTTATTTAACATTACCTGCCTTCATAATTTGCTGGCAAAATAGTCTGAGATTGGTAAAATATGCTTAGAAGCAGGTTTGTCTATTTTAGCAGGACTTGCAAAATAGCCTTTTCTTAAAAAACATTATGTTTAGGTATACCTTGAGTTAAGTTGTTTTTGATTATATATATATATATTTTTTTTTAATCATATCACCCCAAGCAAGGCGGTAACGCCACTGATGTGCAGGGGGCTACATAAGAGTGAAGAAATTGGAAAAGAGAAAACCGGAAACCGCATCCTAACATTTATAAAAATAAAAATATGGAAAAGCTTAAGTCATTTTATCTAACTTTTGTCCACCACAAATATTGAAGTTGTAATATCACTAGAAAAGCATTAAAAGCACATAAAATCATATTGAAATACATACATTTACAGTAAATGTTAATATAATCATCATAAATCCTAGAGAATGAAATATAAAAATATCTACATTCACAATTTAAATAAACAAACTGAATATAACATTGGTAAATTTAACATAAATTAGATTATTTTCTATTGAAAAATAATTTTAATAACTGTATATGTTATTCAACCTTACAAAATCATTTTATTTTATAATGTCTTAGAGTAAACCACATTCACAAACAAAAAGTCTGTGATCTACTGTAAAGATCACCAAATTGTAAACATCTACATTTATAAGTATGTATGTACATGTATTCATAAATTTACATTACTTTTTTTCTGCACTATATTAAAAACTAAAATTTATTTATTTGTAAGCTTAAAACAGATTTGTACTGACCATATATTATTAAAAATGCATTTATAAATAAAATACAGAACTTGGGATGGTTATTTGTGGTTTAGCCTAGTGACAAGTAAATTTGACTTAAGTTGTCTCTCCTGGAACAAATTACCAATGTAAGGTGAGGTATACCTGTAATGAAATTTATTTGTCATTAGTGAAGGTTACACAATAAAGAAAAAAGTAAATAAAAAATATTCTTACTTAGCCAATCTTTTTCTGTCATCATTATCAAGCCATCACAAATATTGCAAACATTGAACTGATGTTTATTTTTAGATTCTTCAGCCAGTTCTAGGGGCTTCTGATCTGGAACTTCTCCCTGAATTATAAAAACATAATAACAGTATTTGGTGAATCATGGATTTTATTACATTGTCACAAAAATTTTATAATATAGAAATAAAAATAATAGAAATATCAACATCTACAAAGGGAAGGTGAAAACTTATTGGTTTGAACTACTTTTTAAAATCTGACTAAAAAGAATATCCTGGGAGGGTTGCTTCTTTTTTTTTTTTTTAGGTCAAGAACTTTTCAGCACCCTTTGTACATATATACTAAAAAAAAAAAAAATGAATCGATGCCAGTTAGATAATTGATTCTATATGGCGTTATCAAATGATGTGCTTTATAATGATGAAGTAACCAAATTTACAAAGATTTTCCCAAAACTGAATTTATATTTTTATTGCATGTACTATAGATATGTGCTTTATAGTGCATTGAATATATGCTCGAAATGAGAAATCGGGGAGCCGCGTTCGAATTCTAGCTGAATTCATTGCTTTCACTTACACGCAAATACCCTTGGGAGAGGTATTAATCTGTCTCTTCCTTTCAGTTATGGGTTAAATAGCAGAACAGATTGGGTTCTATAGCCTTGGTCGGCAACCAGTCTACCGCAGAAAGCAATGGCAACCTACTGCGGGATAATTTTCTGCCCAGTCAGTCATGTCTCTTTTGAGACATGATCGCCCAAGCATGTTTCATATATGGCACTTAACTGACTGATTATAGATTTAACAGGAATTATGCTGGAAATATAAAATTGAAGAAAATTTTATGGCATTAGCTTTGGACTTCACTGAAGGTGATTGTATATCCAGTCTGGTACTTCTGCTATATATTTAAAGATTCTAGATAAAATACCATGAAGAGTCTGCAAATTTATTGATCCTGACCTGATATAGCTTTGCCACTGATGTAACACAGCCTCCCTGTGCCTTTTCTATAAATATTTCCATGTTAATTGTTCTAACAAGCTTTCCTGTTCAGTACCTTGACTTTATGAAATTAAGTGCAGTACTAGATTGGTGAGGATGTGCGTTGTGGCGCAGTGGATATCGGCTTGGAACAAGAAATCGGGGAGCCGAGTTCAAATTCCAGTTGAATTCATTGCATTCACTTACATGCAAATACCCTTGGGAAAAGTATTAATCCGTCTCATCCTTCCAGTTATGGGTTAAATAACAGGACAGATTGGGTTCTATAGCCTTGGTCGACAACCAGTCTACCACGGAAAGCAATGGCAACCTACTGCAGGATAATCTTCTGCCCAGTCAGTCATGTCTCTTTCGAGACATGATCACCCAAGCGTGTTTCACATATGGCACTTAACTGACTGACTGACTAGATTGGTAGTAAGGTCTCATCATTTTACAGTTGAAATTGCTAGATGTAACCATAAATTTTATGCTAACAGTTTCTTTTCTCACTTGTGGAACTCTCTTCTGGCTTTTCAGTCAACTTGGATCTTTGAAAATTTCAATGCAATGTCAATTGTTCTGTCTTCTTAATTCCTGTCCTCTTATTTTTCTCTCTCTTTAATTATGTTTTCTTTTTCTCATATTTTCTCAGTAAACTACTTGCATCTTAGAAGCTTTATTGCCTTGCTTGGGGTGAAATGGTAGTAAAAAAAAACAAAACAAAAACAACAAATTCAAAAACATGCTTTGTTCAGATTAATTTCTTCATCAATGCTTTTTTTACTGTTTAAATGTGAAATCCTGTTCTATCTAATAATAAATTAAATAATATTAAATAAACAATGGATATCACCTGTAAAAATAATTATTGTGTCTGTAAAAAGTCTAGTGTCTGTAAAAATAATTATTGTGTCTGTGTAAAAAAGTTTATTTTGAAAATAGTGACTAAATATAAAATTAAAAAATGGTATTCAGTGTTTATTAATTATTTATTAAGAAAAACAAAGGAAAAATAAATTGTGGACAACATACACATTCAACACGTTCTGATGGACAGCAGCAATGGAAAAAATAAAGACCATGATTAATAAAGCCTGCGGAAATCGTATGATACACCTGTCTCCCTTTATTTCCTGACTGACTAGGTAAATAATTTTCCTACAGTAGACTGGTTGCCAACCAAGGCTATAGGACCAAGTCTGTATTGCTATTCAAACCAAAATTGAGGAGATAAGAAATGGATTCATACCTTTTCCAAGGGTATTTGCATATAAGTGAATGTAACAAACTTGCAGTGGTAGATCACAATAATTTGGAAGTGATGACTTGCAAGTTCATTTAAATGATGACCCTTACTCAGTTAATGGATGATTCCAAAACTATAAAAATGTTTCATATGAATGATCAATTGCTTGCAAAGGATTGGACACCATCACTCTAATTGCATTTCACATCTTGCTAGATATGAAAATGAATTATTTTTGTCTAAGATTGTTGCTGAAGATGAAAAGTGAATCCACTGTGATAATCCAAAGTGTCAAAAACCATGAGAGTGGCGGCGGGGGGGGGGGGGACCTTGCAGCATCAACAGCAAAAAAGAATTGTTACTTTGTATTTTGGTGGAGGTATGAAAAGCTGGACAATTAAAAATTGCTAAAGATTGATGAGACTATTTTACAGCATTACAATTGTTACCATGAAGGTTTGAGTGTGGTAATTGAAAGGAAAGGAAAAAACATTGGTTGTTTTTGTTTAGTAGCATATCAACACGTCTATGAAAACTAAATGTTTTCATGTTGAAATCTAAATATGAAAACTCAAACTTTGTAATTAATTTAAGAGAATGACATTATTTCATGATTAAATTTTAATTACTTAACTGCATTATTTTTTCCCAAATAATGTTACAAAATCAAACAAGGACTGAATACTGGTTTCTCTTTAGAAGAAATGAGATTAATCATAAATTGCTTTTCTTTTTATTTCTTGGAGATGATATGGAACTGAGGAAGGTCAGAGAGAAAACTGACTAAAATGTAGTGATGAAAATAACAAAGATGAGGATACTCATCTAAATAATTCACAAAATAAAGATTCTGGCAAAAGATCTTTGTTAACAGCCAACAATAATTGCTTCAATCTACATATATAGTTGATTCTATTAGCACTGATATATGATAAAGTTATTTACAAACTTGATTTGAACATAACTCAGTTACAAAAAGTAACATATATATGGAAACAAAGCAGATTCCAAATTTTAGCATAGTTTTTTTCTTTTGCTTTTATATAAAAAATGCAAAAATAAGAACAAGACCATATGGCTAGGGAACACAACATAGGTAACCTGCTAGCAAACACCACCAGATAAATCAGATAGATAAGATAACAGTAATGAAACTGATACTCTTTGACCCGGTCAAAGTCATATTAACTCCCAGATCATACTAAGGTTAGCCACATCAGACCATAAAAAAAACCCCAACTAGAACACACACACACACACACACACTGCAGCTAGAATACAAGTGTGCACACACACACAGCAGCAGTGGACAAAGCCAGCCATTCATAGATGGACCATGAGGACAGTCTAAGGATTTCTCTGCCATTCTGATGATGAGGTTATAGGTCACACAAACACCTCCTGACCTTCCTTTATTTCATTCAATGCATTGTGACAGCCTTCAAGACATAACACATACAACTATTTTATGCAATGCTTCAAGCAAATTACAAAACTTTAGTATATATATATATATATATATATATATATATATATATATATATAGGAGAGAATGGCAACCTGTGAAGACAGAAAGGATAATCCAAACATTTTATCTCATAATATAAATTATCAATTAGAAAGAAATAGAGAGCTCAATGGATATTATTCAGAGCAAATACATTGAGAAGAAAACTCAACATATAATTAAATGGCACTGTGTGTTAAATTTCTCCTATATTTAATATATATATATAAGGTTTTTCGTACAACAAAATGCCTATACATACTTAAGGAGGACCATGGTGAGAAATGACAAACTATAAAAACAAATAGTTTAATGATTGCTTAAAAATAATTAAAACAGAAAAAAGTTTTAAAAAAAGATCAAAAATTGTGCCTAAAAAAAAAAAAAAAGGAAAACCTGAAGTAAGCCCCTCATCTGACAAAACTAGTCATGAGTATATAGGTAATGTTCAAAAAAGCGGGGAGAGAAAAAAAAATCTGTCACAAACCTTTTTTGGAAAAAAATTTTTTTTGTTAGTCACCCTAAAATTGATCGCTTGAAGATAGAGTCATAGTAAAAATATGATTTTGAATCATGAGAACTTGTGTTACGAAAATGTTAAATTAATTATAGTACAATAAAATATATATATATATATATATATATATATAAATTTTATAAGATTTGTTAATCAGTCTGTCACATCCTCTAAAATAGCCATATATTGAATGGTTAAAACCAAATTTTGGGAAGAAGTATGAATAGGTTAAGGGAGTACAAAGTACAGTTGGTTTTACTAAGGCGTGTAGCTTAGTACAATAAATTTTCATTCATTTTTTGGAAAAATTAAAAGTTTTATTTAACATACAAAATACTCCCATTATTTTAAAAACAATTTAATGATTAAAATAACTAATACTTATTTAATAAAAATGCAATATTGTTTTTTGCACATATTTACTTTTAAGTTTTATATATACAAGAATCCAATTTCTAGTTCATCCTGCATTTGTGAAAACTATAAACAAATCACAATGCCAAATGCTTCAAAAAGGTTGAAATTTAACCTCAGAAAGAAATATCCATGCATTGCTAGTTGTATGTTGCATGCTCAAGAGTAAGAAATCATAAGAATGTATTCTTCACTGTTAAAAAGGAAAAAAGGAATTTTCTTTAAAAATATTGTTTACCATAAAGTCATATAATATTAAATTAAAGAAATTATTAAACTGCAAAGTAGGGTTTTTGTCAAAATATTTTTTCAAACAAATCATCTTATTCACATTTCATTGATTGGTTTGTGAAATTGAAGGAAATCTAGAGTTTGTAAATCTTGACAAAAAATGTTAGCAGTCACTTCAAAAATACCAAATACATTGAGGATTTTAACATATGTCAGGGTGCCAAAAAATTCTAGCTATATAAATTAGTCTACTTTCAAAGTTTATGGCAAGTATGAAATTAGAGTATAAAATGGTTAAAAACTAAATTACCTTGATTAAAGCTTGTAATACCTTGACAGCAGGCTGATGAACAGCTTCATGCCATTTGGATGGATCTGTAGAGTCGACAGTATAAACATGAGGTGCGTTGTCAGCAGTTCCTGCAATAAAATACAATCAACGGCTGTTGAATGCCTTTAAATAGATTTTCAGATTTAATAATGGATTTTTATGTTAAGAAAGAACTGGAATTTTTCTGATAGAAACTCAACACTAAAAGTAAAGTCTTTTTAGCTTTTTTAAACCTTTTTAAAAGAAAAGCATAATGTATTTGAAACTCATAGGATTCAGTATGATTTTTTAATTTAAAAATTGAGTAAAAAGAAGTTAAAAATATATTGGAGTGGGCTGAGATGAGATGCTGAGAAGGTGAGAGAAGAAAGAGAGAGAGACTAGCACTTCTATCTTCTATAAGGAGTGATGGTGTGAGATAAGACATGAAGGAAGTTTGAGTTAATGGGTGGTTTGATTCCTCTGGACAACTGCAAGATTGGAAAACCATTTGAGTCAATATATTTTGAGAATATGGAATTTTAGAAAAAGGTTGATACTAGTGGTGAACGACAACCAAACCGAGTCCCTGGTCAACTCTACCTCAGCTGGACATGGGACTTCATAGAAGCTGGAGATTTGGACAGCTGGTACAGATACATAAAGGGTCTCCACACTACTGCCACAGGAATCCACATTGTTCACTGAAACCTCCTGGCCAAAACCTTGTGCCAGCCATGAAGACCAGAACTTAGAAATTTAAGTTACTACTAACACAAGCTGCAGACTCCAAAGTGTCATTTGATTATAACAGTAAGTGAGAAGGGTTAAAATCACCATATACAACAAATCATATATAAACCAAATCATTGTTACATTTTTAACCAAAGTTAGTTCTTTATTCCAAATGATTCTTTTTAGTGTAACTCCCAAACAGTCTTTACTTCAGCTATCTTCTCACCCTCTGAGATAAAAAAAAACACAATTTGGCAGCAGTGAATGGTCATGAACAGTCAAATGCCAGTTAAGTTGAGTTGAACTATGCCCACCAAAATGATATCAGCAACAAATGAGCCATGCATTAACAAGTGAGAAGTCACCTACATGGTAAGCATGGTGGTCTGAAAAAACTTGAAGACCAATGCAGGGCATAGGGCTACATTATTGGTTATTGTTGACAAGGATCAACTCATAGGGTGACATTATTTGTTGCCATTGACCAGGATCAACACTCGGGGCTACAATTTATTTATTAAGATATTTACAGATTGAAATTCTGTTCTTATATTTCTTTTCAGAAGCATGTTGCTTTTTGATTCTAGTGTCATCAGCTGTTTTATGGTCTTTCAGCCATATTCAAACTGAATCACTGCAGTCCCAAAGATTCAATGGAAGACCTATTAAATTTATGACTAGACTAGCAGTATAGCCTGGCATTGCTCGGGTGTAATGAAAGCTTTAAAACTAATCCATGGTCCTGGAGCTCAGACACTTTGGATGTTGGCACGAAAGACTAAAAAGCAATAGTTGTTTTCAGTTAAAGCAAAACCATAGACTGACAGAAAAATGAATGCATGTAAGTCAAATTTTGATTTCCTGGTATCGATATCAAATAAGTCTTTTTCGTTGTAAACTGAATTTTGAAGGCTAAATAAGTCCTCTGAGTAAATGTTATCATGGCTGAGGCTAGGAACTACAATTATACCTAGAGCCAAACCTGAATCAAAAGCTAAAAAGGGTTGAAAAAAATACAGACATACAGGCAGATAAACAGACACACACACAAACATCTTGCCTTTTATATATATATATATATATATAATCGATTTTCTGCACTATTGTAAGAACTGCAACCTTGAAACTTCTGAGTATCGCTTTTTGTGTCTTTGTTTTGATTAAAATTGGGCCACTCTTTCTATAACCCGATTTTTTCGATTATCGATTTTCAAGATTTATCGGGGGTACCTCGACACAAAACCAAGCTAAGAACACTTGCAGACGCTTATAGTACAACTGTGTAAATTTTTAAGAAAATTGTTTCATCTGTTTCGGAGTCTATAGGTAACGGACACACAGACACACACACACAGACAAAGTTCCATACATTTAGATTTGCCATATTTTCAACTTCAAGATGATTTTTTTTGTTAAATTATATTCATCACAGAAAACCCTTTTTCTACCTCCATAGAACTTACAGCAATGGTATTAATTATATTTTTAGCTCTTTGGATAGTTTTGGGTACAACATATTTATGGTAAATTTTCATTATATTTTTAATGTAATCACAAAGATTAATATTGTTGAGGTAGGGGGTAAATTTCTCAGTCTGACTAAAGAAGGATTAAAAAATTCTAGTTGGATTTGAGTGGGAAGTGAATTAAACAAGATCTTTTCAGCACTTTCTTGTATTATCAGTTAAGTGCCATACGTGATACACGCTTTGGGCAATCGTGTCTCGAAAGAGACATTACTGACTGGGCAGAAGATTATCCTGCAGTAGGTTGCCATTGCTTTCTGCAGTAGACTGGTTGCCAGCCAAGGCTATAGAACCCAATCTGTCCTGTTATCTACCCCATAACTGGAGGGAAGAGATAGAATAATACCTTTCCCAAGGGTATTTGCACGTAAGTGAATACAAGGAATTCAACTGGAATTCGAACTCAGCTCCCTGATTTGTCGTTTCAAGTCGATATCCACTGCATCACACCACACCACACATCCTTCTTGTACTATCAATCAATTAAGTGCCATGCGTGATACACACTTGGGCGATCATGTCTCAAAACAAACATGACTGACTAAGCAGAAGATTATCCTGCAGTAGGTTGCCATTGCTTTCTGCAGTAGACTGGTTGCCAACCAAGGCTATAGAACCCAATCTGTCCTGTTATTTGTCCCATGACTGGAAGGAAGAGATGGATTAATACCTTTCCCAAGGGTATTTGCGCGTAAGTGAATGCAATGAATTCCTCTGGAATTTGAACTCGGCTCCCCGATTTCTCGTTCCGAACCGATATCCAATGCTCCACAACGCACATCCTTTCACAGCCTAAAATCTCTCTAAACACAAAAGGCAAGCATTCAAAGATTGTCAGACTTCATCTCTAATGCAAAAATGTAGTAGAATAAAAATAAGTGTATAGGAGATGTAGATTTACTTATAGAGCTAAAATCCTTTCTAGCAATTCAGTAATAACATTTTTCACTTCATAACAGACATAAAAATTTCACATTGCAACCCTGGGTATTGTCACTGACTTTGTATAATTAGTGCTGCCAGGTATTAGAAGTTCAAAATAGATTCATTTTTGTTCTAAAATAGCCCAAATATTTTTGGTTCAATCTAAAGTCTAAAGATATTTTACAAATGAAGCAATTGTAAAAAGAATAAAATTTAAAAATTGTGATATTAATTCATTAAATGGTTAACTAACTAGTTGCAAGTAGCTGATGAGATATCTTAGGATAAATTCTTAGTTTTGGAGTCTTCTTATACTGGCAGTGAATTAAACAGTGGTTCAAGACAATTTGTAAACGGTGATGAAAGCATTGGAAAAAAAAAAAAATTGTTCAAGAGCAGCTGATAAGATATTTTGAAAATATGGTGTCAAATAATATCTTGGCTCCTAACTGGCTAATAATGTATAAATCTTAAGTGAAACTTACTTTTTAGGACTCTGTTTTTAAGCCATCGTATTTGTTTTCGAGCATACCTCCGGGTTCTTATCTTTAATTTTTCCACACCTGAAATTAAGTTTCTTTATCATAATTTTTCCTCATCAAGATTTCATCATTTTGCTCAAATGTTGATATCTATTCAAATAAAGATTTAGTTTTCTCATTATCTGAGACTCATTTTTAATTTTGAGAAAAGCTGTTATAATACCAACAGTTATTTGGACAACTGAGATTATCAGAAAAAGTAAATTCACTTTTAAGCTTTTTATTTAGTTGCCTTTCATTATAATTCTTGGATTATTATTCTAAGAGTTATCAGTATGCATTTAGAAGTAAGCAGCATGGATCAGAAAATAAAGAATTAGAAGCACAAATAGGAAAAAAATGAGTAAAAAATGAATAATACAGTACTTCCTTAATTATCCAGACTCCTTGTTACAGGGGTAGAAAAATTGTTTGGATAATTCAAAACTTTGCATAATTGAATACAAAAATTATTTAAAAAACAAAGAGAAGAAATATTTCATATCATCAAATAACATTTTCAAAGGCTTTGTTCAAGGTTTTGTCCTGTTTATTTTTTATATAAATAAAATTCATCAATTTTTGTCTGTTTTTAACCTGGTTTCGTGTTTTTCTGCTGCTAACTTTCAAAGCCATGAAAATTCAAATGAATGTTCTTTGTATAAAATTGTCTCTTTCTGGCTGGCATCAAGTTTTTTTGTTTTTTTTTAATCACTGCAGCAAAGCAGCACTGCCACTAATATGCAGGGGTTACAGTGAGAAAAAAGACTGGGTACAGAGAGTATTGAAAAAAGGATAAAAAATGAATAGGATTCAAGAAGATAGAAGTGGCAATTGATGTTGCATTTAAATTTTTGAGGATTGTAGCTACAGGATGCTTAAAATTCAAGGACAGAATGCTCATATTAGAGAAAGAAAAAATACTTCAGCGATGGGACGAATATATCAGAGATCTCATTTCAAGTTATATCAAAATGATGCCATTTCAGATATAAAATTGATCATGCTATGGGTTGAAAATTTCAGGGCCACAGATTCACTGCTTACAAGAAAGCCACCTGGAAGACTTCAAAGTGCTTGAACTCCAGAAAATGTCCAGCTTTAGAAATTGTCTACAACAGTGTATGGCGAATAGAGGCCACTATTTGCAGGATGTCATGTTTAAAACCAAATGAATAAAAACTGCAGCCCTTTGTTTAAACAACAGTGAAATAAATTTTTAATAGCTATTAGGTTATTACTTCTGGTCAACCTTTAAAATGTGGGAAGTATTTCTGTCACACCTTGTATATGTAGGGTCCAAATGAGAGATATGCATTACTTAAAAAAGGGTAATTGAGCCTTGATTTGTTGAGAAGCTTTTCATGGCTGAGTGGTCTAAAGCACACATTAAAAGTAGTTTCTCCAGTATAAGGGGGAACACAAGTTCAAAACCTGCTTAAAGAGATTCTTTCAGACTCTCAAATGTCCAGGTCAGTAGCTGTCAATTACACTGTTTAAGATAAACAAACATGTCTACTCAAAATATGGGTATTGACTAAATAACATTTATAGTAAGAAAAAATATATATAAGAGTAACTAACATTCCTCAAAAAGTTTTTTTCCTTCAATTGTTTCTCTTTCTTCTTCAGGTAAAATCAGGTAACTGTGAAATTCTTTGAATCCAATACTTTGAAATATTCCCCATGTGTAGTCAGCTTCTCTGTACATGAAAGAAAAAAAATTTGTATAAAAATTAAATCAAAATTAATTCACTTGGTAAAAAATATTTAGCAGTTTATTATTATTATTATTATTAATTTAAAACTACTTGATTTTTGTCTGACATAATAACTGATGCAATTAGCTAACAAAGTAAATTAATTGAAAAATCATTATGCTTATAATAGTTATATTATATCACTTTCATTTGCCTTAATTCCTGACCATTGACAATCTCCTTATTCCCCATTTTCATGTACAACTTTAAAAGTGAGTGCTAAAATTTGCTGAAACAACGACAGTTAAAACATGATAAAAAAGCTAACATTTTTCCCTAATAACAGAAATATTTAGTTTGTCAGTAAAAATAAAGAACAGAAAAAAGACTAAAATAAGACAGAGATGAAGTAGTTGTCAAGTTAGCTAGTAGTGATAAGAAAAGTATATCAGGTTCAAATGCATTTATGCTAAAATACAATCATGAGTATTGCTTCTTTTTTCTTTCACCACTGCCAGAATTTATATTGCTGTATTTATAAGCGAATTGTAAGAGACTCATCAATCTGTTCATTTGTCATGGTATCTATTATTTTCCATGCCTTGTCAGACATTTTGCTTGTCCCTCAAGATCCACCTGAAAGTAAACAAATTGATTTTCTATCTTTTTTATAAATTTCTTTGTGGAAACCATTCTGTTATTAAGTTCCCTGGAATTTTGGGTTTCACCTCATATGTGATCATTAAAAGTAAATCAGTTTTAGAAATTTTAATACTTAAGCTCAGAATCTAAAGAAAATAAACATGTTTAACACGTCTACTGCTCTGAACATATCTATATGCCTTTATGAAACTTATATTGCCTGCTGTTGACATTCATTCGAGAATGAATTGGAGCACTTGAGCTAATGGGCGTGTTTATACGCGCTAAAAAGCCTGCCTTCTTCTGCCGGACGCCCGTGGCCTAGGGGTAGAATCGCTGACTAACGCCGATTCAGTCGGGTTTCAATCCTGGGTTAGGAAGCGAACGGAGTCTAAGCTGTACTGATGAGCTGTAATACAGCAAAACAGATCTGTCTGCGGATGACTATAGTATATATATATATATATATATATATATATATTTTCAAAATGCACTTATATGCCTTTACAAAACTTATATTGTCTGCTGTTGACATATATATATATATATATACATATGTCAATCCCAAGCATTTATGTTAAAAAAGAACATTTAGTGATATTTCCAAACCAATATAGATATAATAGCGTACAATATAGCCTGTTTTGTGAAGTATTTTTATTATGTGTGTTGAGGGTGTCTTTATCTTAGCCAGCAATGTAGAGTATTCATTTGAAAATAAAAAGTTGGTGCCCATGAGAAAGACACCAGAAACCTTATAGTCATTTATTTCCAGCAAATGACAATTTTCTATTTTACTCTAAATGGGCCAGCACAGCCTGGTAACAATGCTATAACAATGGAGCTGTGAAAGTGTTAAAAAATACTTAAGTGTAAACATGATGCCTGAAACTGCCATAATGAGGGAGGGTAGGGGAAGTTAGTTTCTGATTGAGAATAATTTTTATATTCTGATTGAGAATAAGAGCAAACCAAATACTTATCACACAGGCTAATAAAGTGCTTTCTCCCAGTGATCTAGTTTTGTAGGAACATGTCTACTTTTCAAATATTACAGGACTACAAAGGCAAAAATCTCTTAATTCTTTAAGTACAAAATTTACTTTTCTGATTCTTAAATTAAGTTCATAATCTTCTTTTAGTTGATTGAAAACTGTGAGTATGATAAGTTATTAATTAATAATTTAAATATTCAAACTAACAAAATAAAAATGTTAATTCCGACATTTTTTCTGAATGAAAATGCTTATTTTTTAAAACTGAATTTTACTAGGTTGAAATAAAGATCATCCTTAAAAATTAAGCAATTATGACAATACCAGTTTATTCATAGTCATACTGTCAACAAATAAATAAAAATGACAGCAATATTTTCCTATAAATCATCACAGAGCATGCTTTTAGCATATTAATATTTTTAAATTCCAAAATTTAAAAAGGGTTCAATTTACAATTAAAGCTTAAACCCTTACCTTTGGATCTATTAGATTAGCTAAACCAAATCTTTATCACACTGGCACTTATGGCCACATCACATTGAGACACCAGTTTCTGTATGATCACCAAAGTTAAGCAATGTTGAGCCTGGTCAATGCCTAAATGTGTGACTGCTTGGGAATACCAGGGGCTGTAAGCTTGGATGTGCAGATGGTGTAATGGATAATAGCTTGGAATTATTAATTGCTGAGATGAGTTCCAATTTCCCTTATGTGCAAATACTCTAAGGGAAAGATATAAATCCATCTCTTCTACTCTCAGTTATGGGTTAATTAATAAGACTTGTATCACTAAGACCATATTATCTCTGGAAAAATTAAATATTAAATTGCGTACAAAATATTTAGATTTTGGCATTAATATAACCCATAAAGCTTGATATGCTGCTAAACAAAAACAGCCAACCAACATTTATTGTGTTGTTTAGCTGTAAAAACAGACATCTAGGTGAAAATGTCATAACTAGAATGTGGGTTCTTAACATCTTTTGTGAGAACTCTCTCTAGATATTTAAATTAAATACAACACTGGCCAACACACCAATTTTATTGCCAACAATATTAGAATGTTTGTAGGGCAAGTCTGGAACACTAATTGAAAATATGGCAATGGCTTTGCTAGATTGGATCTATTTTTTGAGATAACAGATGTCTGTATTTGATAATTCAATTTACCCAGTTCAGACAAAGAAAATAAAAAAAATTTCTTGAGCAATATTTTGTTAACCACTCTCAAATGGTTAAAATCAGGAAAATACAAAATGAATGTAATTGATGCGAAAACAAACAACTTCAGCAATGATTTATAAATATACTTACTTTTCTTCTCTAATTCTTGACTCATTGAAATTTTTGTGAAATTCCAATAATTCTGAAATTAACCCTTGCTCTATCATCTTGTTAACTCGGTCATCCAGGCGTTTGTCTAAAACTGAAGGAAGATAAACATTTTGAGTTTTATAATGAATCTTTAGAAAGAAGATTAAATGAAACTAATTTAAATTCTGCAAAAATAAAACAATATAAAGTAAACTCAGCATCGATAGAAATGCCGTTTTTTGTATGCAATTTTAGTTTTTTGTAGATGATATGGTTTTAGTGATACAAGTTTTATTAATTAGCTCAGAAAAATATAGTTGTCATTTTTATTTACAGGTTTATTTTATTTACAGATACACAAAACAAAGAAAATATGTATCTGAAAATAATAGTAAAAATACAATTTCAATTTATAAAAGTTTTAAGTTATAAAAATGTATATAACTGTAATGGGAGATAGCTATGGATGAAATGTTTATTCTCTCAATACATTTCCCCCATTATGGGTATCATTATATCTGTGAAAGAATAACACCATACTTCATGAATGGGATGGAATGGCTGAAAGGAATAGGAATGACAAACATTTTTGTTCTGAGAGAAACTTTTATACCACTAAGACTTACACAAAGCTACATATACATATTTACTTGTCCCACACAGAGAAAAATATATCCTATATATCTCTAGATAGCAAGCAGAATGAAAGGAGAATGAATAGATAGGGTCTTACATATACAGTCCCTATCCAGTTTGTGAATGCATTCAGCAACATCCTAGTAACTCCTGTGCTTATAACCATGTGCATCGGCATTTATCATTCAATTGGACCCTTTCAACAACAAGGTGAAGGGAATAAGTCTTTCCTTCATATCTACCTATCCAGGCCTTGCAAGCTGGAGACATGGGAATGTAAACGTTACACCTGAAACATCATTCATGCTACAACTCCATAATCTTTTGAAATTGATGGGTACCTCATCTAATTATTATTGTACAATGTACTTAATATTATATTTTATCAGATCATTCAGAAATTTTCTTTTTTCTATAGTTTGAAGCAATTGCTTAAAATTAATGGAGGTGAGAACAAAATGTTTGCACATCGGGTTAAGAAACTTAAATGGTTTTAAGTGTTTAGAAATCATTTCCCAAAGCAATCTTTCTTCAGACAAGATCTTGTGAGGGTTTTGTATATCAATCCAAATAACTTGCCTCAAATTCTAAAATAAATCAATATCATTATTTGAATCTAGTATTTTCATCAAGTAAGTAACTTTGAGCTAAAGTGAAAGAGGATGATTTGTTGTAAAAGCAAACTTGAATGAACTTGGTTTGGTTTGGTTTGTTTGTTTTACAAGCATATCAACCATCTTGTGTCATTTTATGCTGAAAATCAGATTTTTATTCAATATCTTAGTAAGTTTCATGTATGTTATGTTGCCAAGTATAAATGAATAACTCAACAACAGAATCAGAATATAAGTTGTATTCCGCGGAAAGACGGTTAGTATGTACAGAAGTGATTAGTAATATTTACAATAGAAAGATACAAGAGTCCAATCCATTGTAAGACGTGTGTATACGTAATTACTTCCGGTTCGCCACCGGAAGTATGACTAACTCTTCACTGACTCGCACTGACTCTTCAGTAACTCATTAGAGACTCTCAAGTGACTCTCTATGACTCCCTTGTAGAGAATCCACCATTGCTATATATAGCAATGGGAACAGTCCATTTGTAGTCAAATAGGAGCGGCGCCCTAACAATGTATTAAAATTTGTGAAATATAACTGAAGTCTGGTTGCATAGTTAATCTATAGTTGAAGTTGTCTGGATTAAATTTTGGTGTAAAATTTACTTTTCCCCAAGTAGGTCAAAATGTTTTTTTCATTAATGTTTTTGAAAACTTCTTTAAGGCTATGATAAAGGTATAATATATCTTATAAAGGTATTCATGGATAGAGGTAAATTCGGTAGATTCCATCATAAAAATGTTTTATTATATAAGTCTCTTGGCATAATATGCATTTACGTGGATAATCATCTTTTAGAAAAAATGAATGTGTGATATTGGTATGACCAATTATGATTCTTGCTAAGACTACTACTGCTCTTTGGTAAAGCCTGGTGTTATAGTATCTTATCCCAAGTATAGGTTTGATTTTGCACAATTTATTATTTAGGTGAGTATTACATAACTCTTGCCAATCATTTAAGATATATGTATTAATAGCTCTTTTGAAATCTGTGTGAGGGACTTGTTTTTGATATATTCTGTTTTAGTGATTCTGTAGCTGCCTTATTTGCTTTTCCATTTTCATGGATTTGTATACAGGGTGTTGAAGCAAAATCCGACACTTGACAAAAAGGAAACAAAATAAGCAATAAAAACAAAAGTTGTATATGCAAAGACCCAACAGTTTATTTAGCAACAGTTAGAGTTCTATACTACATTATTTTTCAATGTAACTGTCGGTGGTGGCAACAATCATCTCAAGGTGGGTGTGAAATGAGTCACACACTTTGGCGACCATGTCCTTGTCCATAGTGGCAAATGCCTCTATGATGGCAGCTTTCAGAGAGTTGACTGTGTTATGGGAATGTTAGTTGGTCTTGGTCTCAATCATGCCCAGAAGAAATAGTCAAGGGAGTTGTACTCAGGTGAGGAGAGCAGCCACAAATCTGGCAACCAGTGGTGAGAAACATTGTTGAGCAGCCACGACTAGGTTGTGTGGAGGATCCAAGTCCAGCTGGAAGATATAGGGGCATCCAGCGGCAATCTCATCCATCCAGGGCTTCACCATGCTCCTCAGTACATCCTGGTAGATCTCAGCTGTGACTCTCAGGCCCTTTTGAAAGAAGAACAGAGGCATGACATCTCCCTTGCTGGAGATCAAGTCAAGGATCATGATGGAGAAGGGAAACTTTGTATGCTTCATGACGGGATCCACCTCGTTCTGCCTGTTGCTTGTCTGGTCCTGGATGAAATTCTTTTCATCAGAGAAGAACCTCAGCATTCTTTCTCTCAATGTGTAGTATCGACCTATAACTGTGGAGCATTTTAGCTTAAAATACCGCAATGTTTTCAGCGATGGACAAGAATGCCCTCAATGTCATTTTAACTGCTTGTACCATCCGCTCTGTGATTTTGTTGGATTGAGCATGATACAGAAGAGTTTTATACGGCATGCAGCTTATCTGCCTCAACTATGTACACAAATCTTCATCCCAAAATTTAGGAGCATTATCTGATACTAACGTTTGCAGTACTCCATTCCTTGCAAATACATCTCTCAAAATCTGTTTGACTCTAGATGCTCTCCAGTCTTTAACCTTGATTACTTCTGGCCAACCAGAGTATGCATCCACCATTATGAGAAATCATCTTATGCTACTGATGTGTGCGTGGTCCATATGTACTCTAAGCTATGATTGTGCCTCCTAAGGCCATGAATGAAACTATAAATCTTTTAATTTCACTGCATTTTGAGCATTTATTAATAAATTCTTCAATATCTTTTGCATAACCTGGCCACCATGCTTGTAATTTTAGCCTTCTGCATGTTGCTGTGATGTCACAATGCATGTCATCATGTATCTCTCTCAATATGTCTGTATTTAATATGCATAGAGCTAGTATCACTTCACCATTGTATATAATTCTATTTTCAACTGTTAACTAATGCTGTATTTTTTTAAATGGCTGCTCCGCTATTGAACAATTGTTCTACTAATTGTTCCTTATTCTTTCAATTATTTTGCTCAATACTGGATCTTGCTCAGTCTCATTTTTTAACCTGTTGACCAGAAGAAAATCCGTCTTTACACATTGAATTATTCTGTCGTTCTCAGTTCCATGTTCATTGGCTGTTTCTTTTACAAATTGTAATCTTGACAAAACATTTATATAAGTTAGTATCATAAAAGCATTATTTTGTGTTTGTGTCCATTCAAACTCTGTGTTCTTTTTATGCAACTCTGAGAATGGTTCAATTAGTTCACTATATTTCAGGATGTATCTACAGTAAAAATTTATCAGTCCTAAAAAGGGATCTGATACCTTTTTATTGGTTGGAGTTGCTACCTCCATAATCCTTTTTGTTAGCCTTTTATCAGGTGCTATACCATTCTTCGATATTCGGTAGCCCAAATATGCCAGATTCCTGCAATCAAATTTACAGTTGTCTCTATTAATGGTTAATCCAGCCTTTTTCAATCACTATAATATTTGATCCACTTTTTGTTTTAACTCGTTTGGTTTTCACCCCTATCCCTACATCATCTTGGTAAATAATCATGTTAGTCACCTTGACTAACAATATTCCTTCAATTGCCCTTTGAAATATATGGCTGGATATTTTAATTCTAAATGGTAAGTGAGTCCACCTTAACAGGCCTATAGAGGTGTTGATTGTGATGACTTTTTAAATTTCAAGTCAATTTTTGCAAAATATTCCATGTTTGCCAGTTCATGGCTCGCC
The DNA here is from genome assembly GCA_037127315.1 of Ascarosepion bandense. Classification (NCBI taxonomy): domain Eukaryota; kingdom Metazoa; phylum Mollusca; class Cephalopoda; order Sepiida; family Sepiidae; genus Ascarosepion; species Ascarosepion bandense. The sequence continues at coordinate 1,324,310 of JBBBDQ010001171.1, read as the reverse complement.
GTTTCACTGTTTGGTGATGGAAACAAGTCAGAGCATATCTGGTGATTTACTCCAACTTAAAGTCACCACATATCCGCAAATCTCCATTGGCCTGTTTTATTGCTACGATAAGTGAGGCCCAGTTACTTCCACCATGTATAACTTTTTCAAGAATGCCTTGCTTGATCATGCGGTTTAACTTGGCTACCACTAAAGGTAGTATATGTACTGGTACTTTCCTGGCTTGAATGTATTTGGGGTGGTAATTTTATTTTAATCGAATACTTGCTTTGTATCCTTTCAGAAGACTTAGACTTCTAAAAGGATACAAAGCAAGTATTCTTGATAAAAAAAATTTTGTTTTGATTTCATTAGCGGGTAACCAAATCCTTACAATAGAAAATGTAATATTACGTAACTCATGTTTTTACCAGTGAAAAACATTAATTTGGAAATTCTTGCAAACATCAAATAATTGTCAGATTTTAATGTAACTTTCAGGATTTATTCACAAATGAATGAAATTATTTTTAAAATTATTTAAAAAAAATTCCTTGAAATTATTATTTTTAAAAAGTCCTGTTACACCCAACTATGTAAATTCATGAATTTTCAAGAAATTAAATTTTGTAGGCAAAATTGATTTTATTAGTTAAATGCAGGACTCATTGGAGAATGTAAATCATTTTTTATGTTTTTCAACTGTTTGGCCTTTTTTTATGAAGATCTACTCCCAATAGTAAAATAAAAAATGCAAAATAACTATATTATTTAATTAGATAAGCTTTTATAAAGATTCAAACATATTTTAAAAATATTTCAAAGACTTGAAAACGTGAGGTTATTAAGTTATTAAGTGAAGACTATATTTACTTATCAAAACTTGAAAAGTTTAATATAAATCATCGAGTCATCATACTTTTTCAAATTATCTTTACTTTTATTCTTTTAGAATTTGAAGTTTACTCTCATCTGTCTGTTATCACAAGTCAAATCATATGGGAAAGATCAACATTCTGTGATTAAGAAATAGTTTTAGTCATAATTTCATGCTATAATAAGTAATACTTCTGTAAATCAGATTAATTTAAAATTAAATTTGCTAATTTTCCAAAAATAGCATGTTACAAATGTATATTTTATTTTTACAAGATTTTTAAAACCATGAATTAACTTTTGTTTACAAATGTGCCAATTGCTCAAAAATGGCTAAAAAATTTTTTAAAATCTCAAAATTTTAGATTCCAATCATTATAATTTCTATTTGAAATACACCAGAGTATTTTGCTTACTGGAAATAGTAAATTTAATCATTTAGCTTTCAATTAAAACTAAAATAAAAGTTTCAAGAAAACTTTTTTATTTTCAAAAATTCAATTTAAAAGTTACTTATAGAAAATGTGTGGAGGTGCCTAAATGTTATCAGTTTTGTTAACATGCAAATGAGTATTAGCAGTCAGTCTAGTAAATGAATTATCCAGTTACCGACTATACCTCAAGTCCTACCATTCGATCAAGCTTACATTTTTGAGCTAGTTGTAGTGTAAATTGACTCTGCAGACTGGTTCTCACTACAATCAATGTATTTTAAGGTACCTTTGCACTTAAACCGTAGACTGAAAGAAAAATGAGTGGACGTAAGTCAAATTTTGATTTCCTGGTATTGATATCAAATAAGTTTTTTCGTCGTAAACTGAATTTTGAAGGCTAAATAAGTCCTCTAAGTAAATAGTATCATGGCTGAGACTAAGAACTACAATTATACCCACTTAGAGCCAAACCCGAAGCAAAAACTGAAATAAAAGGGCTGAAAAACTGATTTTGATCAGACCCGGTAGAATATTGGGGTATTGATTTCCAATATTGGAGTAAAATACCTCATTCAAGGATAGAACTGCAACCTTGAAACTTCTGAATATCATTTCTTATGTCTTTGTCTATGAGTGTATCAAATTTGATTAAAATTGGACCACTCCTTCTATAACCCAATTTTTTTCGATTATTGATACTTATCGTGGATACCTCGACACAAAACCTAGCTAAGAACACTCGCAGACCCTTATAGTACAACTGTGTAAATTTTCCAGAAAATCGGTTCAGCTGTTTCAGAGTCTATAGGTAATGGACACACACAGACAAAGTTCCATTTATAAATAAGTTTAGATATGTATTGGTGTTTATGGTTTGGCCATTTCTTTTAATTGTTATTCTGGTTACATCTATTACATTTTTTTTTAGGTTAATTTTGATTTTATTAGAGGGAGCAAGCTGCCAGGTATGGCCTTTTGATTTACACCTCTAGATGTGTTTAAACTTTGGTGTGGATAGGTTTTTGATTTTTAAGTTATTAAGTGTTTACCATTTAAGGATTGTTTCTGCATACATTTTTTCCTACTTGAATTATTATTGCATTATTTTTTCAATTATAAATGGTGATAGTTTTGAAATAAAAGTTCTTCAAGTGACTCCATTACTATATATTGAGGGAAGTAACTTTGCAATTCTGATTTGTCATCAGAACTTGATTCAAATAGGGGTCTTTTAATCTTCTTTGTTGCCATATTATATATTATATATGTTTTTTCTTTCATCATCTTTTCTCTCCACTCTCCTTGGAGCCCTATCATAGGAAATGCTAGGGGCAGGGGTGATTTTATTTGCCCAAGCAACTCAGAGAGACAAAAATGGTATATTTAGGTTAAGTATTTATATGAAATCAGAGAATAATCATGTTTTGACACACTGCTTTTTAGCAGGCACAAAAGTTAATTAACAAAAAGAGCAATCATTTTATTCAAGAAAACAGTATTAACTTTTGACTTAATGTAGTTGTTAACACAATATAAAAAGCTAACTACCTTCTTGATCACATTGTACCCAGAATATAAAACTGTCGGGATAGCGTAATGGACCACTCAGTGCTCCCATACCAACTTCCTCATGCTGTTCATTAAGAATTTGACTCATAGGGATGCCATATTCACCAAAAACTTCCAAAGCTCTGTTACAAAGGAATTAAAACATAACAGATAAAAACAATACAACTTTTTCATTTAAATCAGGGCTGTAGCAAAGACAATTTGTTTGGGGTGTGGGGTCAACAATTAAAAAACTTTAGCCTTAATCAAAAGGAATATAAACTGTGTTTGTCTTGCTATATGAGTCAGTTAAGTGCAATATATATTACACACTTGGGTGATCATGTTTCAAAAGAGACATGTCTGACTGGGAAGAAGATTTTCTTACAGTAGGTTGCCATTATTTTCTGCAGTAGACTGGTTGCCAACCAAAGCTATAGAATCCAATTTGTCCTGCTATTTAAACCATAGCTAGTGAGAAGCAACAAATTCATACCTTTCCCAAGAGTATTTGTGTGTATGTGAATAAAGTGAATTCAACTGGAATTTAAACTTGGCTCACCAATTTCTCGATCCAAGCTGATATCCATTACACCACAATGCATGTAGAAGTGAAAAAAAATAATTCTCAAAAAAGGTTTAGTATAACAGAATATAAACTAATACTAAATAATAACCATATTTTGAAGATATATAAAACCTCTTGAAAAAGAAATTCCCAGGTTTAAATGAGACTACCTGTACTTACACATAAACATCAAGATTAAAATTCCATTGTTCTAGGGACAATAGACATTAATTTGGGAGAACTTGTGAGGTTTTACAGATGATGTAAAATTCTATTATATTTATTTTAAAAACAACAAATTTCTTAAACAAAATTCTTACTTCTCACCAATAGTGGCCAAATTTTAATAATAAAATAATAATAATAACAATCTAAAAAAAAGACTAAAAAAAACTTAAGTATTCCTTTTGAAGTTGGTAATTGAAACCGAAATGAAAAATAGAATTTTAAAACTGGAAAAATTTAGTCTATACTTCTGAGACGAGGTAGTATTTGCACTATTTATATTGTTTGAACTATTGTCCTCATCTTTATTGCCATGTTTATGACATTTTGGCCTATGTACACTCTGGCCTTCTTCAAGTGCTATGAATTTCGAACCAAACCCAAAATAAAAAATTCTGTTTAAAATTCCTAGCACCTAAAAAAAGGCCAGAGTGCACATAGGCCGAAACATCACAACGTAAACATGGCAATAAAGATGAGGACAATAGTTTGAACAATGTAAATAGTGGAAAAATTTAGTCACAATGTGAGGCAGATAATTGTAAATGAAAGTTTTTTGATGAAGACTTGAAAAACTTTTTTTAAACTGTGAAAAACTGGAATGTGTTAATATTTTTTACATAGAAAATGAATGCATTTTTAAATTAAAATATAAGATTTACACTGAGCATGAAAATTAATGAGATCATTTTCATGTCAAATTATTCATGGTGATTAAACAACAGATTTAAATAAGAATTGCAGTAAAATTTAACTATTTCTGTCTTTGTTCATTCTTAAAACTTTAATATTTCAGCCTTTTTTATTTTATTGTAATGGTGTTTTTATTATACAATTAACAACTATAAATGATAATAAAAAGTTTAAAATCAATATTTTGATTTCAGGACTATTTTTCAGAGTGATTCAAGTTTTTTTGGATAGTTCAGAGATAATGATGAAAAAGGTTAGTTTGGAACTCTGATAAATGTGTGTGTGTGTGTGTGTGTGTGTGTATTTATCTTATATGCTATCAAATATGGAAATTCCAAAATACAAACCTTATTATTTTACGATGGTCATGAGGATGGATTTTCAGAGCACTGATTGGATCCACTTCCTTGAGCTGGTCATGAAGGTTTTGAGCATCAACTTGATAACCCCAGTTTCTGACATCTGCAAGTTGTCTATTATTGACTGAAACTGCTACAAAAAAAAAAAAAATCCTTACTGAATTCATGTAATACATATTCATTTTGTTTTGCAATAAAATTTGTTGAGTGATTTGCTTGATGTACAGAATGTTTTTTGGGAGGAAAAAGGAAACATTTTTTTTCATAAATACAGCAAGTCAAGAAGGAAATTTCTTAAGTCTGAGCTACATTAAAATACAAATTAGTAAAGATTAGATTATCCAAGAATAAATATTTATTTATATTAAGTCTAAGCAGCTTTCCTTCAAGCAAGCAAAAGGAATGGCTTCTGGTTTAAAATTTAATCTGTCTGTGATTTATACTAATTCCCTAGTAGTATTTTTTCTCTCTCTCTTTTCAGTCAATGCACAAATATTTATATGTCTGCCCTCAGTTGAGGTGTGAAGAGCAAGGAGCAATAACCAGTTAACCATTCTTTATTATTTTCCTTTTCTTTTGTTATATTTTCTAATCCACAAATTTACAGTGAGTCAATTTTTTTTTATCTTTCTTTTTTCTCACCCCATTTGTTTTATATATTTTTTCAAATAAAAGCCACTCGTATGGAATCAAGCCCCAATCAGCATTCAAATATACTGTCTCTTTGTTGTTTTAAAATTTAAAAAAAAACTTTCAAGTTTAATCTCTGAAGAAACTTAATAAAGTGAAACTTGTTAGATAAAAGACGCTTTCCCTACGTGTTCTTTACTTATTCTATCATTTTGTCAGATTTCAATCCATATACTCAACTCATATTTTTGCATATATTTATATATACTTTTAAAATGTTCATATTTAAAGCCTTATTAAAATTTTGGGTGGACCTGTATCACCAGCACCCCCTCCACTGTAATTTTTTTGCTTTACATTTTTTTAGCTTTTTTTTTTTTTTTTTTTAGTGCATTCTTATCAATTAGATCCTAAACTGTCAGATTAGCAGAAAAATTTGGAAAAAATTCAATATTTAATGATTTTAGGGGATGCTCAGTTTCTCATACAACGATCTAGTAAATCGATTCCTAATATTGAAAACACTCGCTTTCCAAAACGGTCTTTTCATTAATTCCCTACAAGTTTTGAAGATGTCATTGTTGTTTACTTGACCCCAAAGCGAATGTTTTTAATATGGGGTATCGATTTACTAGAATGTTGTATGAGAAACTGAGCACCCACTATAAATCTTTAAATATTGAATTTATTCAAAATTTTTTTTGCTAATCTGAAAGTTTATGGTCTAATCAATAAGAAAGAATTAAATAAAAAAAAAATGAAAAGCAAAAAAAATTACAGGTTGGGGGGTGTCGGTCATACAGGTCTGCCAAATTTTATATTCTCATACTTTTTTACTAAAGTTCACTGTATACAAGTCTGAAGAGCCACTCATGGTAGAGAGTTACTGAATGTGGTGTGCGATATGAATGTAAGAGGCAATGAAGATTATGAGAATAAGGAAGATAGATAACGATTGACCCTTGACTTGAAGAGGTTAAGATTGTAGTGCTCAGGGAAATAGATATATATAGGAGATTGTTTCACAAAGCAGAATTTTTCAAGGTAAAAAAAGTTGAGTGACACTTCTTCCTTACAAATGGAACATGAAAGAACTGTCAGTGATTCGACTCTGTGGATATAGCATGGCAAGTCCTAGCTATAATGGTCTGAACTGTTAGTTAAATGAAGATTATTTGCACTGCTATTCTTTAGACATCTGATAGGCAACAAATATTAGTGATTGTCCATATTGTTGGATTTGGTGAGTTAAGTCATATTGTTGTGACTAACGCATGGTAAAAAATAAGTATTACAATTCAAGCGACTTTTTCTTAAAAATGTGATTCATTAATGTTGAGGAGTTATTTTCGCAGTGGAGGCTAGTATTTGTGCTAAAATCGGTCCTAATAGGTTCGACGTACAAAACGTTAGGAACTTGATATAATATGTATTACGCAGTGTAATCCTGCCAGGTTGCTGACTACTTTCATTTTCGACTAACTGCCAACTACTATCGTCCAACATCAACTGACCCTCGTTCCTGTTACTCAGTCAGTTAAGTACCATACGTGAAACACGCTTGGGCGATCATGTCTCGAAAGAGACATGACTGACTGGGCAGAAGATTATCCCGCAGTAGGTTGCCATTGCTTTCTGTGATAGACTAGTTGCCAACCAAGGCTATAGAACCCAATCCGTCCTGTTATTTGACCCATAGCTGGAGGGAAGAGACGGATTAATACCTTTCCCAAAGGTATTTGTGCATATATGATTGCAATGAATTCAACTCGCAAATTTCATCCGTAAACGCAGTCGCCCGGTCTCTTGCAGCAACAGCTGCAGCCAACACTGCAACAGTCTCATAGAGTTGCGTGGTGTGTGGTTCATAAGCATCAGCCACCTTCTCCTCTTACTACTCCTACTTAAATTAATGGGAGAGTCTATTCTCTATAGAATAGGTGTGGTTCACCATAACAATTAATCAAAATTTTTATTTTATTTTTCTATTATTATAATACTGATAAATTTGTATGGCCTCATTCCTAACAGCCATTACACATGAATTCATGCTAGACCATTTTAAACATTCAGCTCCCCACCCCAAAAAAATACCAGGATGCAGGTTCTTTATAATGACTGTGAAAGTCAAAAGGGCTTGAACAAAAATAACAAAAAATGAACTTCAAACAGTTTATTCCAAACTTTGAGAACAATAATACTCAACACTTTCTTTGAAAATTGGGAAAATACAATAAAAAATTAAACAGACAAACCTTATCAATTTTTTTTATATATATATATATATATATATTGTCCTACGTCAAGGACATGGCTTGAGTTTTCTCCATAATGCCTAAAATTTTGAGTTGTGCCATCAGTGTAAGATAATATGTAAATTTATTAATATGTATATATGTATATACAATAGCTCTGTTCATATTACATTGGGCATTGTTTTATTAAGACCTGAATAATATCATACATGTGTGCACCTTCATATGTATATTATAGTTAATAATTCCCATAACTATATATATTATAAATTATACTTTTATTATAAATTATACTTTTATTATAAATTATACTTTAGAACATGTACAAAATTTTAAATATCCACTACAAATTGTACATTTGTTTCGACATTGGAACTACAATGTCTCCTCAGGTGGTGTGGATAGGAATGGAAAACCTCTTTTCTTATATTTGCTTGTGTGTGGGATGTTGGTGGGGGTTAGTTTTAAGGGAATATATATATATATATATATATATACACACACACACACACACACGCACAAGTTTGATTAAAAAGAACTCACAAGGTCTGTCTGTTAAATGTTTATTCTATTTTTCTGTCAAACACACACACACACACACACACAGGGTGATTGAAAAGTAACTACCCATTTTTAAAAAATTATAATTTATCTATCAACTATAACTTTTATCAGAAATATGAGAAGAAAGTGTTCAGCAAGAGGTTTTATTTAAAATTCCATATGATCACTAGATTTTGCTACCAGCTTCTTAAGAATATTTTTTTCTTAAGAAATCATAAAAAGATTATAAAACAAAGAGGATGTGTAATAGGTAGCACATCTTGGAATGAGAAATCAGCAAGCATAGTTTGAATTCCAGTTGAGTGTGTTACATTTTCTTTTGTAGAAATACTTTTAGGAAAGGCATGTACTCCTCTCCAGCTATCAGTTAAATAATACAGCAGACTAGGTTCTTCAGCCCTGGGTGGTAACTAGTCTCGGCAAAAAAAATAACCCTGAATTCAAAACTATAAATAATCCTGACATAGCACATACTCTACAGCTATCCACAAGATCATGGGGGTCACAGTGACTCTATAATCTCAACTACAATTGACTTACAACTGCATCACTGTATTATTATAATAGAATAAAGAATGATAATACAATGGAAGAGAATTTGATGGGGAGTTTTGATTAGGAGACTGTATAAATAATCAAAATATGGTTTTGCAAGAAGTGTGTGCAAACAAGAGTATTTAAACTAAAACTAATTAATGATTTCTATTTCTAAGATTTTGATGAGAAAGTAGGAAATAAGTTGAAATTTTAGGCAAACTACCAGGTTTGATTGTAGAAGTGATGTATTTAAAAAATTGTATAGAATATAATATTAACAGCAAAATGAAACTCAATTCTGCCTTTGATATTTGAAAAAAGATATGAAAAATGTTTTAGGTAATAAAAAGAACTGCGTAGATTACTCATTTATCAGCAACTGAGCACTATGAAGTCTATACATACTCAAACAGTATAGAGTTTTATAAAAACTAAACAAAAGCAAGAAACAAAATTTACTATATATATATATATATATATATATATATATATATATATATGGATATGTAGATAGTTGAGTGCCATACGTGATACATGCTTTGGCAATCATGTCTTGAAAGATACATGACTGACTGGGCAGAAGTGGGTTATCTCGCAGTGGGTTGCCATTACTTTCTGTGGTAGACTGGTTGCCAACCAATGCTATAGAACCCAATCTGTCCTGTTATCTGACCCATAATTGAAGGGAAGAGACGGATACCTTTTCCAAGGGCATTTGCGGATAAATGCGAATATTTATTCATATTTGCAAATTCAACTGGAATTTGAACTAAGCTCTCTGATTTCTCATTTCAAGCTGATATCCATTGCACTACAACACAAAACTAATGGATATATATTCCACTGTTTGATATTTACTTTTAAAAAGTGCTCAATACAGAAGTAGAGCATAGATATATAGTTATTATTGTTATTATAATAATAGCATACTGCAACTCAAAAGCTATTAAGTTTCAGTGTTCAATATACCATCACCAAATGTGGTTAAGTTACTTGGTCATATTGATAAGGAAATTTAAAATAACAAAATTTAATAAAAAATAAAAAATGTCATTGTATGAGATAATTATGATGGAATGAGAGATTATTATATTTTAAAAGAATTGTGTGTTAAGAGACATGAATATTGGGGCAAAGTGTAGCAATATAAACATGACATATCAAAAATTTAAAAAGGAATGAAATAAGACAGTAGCTAATGTATTATTTTTAAAAGTGAAGAGTTGAAAAAAATAAAAAAATAAGAACAATAAAAAAATAGATATTTGTACTAAAGGGTTTTGTTAATATAAAAAAAAGACTATTTTAAAGAAAACAGATGTGACAAATTGAAGTTAGATTTTAAAAACAGAACTATTAGATAATAGATGACTAGTAGTAAAAATAAATATACACAACAAAGTAAAAGTTAATAAAGTTTAGTTTTACGGTATATATAACTAAAAGGGATAGGTTTATAGATTATTGCTAATAGTAAACATATTGAGATAATTTTAGATATATTTAAGAGTGTGAATAATCTTATGGTGACAGTAGATAGTAATTTCTTTACATTGGTTTAATAACTTAGTTCTTGGGAAACTTAATTATATTGATATTTTCTTGTAAGCAAAAAAACATTTTTTGTAACAATTTACGTGTTCTAGTTTTTGCTAATATCTTCCATTTCACTGTAGGATTTTTATTTGCATCTTTCAAATAGTATTTGGAGATAGAAGTTGAGTTTTTATAGATTTTATTATTAAAGGATAGCTTATGCTGATAAAATTGACTCTTAAAAGTGTACATAGTACTTCCAATATAATTTTTGATATGATTTGGATTTTCTGTAGTGGAGATGGTAACTTGGTATACTATGGAATTTGTAAGGCATCTATTTTGCAGAGGACAAACAGTAGAATTATGACAATTGCAAGTATTGGTTTTATTATAATTATTTATAATAAGTTGGTTATGATTGTAAATTTTGTTATATTGTTTTAGGATTTTATTGTTGTGTTTTTTATTATCATATCAAGATTATCAGTGCAGCTATAACTAAGTTTCAGTGTATTCTTAGGAAAAATTTTACTAAGGGGGTTAATAGTTGGGTAGTGTTTCTGAACGAGGTTAAGAAATCTATTGCCCAACTTAGTACGAACCATTTGGTTAAATGATGGTGTGTACTAAATTATTTTTCTATTTCTATTATGCTTGGTATTATTATTTTGCTCATAATATTTAATGTCATTGCATTTATAGCTGCTCTTTTTTAGGGCAGTATTGTAGTATGCGTTTAATAATAGGTGATTAGATTTAGGATGTATGTAGATATGGTTAGCATGAGTTATTAAAATAAATCTAGAGGAGGTACCTCCACTGGAGTCCAGTCATTTTTCTATACCTAAATTTAAATTTAAAAAATAAATAAGTTATCTTCAAGCTTTAAAATTAGCTTTAATGGAAAGCCAAGAAATTAAATTTAATAATTCTAGTAAGCAAAACATACTGGTGTATTTTTAACCGAAATTATATTGATTGAAATCTAAAATTTTAAATTAAAAAAAAAAATACTGCCATTTTTGATTGATTACGTAAACAGTGGCCAAATTTCTGTTTTTAAAAATCTTGAAAAAATAAAATATACCGTGCTGGCACGTTATTTAAGTCAAATTTTAATATTAAAACTTACCTTTATCTGTTTTCAATCAATTAATAATTGCTTACTCCCAGAAATTTACAATAAAAAAAAATAAATATGGTAGTGCTTTTTTTGTTATGTAAGTCATAGAGGTGTTAACAGATGACTGCTACCGGATGTTGACAGACATGCAATGTATGATGACCAATCGTGATAAAAAATTTTAATTTTTTTTTGGTGTGTGTGTGTGTGTGTGGGGGGGGGGTAACTAAATAGTGAAATTAAAAATTTAACATAATAATTTCAGCACTTATATAATTTTTTTATATAATTTTAGTTGAGATTTATAGCCAGAGATTTCTGAATAAATAAAAATTTTAGAAACATAGAAAATAAAATATCGTAAGATTGAAATTGCGTTCTTCTATGTTTTGCTAATAAGTAATAACCCAGAACGCTTGTTAACTTATAAAATCATTTTGACCCATATGGAACACCGTACTTTATAAATTTGAACATTGTACTTTATAACTTTGAACGTATTTGCACAAATAATTTTTTTTTTCTTTTTAAAAATATATGGGGTGAAAAATTTTTATTAATTTTTTTTTTATAGGCTGTATAATCATCAATTCTTAACTAATAAAAAAACGATTCAGTTCTTTAAAAGATTTTTAAAATATTTCTAAAACTTTATGAATTATTTATAATAAAAAATAAAAAAATGAAAACAATACTTTTAAAATTTTATTAGTAATCAAAAAAATTATTTTTCTTCAGACTATAATGTCCTTAATTTTTATTATTTATTCCAGCAATTAAAAGCTTATCAAATTAAATTATATCAAAGTTTTATTGCATTTTTTATACTTCTCTTCGGAGCAGATTTTCGTATAGTGAATCATAATTTTAAATAAAAAAAATACATGATTTGTATTTCCCGATGAGTTCTGCATTTAACTAATAAAAAAGAAAATACCAGAAAATTAAAATTTATTAAAATTTCATGAATTTACTTGAAGGTGGGGGGGGGGGGAACAGAGTTAAAAAAAACTTTTTTCATCAATATTTTAAAAAAGTAATAATTTCAAAAATAATTTTATTCATTTGTGAATGAGTACTGAAAATTTCATAAAAATCCGACAATTATTTGATTTTTGCAAGATTTTCCAAATTAATGTGTTTGTCACCGAAAAAGTGAGTTATGTAAAAAATTACATAATTTATCTGCGGCCACGCTAACTCCAAATCAAAACGAAATTTTCTGCCAAAATTTCCAACATGTTAAAAGGGATTAAAAAATTCTATAAAATAAATAAAATTTGCTTTGATCTTTCCTCTTCATAATATTATAAACATTTTGATAGAAAAAGTTCATTTTATTAAGTTTTGAACCTTTTTAAATCATACTATGCTGGATTTTTTGTTATGTAAGAGAGGTACCTAATCTAGAGTAACATCTATTTTTTTATGTTAGTTTGTACTATAACTTTAAGACTAGTATGCTATTATTATAATATATATATATATATATATATATATTATCACTTAGCTGATCGGTGTCACTTCCATCATGCCGACTTCAAAGTTTTGTGAGCATATGAGAATGTGCTTACTCATCAAGGCTTGTCTGGTATTTTTCAAAACAGAAGATAAAAACACAAATATTTGAAAAAAAAAAACATCAGCAGAAAAACTGGACAAGCCCTGATGAGTGATCACATTCTCATACACACATGAAACTTTGAAGTTGGCATGATGGAAGTGATGCCAATCAGCTAAGTGACAATTTTTTCTATGTTAATTCTATTAATATTCTACCTCAATCTCTTTATTGCAAAGCCTGCATGCTTTAAATGCCTTTCTGTCCAGTAAACCACTGAAAGTCAACAGTTTTGACTTCAATCTTCCAACACTATATATATATATATATATATATATATATATATATATATATCTACTAGCAGTATAACCCAGCGTTGCTTGGGTGTAATGGAAGCTTTAAAACTAATCCATGGTCCTGGAGCTCAGACTCTTTGGACATTGGCACGAAAGACTAAAAAGCAATCGTTGTTTCCAGTTAAAGCAAAACTGTAGACTGAAAGAAAAATGAATGGGTGTAAGTCAAATTTTGATTTCCTGGTATTGATATCAAATTTTCTGCACTATTGTAAGAACTGCAACCTTGAAACTTCTGAATATCGTTTATGTCTTTGTCTATGAGTGCATCAAATTTGATTAAAATTGGACCACTCCTTCTATAACCCGATATTACTGATTTTCGATATTTATCAAGGGTATCTCAACACATAACCTAGCTAAGAACACTCGCAGACGCTTAGAGTACAACTGTGTAAATTTTCAAGAAAATCGGTTCAGTCGTTTCGGAGTCTATAGGTAACGGATACACACACACACACACACACACACACACAGACAAAGTTCCATTTATAAATAAGTTTAGATATACTCTGTCCAAACAAATTCAATAACTAAACAGCACAGATAGAATTAGTATATAATCCCATACATCACCACCCCCATATTTCTCTCATACATTATAATCTTTGCATAGTTGAATATACTCTACTGATACTACATAGAAGAGCATTCCACTCAAGCAAACTTCCCTAATCCCTCATACCCGAAATCATACTAAACAGACATGCTTACAGAGGTCATATTCTTTTATCTTCTAGGTGCCATGTTCCTTCAGGCAATCATAGCCCTCCATATCTCCCTATCCCTTGTAGCTCTTAACATCTTTTCTTTTACTATTTCTTCCAAACCCTGCTCTACCATCCACTTGTTTAAGCCCATCAAGTATGTCATGTGTTGCTGTCCCCTGTTTTTATTTCCCTCTATCCATCCTGTGAGTATCAGATACTTCAAACCCTCTTCCTCATTCAGTCAGTTAAGTGCCATACGTGATACATGCTTGGGTGATCATGTCCTGAAAGAGACATGACTGACTGGGCAGAAGATTATCCCGCAGTAGCTTGCCATTGCTTTCTGCGGTAGACTGGTTGCCGACCAAGGCTATAGAACCCAATCTGTTCTGCTATTTAACCCATAACTGGAAGGAAGAGACAGATTAATACCTCTCCCAAGGGTATTTGCGCGTAAGTGAATAGAATGGATTCAACTGGAATTCGAACTCTGCTCGCCGGTTTCTCATTCCGTGCCGATATCCACTGCACCACAACGTACATCCTCATTATGTGTTCCAAAAACTTCAGCTGTCTCTCCCTGATGTTAAGTATAAGTTTCCTTATTGTTTCCAAACTCCCCAAAACAATGTCATTGCTCACATGTTTGGTCCATGGTATCCTCAGCATCCTTCTGTAGAACCACATTTTTGGTTGCTTTAAGTCTTTCTTTCATCTTTGAAGAGATCGGCCAGCATTTACTGTCATATAGAAGGACAGACATCACATAACAGTCTAGTACTCTTTTCTTTGTTTCTGATGAAATTTTCCTGTCTCTCAATACCCTGCTTAACTTTTGGAACATGTTCTTGGATATGCCAATACACCTTCTCTTCCAGGTCTTCCACAGACACACAAACATAGATACATACATACATACATACATACATGCATGCATGCATAACACACACTCCCAAAAAATTAAAATTAAAGGATAACATACATATTCCTTTCCCAGCACCCAATAAAATGATTAGAGAGGTAAATCTGAGACTCATGGATTTCCTATTCCCTCTGTAATAAAACAACTTAAAAAAGATCTTTGACCAATCCTAGAACTAACCATAAATTAAAAATACATGAAAACTCCAGGTCATGTTCATCTTACTCAAAACTGTCATCCACTCTTGTAGTTCACTGCTACTAACAAACATGAAGTTTTTCTTCTTCTGATAGACATGCTAGCCAATTAGTCAGCCGTGGAACTTAATTAGCAAATAAAACAAAAATATTAATATACAACCCAGTGTGTCTTAAATTTTAATTTTTAGCATATATTATTGTTCAAGACACACACACATTATATATATATATATATATATATATATATATATATATATTTGTGTGTAAGTGAATATAACAAATCTGAAAGAAATCGGAACTTGGCACCCCGATTTCTATTTCCGAGCCATTACCCATTACACCATCTGCACATCAAAGCTTATAGCACCTGATATCCCCAAGTGGTTACCCATCTAGGTACTGACAAAGATTGGTGTTGCATAACTTTGGTGATCGTATGAGAACCGGTATTTCAACATACTATGGCTGTAAGCCTTTATGTATTTGTAAAGCATAAAAACAAAATTATGAAAAACATGCTGGTGGTTAAACAAATTTTGATAATACAGGGTGCAGCAGAAATACCTATCATATTTTAAACTGCCACCTGTGTGATACTGGTGAACTTAGATTTTGGTTTATTTTGTTTTATGGTATATCAACACTTCAATGGGTTATTTAAAACCAGCAAGAATTTTAGGATAGGTTCATATGAATAATATGTATTCTTTGTAGGAAAGCAGTTTGTAGATCAGGTTTTATTGAAGTACTTTTGTAAAGAGGGTTTTGTCAAGAATGAAATACATCAGAAAAGGAAAAGATGCATTTCAAAAGTGAAACAAAGTATGAAGAAATGGGAAAATTTCAGTAGAAACAAGGAAAAGAGTGCAGAACTGTTATTAATGTCATAAATACTTTCATTATTATATACTGGTAATATTTTTTATTTAAAAATGTATTGCTGGTATTTTTACTATAAAAATGTATTTTCATACTTTTATAGTGTTTTGACCCTAGTTTAGGGGTTAACTATTTGCTCATAGCTGGGACAACCAACCAAGTGCCAAGGTAGACCTGGGAACAACAGCAATTAAGAGGTGGTTCCATGCTGCACAAAACCTCCCAATCAGAGACCTTGGTGCTGGATGCAGTTTATCATCATACCCAGGGGCTGGTGAATTTAAGCAAATGGCAATGGTGTCTTCATCTAGTTGATGCCGTAACATTTTTTCAGATACAATCAGAAACTATCATGATTTTAACTGCTGTATATTGTGCATTTGCTGTTTTTTCAAGATTGATGAATTTGTAATTGCAACAAAGAAAGCTTTTCATGCTCATTTCATCTTAAATTGGAATTATGCTGTTCAGAATATAAAATTGATAATGTTATGGGCTGAAAATTTCAGGGCCACAGGTTCACTGTTTACAAGAAAGCCACCTGGAAGACTGCAAAGTGCTTGAACTCCAGAAAATGTCCAGCTTCAGAAATCATCTACAACAGTGTATGGCAAATAGAGGCCACCATTTGGAGGATGTCATTTTTAAAACCAAATGACTAAAAACTGTAGCCCTTTGTTTAAAAAACAGTGAAATAAATTTTTTATTTCTATGATTTAATTACTTTTGGTCAACCTTTAAAATGTGGGAGGTATTTCTGCCACACCCTGTACATATAAAATTCTATTTATATCTTTTACAAAAAAATATTAGAAGTCTTGAATGTTTTCTTTTTATTAGCCTCTTTGGAACTTTACTGAAAATAATGGATTAAAATCTGAAAGGGAACGAAATTCTGCAGAAATTTATGGCTCCTACCATTTTTCTTTGAATTTTCATCCTGTGCAATATCTTTAGTATTGGAAATACGCATCTTTTTTGGTGGGTTTGGCTCTGTACAATCTTCATCATCATTGCTCTCTTTAACATGATTTATCTCCTAGAAAATAAATGCCAAAATGTCATTCAATACTAAAGGGAAAAACAAAAAAATGTTCCTGAAGAAGATATAGAACATAATTTAAATATAAATTTTGAAAAGACAAGTTGAATAGAAAATTGCATAGAATTTTCATTGGTACAACTATAAGTGCTTTCATGTATTTAATATCATCATTTGAGATTATCAGATTAATAGCTATACATATCGTGAGAAAAAATAACTTCATAAAGGTCAAATGAAAATAATATCCATTTGTCACTGTACAGCAGAAATACTTCCCATGTAATGGCAAGACATTAGCTAGATGAAGATACGAGAGGGATGAAAGGACTAACCATCAATTGCAAGAAGATAGATTGTATGGTTATTAGCAACAGAGACAGTCTAAGATGCAAACTAAAAATTGAAGATTTCAATATCAAGCAAGTACAGAAATTTAAAATTCCTCAAAGTGTTTTAAAAACAAGAAAACATGACACTGAAATTTGAAGATACATCGGGAAAGGAAAAGATGCATTTCAAAAGCTAAACAAAGTATCAAGAAATGGGAAAATTTCAGCAAAACAAGGAAAAGAATGCTGAACTGTTATTACAATAATGTCATTAATACTTTCATTATTATATACTTCAGAAAATTTGCATTTTCATTCATTCATACTTTAAATATTACTGCCACATCTGGTCCGGTGCTTCTGCTATGTATTTTGGGATCCTCGATAAAATCCAAAGAAAATTCTGCAATGTCATTGGTCCTGATCTGGCATCTTGGCTTCAGTCACTTTACCATTGCTGTAATGTGGCTTCCCTCTGCCTTTTTTTGAGAAATACTTTCATGGTAATTGTTCTGATGAATTTTCTTTTATGATACCTTGACTTTATGAATTTAAGCTCAGTAATGTGCATTGTGGTGCAGTGGATATCGGCTCAGAATGAGAAATCGGGGAGCCGAGTTCGAATTCCAGTTGAATTCATTGCATTCACTTATGCGCAAATACCCTTGGGAAAGGTATTAATCCATCTCTTCCTTCCAGTTATGGGTTAAATAACAGGACAGATTGGGTTCTATAGCCTTGGTTGGCAGCCAGTCTACTGCAGAAAGCAATGGCAACCTACTGCGGGATAATCTTCTGCCCAGTCAGTCATATCTCTTTCGAGACATGATTGCCCAAGCGTGTTTCATGTATGGCACTTAACTGACTGACTGACTAGATTGTTGGCAAGATCACCTCATTGTAGAGTTGAAAGGGCTAGAGATAACATAAGTTTTATGCTAACAGTTTCTTTTTTTACAATGTGATTAGTCCCAATCTGGTAGCTTGACTCCAGCCACTTTCCCACCGGCGGGATGTGGATTCCCTCTGTCTCTTCTACAAATATTTTCATGGCTTCTGCTCTGACGAACTTAGGTCACTGGTGCCCCCGTCACAAGAATTTACTTGTGTAACCAGACTAGCAACAAGGTCCCACCCTTTTACAGTTAAATCAACCAAATGCAGTCGAAAATTTACTCCAGCAGCCTCTTTTCTCGCACTTCCTGCCTGTGGAACTTCCTTCCGTATACTTGCTTTCCTGACGGCTACAATCTCCAGGAATTTAAAAATCAATTCCCATCTCTTATCAACTTGACTCCAGCCCTTTCTACATCACCCGTGTACCTCGTTCTTTTCCTTTCTCTCTACCTTTGCAACTGTCTTCACACCTGTGTTCCCATCCTTTTCTTGCCATTTCTCTGACACACACTGTAACTGGTTCATCTTTCTCTTCACTCTCCTCCTGCTTAAACTCTTATGTAGCTCCCTGCACATCAGTGATGGTACTGCTTTGCTTGCTCTCTTCTGGCTTCTCACTTCTTCCCAATCAAGTTTGATCTTCAAAAATTTAAAAACAATGTCAATTGTTATCTTCTGTCTTCTTAATTCCTGTTCTTTTATTGTTCTCGCTCCTTAATATTTTTATTTTATGTATACTGTTTTGCACTCAGTACCCCCACCCTGCATATTGTTTTACAAAACAGAAATCTTTCTTGTTTCTAGATAGGGAAGCTCCTATATATGAATACTACAGAAAATTCAACAGGATATTAAGTCAGAAATTGAGTTTTTCAGAGAAATTAACAGATACGAAAAAGAGAAACAAGTATTACTAACTTCTGGTGTGATGAGAAATTTCCAAAGAAGGGCCTCAATATAATAATTTGTTCCACCAACAATAATTGGAAGTTTCTGCTGCTTTAACAGTTTATCAATCTAGTATCAAACTTTTAAGGAAAAGCATTCACATGTCTTCAAAACATTCTTTGATATCTGTTGTTTTAATGTTTTAGAGGAATTGTATGAAGGGAATATAAAATAATAAATAAATAAATATCAAGTTCCACATCAAACATGGATAAAAAAACACACGAAGAAAAAAAACTGTCATATTCTGTATTATTGGAGTACAGAAATAACCATTCTATGATTCACAATGAAATACATTTATTGCAATGCTCAAAAGAAACAATGAAATTTACTGTATTTCTCAACATTAAAGATACAGTATTTGTCTATTTGTTCTGAGATGAGGTAGTATTTACACTATTTACATTATTTGAACTATTGTCCTCATCTTGGTTTGCCATTAAACAAATGGCAAACCAAGATGAGGATGTCCCAGTGGAAATAGATGTTGGTTAGTTACAGTGACTTGACCCAAAGAGTTGTGAGTTCAATACCAGGCGACAGCAGGGTGAATAAGCAACTTAGAGGGAGATAACTCATGACTACCAAAAGTAACCTCTCACAAGAATGATATTCCCCAGTGATTGTAATAAAGGGTTCGATTTGAAATTCATAGTACCTGAAGAAGGCCAAAGTGTACAATGACCAAAACGTTGTACAAACGGCAACCAATATGAGGACAATAGTCCAAATAGTATAAATAAGGATAAAAGATACAGTTTTTTTCTCTTTAAATAAGTTTTAAAAATTTCCACAGGGTGATGGTTACTGTTTTTATTTTAACTGTATTTACTTTCTTTGTTTTCAAAATCTTACAATTCAAACTTGGGGCACATCCTTGAGATTGTTACAGAGGCAGAAATGAGTAACTTGGAAGGAAAAACCTTTTTGTTCTGTTACTGTTGTGGAGGTTAATTCCTTTTCTGCCTTGGGAAATGTAAATCCAAGCATCAAACAAAAGAGGATATTGAATTGGGTAAATAAATGTATTATTTATTCATATATATATATATATATATATATATATATATATATATATATACAAAAACTGGTAACTTTCATCTGTTGCTGTTGCCGAAGTGAAATGGACATTTATTAGTGGTGGTCATCAGTTGCATCTCTCTCTTAGCATGTGTGTCAGTGTTGGCATCAAATGCTGATCTATTTGAATTTGGGTATATATAGTTTTTAAATTGAAACCAAGGTATTGATTTTTTGGACTGGGAGTAGCTATCACTTATAATATATTCTTAATTTTGTTTTGGTTAAAATGAATTTATACATGGAACTGATGTGCAGAAAATGTATTTATACAGTCTACTTTGTGTTGTTGAACGGTCTACATCCAGTTTTTATAGATAATGTAAGAGGCACAACAAAATCAGATATTTCAAACACTGAGAAATACAGTGCATGAAAATACAGTATGAAAATGTCAACAAATTCAAAATTTGCATACTAAAAAAAAAAAATCCAAAAACAAAAAATAATGACTTTTATACAAATGATTTCTGCAAATTATAAAAAGAATTGTAAGAAAGCATCTTGGTTATATTCATAAAAAGGATACAAGAGGTATACACATTGACTGAAAGTCTATAACTGTATATTTTGTATGTAGTGGGCTGACAAAGTCTATTAAGTGGTGCGGACACTGTTCTTTCTCTTCTTTAGTTACTTTGTTCGTAATAATATCCAATCCTTTATAGATCTAAAAAAAGAAAAAAAAAAATCATAAACATTTTAAGACATTCTAGAAAATATAAATGAATTCTGTAATCATATTTATTTTCATATGTTAATCTTCAGGTTATCAACTGCATTACTAAGAGTTTTATTAAATGGATCCTAGAGAGCCATCACCATAGCAAATTTGAGTTTAATACAGAAAAAAAATATTAATTGTATGAGTGAGTGAGTCAGTTGCAATCTTGGTTTTGTGTTAAGAGTTACTTAACTTAGCAGAATTCAACAGTTTGTAGTTGCATAGATTTCTGTGGCACTTGGTTGATGTTCGAATTCTTACTGGGGATTAATATTGTGTGAGTAAATGTTGAAACAGAAGTGAGTGAGAGAACACTGAAAAGTAAATTTTTCACTTGAGGATTCAGCTTTGTGCCACATGGCAAATGAAATAGGCGATTGTACTTCTGTCTGTTACATGGCTACTTGCATGGATGTCTGCTTCCTGCCCTGAAGTGAAGGTTCTTGCTAAGTTTTCTCTTTTTATAGAAACTGGGTAAGCACTGGAACACATCGTAAGTTTTATCGGAATTTACATTTGAACATGTTCCCAGAAAAAACACGAGTTATCGTTCTGAAATAAGTTTTGAACTAATGTAAATTTTTTTTTATCTGGACTCATGACATGCACGATATGTAAATTGTTGTGGCTGTTTTTTTAAATTAAACTTTGCAAGGTGGATTCCACAAATCCAAAGCTAACATTTTCCCCATGAACTATTTAAAACAATAAGTTTTTCACCAACTTCTATTTAAACTCATTCTATCTTTGTCAGACGTCTCCAACAACAGTTTCCTTTGTTGTGGATCTAGACAACTCGATTACCATTTGTTGTAGACTGACCGTCGGAGTAGTCATTTTAAAGGTGGAAAGGAGGTTGATTATCCAAACCACTACATTCATAAATAAAATAACTTAAAGCACAATGTAACGATAATAACAACATTGTATTAAGCAAGGTTACAGGATTTATTAATTTGTGCATGCAAGATATATTGAAGAAAGTTCTCTCTTAGATATTGAAGAAAATGTATTAATGTTCATGCTGGAAAAGTTCCTGAAAAAGAAAATAATGTTTGTACTGATCAGTAATTGAATAATATTTTACAAGTAGTGAAGTATGCTCATAAGAGAGAGAAACATTTTGATGTAGCTAATTGCAATTAGCGCAGAATGTGAGTTGGAAAGGAACTAGCGGTATTTGGACTGTTAGCCCCGAAAAGCAGTTTCCAACTGGTATAAGCACGTGTGAACCTCCGTTTATAATAATATATATAATATAATAATTTCTTAATAAAGCACGTGTGGCACCAATGTAAGAGTATGTGGCTATATGTGGATGAACGTGTGTACATGACGATATGTATGTAAGTATATACATGTATGTAGAAGTGATTCTACACCTTCATTCAAATTCCATCAGCTTCCATACTTATTGTATTGACTAAACAAACTGCAACCTAGAGGGTTGTCAGTTCTCAATACATCCCACTGACTGATGTTATGATAAAGTCAAGTACAGTTGTTATTGTAACAATCCAGTCAAAAACAAAACAAAATTTAATTAAATTTAAATTTATTGTTCTTTCAATTAATTCATATATCCAATACCAAAGCTAGATTTCCCTCACTGGACACCATACAAATGTAATACAATGTAAAGTGTAGTTGATAAATAGTGTAGTAATCATTTTTATTTTGGAGTCAGGTATATGATCATAATTTTGGTAAAAAGATTAGATTTAGGAGTAATTTCCCAGCAACATTGGCTGTAGTGTAACTTAAAAGTAAATATATTTTTGTTTAATGAAATGCATAGAAAAATAACCAAGAAAAAATGGCTTAATGTTTAATTTTCTTAAGGTATTCATCCTAGTTCATTATTCTTTCCACAATAGTTTAAAATTAATTATCTAGGGAAAGTTGAAATTAATTGAGAACAATTTTTTAAAATTACTAAACTCCAAAAACGGAATTGAGATAAAGAAGGAAATAAATAAAAATAAGGGGAAATAACTTCAACATTACAAAATTACTTGCTATCAAAATGTGCAATATATTAATTTCAATTGATGGGGATTATAATCATGGTTATACAAACAAGTGAGAGTAGTTTCCCTTTATTTTTTTAATTTACCAACATAAAAGAACATTTCTTTGTTTTTATAGATTCTTCAATCACTCCAAGTTATTCTGATCTATTCATTTAGGATAGCATCACATTTTTTTCACGTTTAACATTTGATGAAATGTACTTTCAATTGTGGTCGGGGAACAAGATGCATGTTTTTCTTTGATTTCCATGTTAACAGTAACACTTTTTACTTTTTGAAAGTTTTTTTTTATTTTTTATTTTTACAATCCATTTTAATTAGCATTTTTACTACTTTTGAAGGTAACTTCTTGCATTCTGACTGTCTCACCCCCTTTTACTCAGCAAAACAAAAATATAGATGACAAACGTCTCAATGGATGACGAATGTAGAATTTCCTTCACAACAGTCCTTTGACTAAAAAAAAAGTGTAGTACAGGAAAAGAAAAAGTATTTTATGCGAACAGTAAGAATAATTTTTTTTAAAAATCTCACGGTATATTCATAACTAAGTTAATAATTACTACTGAGTAAGTCTTTATTTGTTAATAAAATCTGAAAGATAAGTAACAAATTGTCTCTTCGTACAAACCACGTGTTTTTATACGCCACCCATAATGACTTTAGAACTTGTATAAAAAATAACAAACAAGAATAAATACTAACCTGCATAGAATCGGCACTGATTATTTCCCCAGAAAACACCCGTCCTAATTCCAGAGCTAGTTTTGACTTGCCTGTTCCAGTAGCACCAGCGACGACAACAATAGGAAGACGACGGATACAGGAGGTCGCCATGTTTTTCATTTAATTACTGAAAAGTAAATGTGCCATTATTAGAGTTAACGTTCTTGTCGTATTAACAATTCTCTCATTGGAAAGATTTTTTTTTCTTTGAAAACAATTTTTTTTGTTCATTCTTATGAATTTTATTTGAATAAATGCAAAAACAGTATTAATAATTTAATTTTTTTTATTCATTTTGAAAATTAATTTTTTTAACCGAAATTTTTACAAAAATAATTGGGTAAAATTTCGGAAGTACTACCGTTGCTCTTCCCCTTCAAATTTATCCAAAGTAGCATTGTATTTGAAAGTAAAACTTCAAACACTGTCGAACACTTTTGTAAATAATATTTAAAAGAAAAATGTTTCGGTTTAATTATTTAACAATAAACATGCTTTTTTAACAAGAGAAACAAAAAAAAAAAAAAAAAAAGAAAGATAATTAGAATTAAATTATTTATTTACTTTGCTCACTGTTAGTACGTGACCAAATGCAAGTTGTTAGTCAAGACAAAAAGTAGTCCGGCTTTTTTTTTTTAAAGCTATTTGTCAACTTTAAGTACACTTCTTAAAACTGGATGGAATGGTTTTTACTTTTTTTATTTTACCTGACCTTCCTATGTCGTTTATACCAGTTAGGCATCAGGATTGTTGGGATTCCTGCAATAAATTTTGTCAACATAACCCGAAAGTAGGTTAGTTTAGGTTTGATTTTCTTTAGGGTATATAGCCATTGTCCCCACTCTCTTTAGTTTAAAGTTTAATTTCCCACCCCTACCCGTTAGGTGACCAGAAATGTCAATTCTCTGGTGGATGCGGGGCTTTTTTCGTTTTCGAGTGTGTTTTTTAAAGTTTGTTTCGTATTTGTTATTGTGTAAGGTTGGAGGAATAACTGATTTATACACGCCCCCACATAAATTGTCAAACTGATGTTTTTCTGTCACGATTGTTTTTGTTTTTTTTATTATTATTTTTAACAATATTTAGTTTTAGTAAAGTTGTATTCATTGTAAAATGTAATAATAGTAACTTAGTAAGTATATATTCATCAGGGTTTTGCATTTTCAAATTTGTTATTCCCCACTCACCACAGACAAAAATCGTACATATGGGAATATGAATAGTTAGATTTTCACAGTCTTTGTTGAGGTATTTTACGGTGTTTGTAGTAAGAATGATATGTGATGTTTTGGTCAGCGAACGAGACTAGCTAAGAAGACTGATGAAGACCAGCCTTCCCTAACCCCTATTTGGCCTTGTATCACATTTTTTGTATTTTTACAAAAAGAAATTAAACATTATGGCACATTGTCGTTTTTCAAGTGTACCTGTGCACCGTCACACACAGTGTAGTTGTGTTGTCTTTAGACGTAGTGTAGTAAAATGTAATGTTGGGGCATTTTTTGTGCTATTTCTAAAAAAAGTATACAGGATTGAAAATGAGAATTGTGGTTGGGATACATTTTTAAAATTTGTGCTTTCAAAGTCAAAGCAAGAAATCGTGAGGCAGTTACTGTTTTTTTTTAGTGTTTACTTCTTAAAAAAGTAATTAGTAACTAGCACGATTTGCCGGAGTTTGTACAAGTTTTTTTTTTTACCTCAATTTTTTTTAAGTACACAAAATTTATTTCTCATGGGAATTGTAAAATATGCAAAAACTTCAATGAGGACACGACTCGACTTTAAGGTCGTGAAATCACGGAAAAAAAAAAGAAGAGAGCAGTAGTAGAGAGAGTATTTGTAGCGAATAAGGAATTAAAATCAACCTCCTTCTTCACTTTTTTTTTTCACCGAAATATATTTTACAAAAAAAATTCACAATGACGTGTGAGAAATCCTGGTTTTCTCAAATAGAAAAAGGATTGACCATGTGCTTAAAGTAAAAGTCAAATCCAGATTTTGCAAGTTGGTGTTAAAATTATTTTTGGCAATGGGAGTTACTTGCAAGATCAAAAAGGACTTCGCAAATAAGTGCGAAAAACCTAGATTACAATAAAAGTACTTCATCAGCAGTCAGTCATTGGGAGCCGAGAGACTAACATCTAAAAATGTAACGTTGTCCTCTTTCTCCTCATCTCTTTCAACAATTACTATGACAAACATTTTGTATGAATTCTACTCTTAACTTCTTAATAATGTTTCTATTTGAACATTAGCTTCTGCAACTCATGTTTTTCTTTCCTTTTAATAAATTTCTATTTTAACATTGAATATGTATATTTTATTATTCCACTCTTATACACTAATCCACACATTGCAACTGACAACCAATCTTCTGATGATGAAAACCTTCTGATAATTCTGATAATGATTATAACTCTGCATAAAACTTGTAAGCTATAAGGAGGTCGTTTAAGTCTGACACAAGGCCGGAACAAAAAAAATTAACCATCTCCTTATGTCTTCATATTCACATGAAAAAAAAATTGTCCCAGTTATTTAAAAATTATTGTAAAACAAATGCTGTAATTTATTATAACTTTTTTTATTGAAATACAATAACTAAATAATATTTTTGTATCGTTTTAAAACATGTTTTTTGCGTCCACTTTAAAGATTGTTTTTGGCAATGTTTAACCTTCATATCTGCAAAATAATAGGATGTCAAAAAAAAAAAAAAAGAAAAAAAAAGGACGGTTATTCCCTTGATAAATTATACAGTGTACACCCTTGATTCTCTCACCAATGTTTAAACTTTATTGTTTTAAAAAAGTGATGATTAGAATTTTAATAAAACCCAAATACATAAAAGTGGATTTAGTACAAGTTTTCTCTTTCTTTATTCTTCAGAATTGGCAACAGTATAGTTCATCATTGATATTTTGGTGCTGGCATCAGTATATGTGGCCTATGAAATTTTATCATAGGTATTGTATTGGATAAGAAATTAATTAAAATCAACCTTCTTCACTTTTACAAAAATTCACAATGAAATCCTGGTTTTCCCAAATAGAAAAAGGATTGACCATGTGCTTAAGTAATCTGAAACCAGATTTTTGCAAATAGGTGTTAAATTGATTTTTGAACAATGGGATGGACTTGTAAGACTTGAGGACTTTGCAAGCAAGTTGAAAATCTGAATACTATAAAAGGCCCTCAGCTACAAACACAGACAGATGGAGACAAAAGAATTAAAATGTAACTTCAACTTCAAGTGACTCACTCAGACATTGTCCTATTTCTCTTTATCTCTTTCAACAATTACTACTACAAACAATTTCTTCAACTCTCATATCCTCAAGTTTATCATTGAACAGCTCTATTCATAACTTCTTTATAATGTTTTCAATTGAACATTAATTTCTACAAATTCTTGTTATTCCTCCTTTTAATAAATTTCTATTTTTAAATACAAAATGTATATTTTATTCTTACATTATTCCACACTATTGCCAACAAACAACCTTCTGATAAAAACCTGATTATAATTTTGATGATAATTCTGCATAAAACTTGTAAGCTGTAGGGAGTTTGGTTAAGTCTCACACAAAAGGCCGAATCAAAGAAACGTTAACCAGCTCCCATACGCTACAGTATCATGTGGCCTAGTGGCCTACCCTAAAAAGCGTATAAGGCAGAAAAAACTGTCTGGTAAAGGGTTAGGGAAAATAATTAGTTTCAAATAAATAACCGAATAATACTTATCTATAAATTATATACTCTTACTAAGGTAGGACACATTCAAATTGGGTATACCAGATTCAAAGAGGTAGGCCACATGGTAAATAATGAATTTGCATTGTAGTTGGGTTAAAGTTAAATATTTTAATAATTATAAAATTGTTTATAAATTTTTAAGTAAAAAGATTTCTTTTCAAATTTATTTCTTATAGATACCTCTTTAATCCTTGATTATCAGTTTATAAAATGGTCAATAATAAACAATATAAACATGAATAAAGGTAATTAATCACATTGTTCTATTTTTATAATCTTATTCTTAAATAAACATTGCCAAGGGAGTCAAAAATTTGAATAGCAGTGTCATGTGCATAACCGTCTTCTTGACACCATTTTTTGCAGACATAAAAGTTAAACATCATTGTTTTTCAATGCTAATTTTATACTTTTTGACACACTGTAAAAAATAGTTTTAAACAAGTTTTCAAACAGAAATGCAGAGTGCGATTGGTAAATTGTCGCCGTTGTATATTTTTTTAATTTCATGCATGCATATTGTAATAATATTGTTTTTGATTTTGCTGACTGCATCGTATAGTATAGTTAGTTGGGGACTATCTGTGAGAGACCAACAACACTTCTTGTAACACCGAAGATGAACTGAAGTCAAGGATAACAACAGAATTCTCCAACTTAAACAAGGAGACCATCCAGAAGAGTTGGGAGAGATTTCGAAGTTGTCTGGAGACCGTGGTTGAAGCCAGTAGCAGTTTTATTGAATAAATTTGTGCTTTAGTATTTCAAGATATTTCTGTGAAATTTTGGTAAATACATGTTAAAATGAAATATTAGTTTTATTTTTATTTATTTATTTTTTTTTATACAATTTAAGCGACAATTTATCCATCGCACCCTCTATTTCTGTTTTTATTGAAGAGTACACAAATATTTTATTGTTACATCAAACTTGTCTGTAAATCTTTCTTACTGATAGCACAGAAAGGATGCAATTATCTTTTTACAAGTTTTTTTAAGCCAGTAGTTTGTACACAGGACTGCAATGCTGCTTCATTTTCAATAGTGTCAGGTGAATTTATATGGGGTTGTGGCATTAGTTTGATTTGATTCTCTTTTACATGTCACTTTGTTGCAAATGTTGTATATTTATGCTTACTTTGAGGTTGCTACAAGAGATTCAAGAGAATCTCACAAAGTGGTGCGTGTTCATTCATTGTTAAGAGTGTTTTTAAAGATGTACATTGAATGACATTAATTGTTTTATGTTCATATTTTGATGCATTTTTCTATGAATCTTTTAGAGAAGCTACAATTTAACACATTTTTTAAGTCATAAGCTTACAAATTAGCTAGATCTTTTTCTGAAATACTCTATATCAAAACTTGTTGACTAGTGTGAATGCTACGAAAACAAAAATAGAAATAAAAAAGTCACTCTTTGTGTAGGGGTTCCGAGCATCACGTCTGGCTATCAAAACAAATCTTGAAATATAAAAAATATAAAAAGAGTTAATTACAGATGTTGCCACAAAAGCAAAAGCATGGCAGAAACAGATTCATGATCCACTCCATAAGGATGCCACTCCTGACACTGATATCAGTCACAAACCAATGGGCAATCTGTCAACATCACTGCCAGTCCCTTTTGAGAACTGACCTGGCACATGCAGCAACTGCAGGCTCTACTGACTCTCCCCATCTTCCAAGTCACTTCTCACACCCACAAAGACACATTCCAGCTAAATCCTCTATATCAGTTATTCAAAAAACTTTATCTTAACAATTGTTGTCTTCTTTTTTTTTCAGCTCACCATTGGCACTTGTTTCATTTGTTCTTTTATGTTACTATACTTGCATTTACACGGAACCAAAGCCAAGAAATTTAGGTATTATTAACCGTATCTCAATGACACCAGATTCCATAGAAATAGTGGCCCCATAATTGGAATAAAAGCATAACCCATAATTGAAAAATGGAGATTTTTTGACAGGAAGGTTGATTCTGAGAATGGTAGTGGGATTTCTAGCAATTGCCATGCTGGTTCGTTCGGAACAATCAGTCAGTTAAGTGCCATATGTGAAACACGCTTGGGCAATCATGTCTTGAATGAGACATGACTGACTGGGTAGAAGATTATTGCGCAGTAGGTTGCCATTGCTTTCTGCGGTAGACTGGTTGCCAACCAAGGCTATAGAACCCAATCTGTCCTGTTATTTAACCCACAATTGGAGGTAAGAGACGGATTAATACCTTTCCCAAGGGTATTTGCATGTAAGTGAATGCAATGAATTAAACTGGAATTTGAACTTGGCTCTCCGATTTCTTGTTCTGAGCCAATATCCATTGCACCACAATGCACTTCGTCTGGGTAATGTTGATAAATATAGTCTTCTGGATCAGTTAAAAAGTAGAACTCATAAGTGTGAAAAACCTGAAAACAACAACAAAAAAAAAAAAAGGGTCAGAAATGAATAAGCAAAAGATACCTCAGTAGTCACTCCAGTATAAATATATTTCTTGTGAGTGATTTCACTTATCATGATGGACAGGTATTCTCTCAACAAGGCTCCTTGGCCCTAAATGTCTATTGGGACTCAAGTTCACACCAAAACTCAACCATCACTAAAGATGCTGCAAAAATGGCCAGTTCCTTGTACAGCTCCAGTAAGTATTTGACTCAGCCTTTGAAATTTTCACTCGCTCGATTGACTCAGTTAATTAAAAGCTTTAATTGGGCAATTAGAGTTTATTGCTTTACTCATCTGCGGTAGATTAAAAATCTTGCAATGAAATGTGTCCCTTCAAATATAGAAAAAGGAAATCTGATTCCTTTTACAACCCAAAAGTATGCCATTAAAGATTCACAAGAATGACCTACAATGACATTATTGAACTCTTTGGTCTTATACATGGCACCTGATTTACTTCAAATGTGTGGTAAAACAAAAGACAGTGACATCCCACACTCAAAGCAAGAGCTGACAAATGGAATTTAGATTGACAAGCTCCTGTCTTGCTTTTATCATCCTGGTCAGTGTAAACATTCGTTTAATTAACACTTCTAGAGTGGAGTCAAAATGTCTATCAGCCAGATTAAAGATGCTCAGATTTTTAGAAAGTCATTTGGAAAAATATTATCCTTGACTTAACATCTATATTTCCTCCCCACTTACGAAAAGTAAAAAATGAACATTTGAAAGCATGAAAAAAAAAAAAAAAAAAAAAAGTACACATACTTCTTTCAACGATGCACCAAAAAAACAAATTATACAAGTAATTTTTTATAGAATATCATTGAGAAAATCAGATTTGTTATTTTTTATCATCTATGAGAGAGGGAAGGTTGTAGTCAAACAGAAGAAAGAAACTACGAATTTAGGTACCTCTACTCAATTGCCAAAAAAACAGCCTATCATGATGTTAAAACTTAATAAAAAAGTTTTATCATCAAAATATTCATGCTATTATTAAGAGGAAAGATCAAATCTTGTTATTACTTTAAAAAACTTTTAAAATCCTTTCTAACACATTCGAAATTTTAATTCACACAATGTTTATGTAAGGTGACTATTAAGAAAATGGTGTTGGTTGAGTAAAATGATTTTGGAGTGAGTAAATTTTCCCTTGCTCTCGATCGCTGGTCAAGTGCTTTCTTTTTCAAATCTCAAAGGCTGCTCCTGCTATGCTCCGTCTTTATAAGAGCCAGATCAGACCAAAAATAGAATACTGCTGTCATAGCTGCCCAGTCCTCACTTGCTAGTGCTGATAGAGTTCAAAAGCATCTATGCAGACTTGTGGGTGATGAATTATTTTCCAACCGACAATCCCTTTCACACGAACAAATTATTGCAAGCCTCTTACTCCTCTATTACTATTTCCATGGCAAATGTTCTGATCAGCTACCTTCCTTATTTTTTGTAGGTCTAACATGCACAGCTAAAACCTGTCATGTTATGTACACTGGGAGAAATCATTGTTACCTTTATATTCCATTAGTAAGAAGGAAGTTCCACTCAGACAAGTTCTTTCCAAAAACTACTACTTTGTAAAATGGAGTCCTGGTCACTACAACCTCATAAATTGTATTACATATGCTCATACAACCTCTTTGAGTAACTCTGTAGCTTGAGCGACTCTTGGGCCTTGTATTTGGGGAACATTAGTTTAAAAAATCAAATTGTGTTATGTTTTGTTCAAAGACTTTAATCATTTTGAAGTTATTTTTCTTGCTTTTTTTCTTTATCTTAGTTGTTATTTTTTTTTTAAGAAATAAATAAAAATAAAATTTCCCAGAAAAGGCAACTGAAGTGAGAAGAAAAGAAAAATTAGAAGAATATTTATTAAAATAAAAAAACAAATTGTAAGACTGAAGCTATAAGTCTTGAAAAATTGTTAGCTTGTTTATCAATTCATCAAATGAGGAAGAAAAAAAAGAAGAAAGTTGGGGGTATGATGGCCAGATAAAAATGAAAAGGAAACCAGGTGAAAGAGAAAAAAATTAGAATAATGTGCTGTTTGTATATAACTTTTTGTTGTAATGAAACAGATATAAAATAAGTCAATCCCACTTTAACCTTTTGTACTCAGCAATATCATAAGTATCCATTGGGTATAAATGGTCAGACAACTACACTATCATCATCTTTAATTTTCAGTTAGTCATTTCCCTGGTGCCATAGTAGGATATGACAACACTAGTGTAAAGTTCAACCACACTGTTGTCTGATGATCAGAGTTGCATGCAGTGGCTGTACAAACATTTTATTTGACAAATGAAGTCACCTACATACAGAGTGCTAAAGGTTAATTTGAACATCTGATCTAAAAGTAACCAGGTAAGTGTTATACCCACAATGCTACTGTTCTTTTGCTTGAGCAGAATTTGTTTTTTTTATCATCTCACCCTAACTAAAGTAATAAAATCACTAAGATGCAAAGGGTTACTGAGAGTGAAAGAAATTGAAAAAATGCTGAGGAGGGAGAGAACATTAAAAACCAGGATTCATGGAGACAGAAAATGATGATTGTTATTGATCTTCAGAATTTTAAAAAGAGCATAGCTAACAGGAAAGCAAGAAGGCATCTGACCAAATGTATCAGCAAAATTTGATGCATGGACAAATGGTTTACTTGCAAATTATAAGTTTTAGCAGAGTGCACAGAAATGACATTGATCCTAAGCAGAAGCACCAACCCATATATTAACTTATTTCATCACTTTTTATGGATATTAAATATATTGTGATACAGTCAAATTTTACATGGCAAGAGGAAGATTAAAAAAAAAAAGAATAGAGAAAGAAAAAAAAGAGAAGGTAAAAATAGAGAGAGAAAAGAGAAAGAATAGAGAGAAAAAATAGAGAAAGAAAAAGAGAAAGAATAAAGAAAGAAAAAGAGAGAAAGAATAAAGAAAGAAAAAGAGAAAGAAAAAATAAAGAAAGAAAAAGAGAAAGAAAAAATAAAGAAAGAAAAAGAGAAAGAAAAAATAAAGAAAGAAAAAGAGAAAGAAAAAATAAAGAAAGAAAAAGAGAAAGACAAAGAGAGAAAGGATAGAGGGAAAGAAAAGAGAGAAAGGATAGAGGGGAAGAAAAGAGGGAAAGAAAAGAGAGAAAGAATAGAGGGGAAGCAGTAGAAAATATTTGTGCATTCTTTATTCCTTTCTTGCATATGAAATACACCAATACTTGTATAATGTCTAGATAAAAACATGAGCAGGGTTGGGAGAAATAAGGGAGAGAATGAGAAGATACAGGCTAAAGGTGAAAGAATAACAGCCATGAAATAATGGATAATCATGGTTGTCCAACAAATCCAAGCCAGTTGCCTTTAACATGATTTTCACATAAAATTTTCAAAGTTAGAAAACTATAACAGAATGATTTTATTTTTAATATAAATTCTTTATTTTAAAATCAGTGAATGAATTGCATTAATCAACAAAAATATCCAAACATAATATAAAATTTATAAATAAATTTATGATATTTAAATTATATATTTTCTTTTTAGTTCTCTTTATACACAGTTCTCCAAACTGGACATTTTTTTTCCATAATTGTTTTCAAAAGGAATTGGTTTTTGAAATAATCAAATTTCTGTTTCAGCATCTGCAACAAGTTCATAATCCAAGAGGTGAGCAAACATTGAAGTGTCTTTTTCCATTGTGAACCGTGCAATGACTTTAGTTGTCCCTGCCATGTTTGGCATAAGGACACTTCCTTCCCAAGAATAACCAATTCTTCTCTTCAGATGGGTCCAGATTTCACCATTGACAACAAACACCTCAACTGCACGGGGAATTTCCAATCGAAACATGTATCTACGTCCTGTGAGCAAATCCCCAGAGAGCGGTTCATATAATGTACATTTTTGCCAGCGGTGAAAAGTGTTAGGAAACACATTGACTGCAGGATTAGGTTCTTGGCAAACAACAAGATAACGATAAATGCACTCCAGTGTTTGGGTATCATCTTTGTCGCCAGCTCCATAGAGTGAAAAAATGTAAAATCCTTCATGTGGACAACGAATCATATAGGTAGCTCCCTTGTCGGTCCGGGAACGAAGGAAGACATATCTATCGATATCTGTGATTGAACCATCGTTCATATCAAAATATTGAAAAGAATGTGTGATCTTTACTTCCTGACCCATTTTAAAGACAATTTCCAGAGTATCGTTATTACTTACAATTAACGGATCAGGGTGAGATTCCATAGTGATGTTAAGGGCTTCCATTGCAGGGGTGGCTCCAAAAAATGGAACAGGTGGATATGGTGGTGCTGGTGGACCCAGCAGTCTTTTACAGTTGATGAGAAAAGAGCAAGCACTTTCCAAACACTCAGAATGCCAGAAATCACCAATATAGACAGAAAAATAGTAGAGACCAGTTCGTGGTAGACTAACTGTAAATATAGCTTCATTCTTGATAAGGCGTAATAACGTTCTTCCTTCCATGTCTTTTTTATCTTGGCTCTTATCAAATGGTTCCAACATGGAACCAAAGCCAAGAATTTTAGGTATTATTAACCGTATCTCAATGACACCAGATTCTGTAGAAATAGTGGCCCCATAATTGGAATAAAAGCGTAACCCATAATTGAAAAATGGAGATTTTACGACAGGAAGGTTGATAAACTCTGAGAATGGTAGTGGGATTTCTAGCAATTGCCATGCTGGTTCGTCTGGGTAATGTTGATAAATGTAGTCTTCTGGATCAGTTAGAAAGTAGAACTCATCATAAGTGTGAAAAACCTGAAAAAAAAAAAAAAAAAAAAAAAAAGGTCAGAAATGAATAAGCAAAGATATATATCCTAAAAATGTAGCTTTATTCTATAATTAATGATAGATTAAACAAAAGATACATGCGATATTTAAAACGAGTGTGCCTGTGCCATAAAAAATGATGGTAACATATTTATGTACCTACTATTGAGTGTCTTACATTAAAACATAAGAAAAAAATAATACAAATTGCCGAATGTGACAGGACACACACACACACACACACACACACACACACACAAAAAGTGGTCTTTATTATAATAAAGAGGATTAGTGATGAAAAATTTTTGTATGAACAAATATTTATTTACATCAATTGCACTTAGATTATTATCCTCATGTTTGTTATTATCACAATGTTTTGGCCATTAAGCTCTCTGGCTTTCTTCACATAACCTTTAGGGAATTTAAAACTGAACCCATTATTTAATTTATGGGGCTAGACTGTTCATCTGCCAATTTACTTGTCTAGGATATCGTTTTTATTTAGAACTGCTCAGTTATTGCTTGTCCTGTTTCCATAGTCTGCAAACTCACTAAATTCATGAACCAACATTTTAATTAAAGCTCATGAATTTGATGATAACTGAGTTTAATCTCTGGGCTGAGAATGGAAATGGGATGAGCAATAACTGAGTAATACAAGATGAGATATTCCTAGACAGGCATAATGGAATGAGAACAAATACTCGTCCCCACAAAAAACAGAAATTTATTTTTCTGATTTATTTTGAAAATTAATGGGAGTAATGATCTTAAACAAATAATACAACTCAATTCAACAGAATTGCCATAGACTGAGGCAAAGAAGACAAATTTAGTTTTCTGTTTAGTTTTCAGATTCTACAAAACATTTAGTGGGTATAGCTGTAAGTGGATTTATTCAATGTTATTGCTTAAAAAGATCACAAAAAATCTTATTTTCAATTATCAATGAAAGTTTAAAATGTGGAAGTTATTTTCCTTTATCAATATTTGGAAATGTTGGCGGACCTGTACAACATTACCACCACCTGTAAATTTGTTATTTTTTTTTTTTACTTTTTTCAGTGCAATATGATTGATTAGACCCTACATTTTCTGATTATCAAAAAAAATTTGGAAAAATATTATTTTAGATTTTTAGGGGGTGCTCAGCTTCTCATACAACCTTATAGTAAATCGATCCTCCATTTTGTAAACACTCACATTGGAAGATTACAATTTGAAGATTGACAAACCCATGGAAAATTTTTAATCGTCCCAACTTCATATCAATGAAAAATAAGTTATTTGAAACATTAAAAAAAAAAAAGTTTTATTCCTATTGTAAAAAAATTTGGAATGAAAAATATGACATGTAAAACATTAAAAAGAAAAAAAAATGTAAACTTTATGTACTAATTGATAAGAATACACAGAAAAAAGTAAAAAAAAAAAAAAAAAGATAATCAACAATTTTACAGGTGGTGGTATGTTGTACAGGTCCACTGAAATGTTTATAAAAGGGATTATTATATTTTAAGAATATTTTAGATAAGACACATTCTGTAATTTTCAGATGCAATTCAAGAGTTATTGAAAATATTGAGAGGTTTATCTGTGTTACACATATTGTTTCGGGATTTGGCTTAATGGGTTTGCCAAATTAGTATATGTTTGCTAATATACAGTGACGTGCCAAAAGTCATAGGAGAGCAGTATGTAAAGGTAACGGTAGTTAGTGCCAACATACCTTGATGTCACAGAAATAATTTTTTCTTTTCTTAATTCCTGTTCTTTAATTGTTCTCTTGCTTTAATAATGTTTTTCTTTTTTTTCATAGTCTTTCACACTTGGTAATGTTTTCAGTCTTAGTGGCTTTATTTTCTTACTTAAAAAAAAATAAACTAATAGCCAAACTAAAAATAGCCAAATAATGCCCATTCTCCCCAAAATGGGCTTTTAATATTGGTTAAGGTTTTCTTTAGTTTTTTTTTTAACAAGAAATTTCTGGTCTGGTCTTCCAAACATCAAGAGCATGTCCTATGACTGAGAAAAAGCTGGTGTTATATAGCTCTTAGTACTGGATCCACACTGACTATTGGCTAATACCTGCCTATTATCATTGATATGTAGATATTGTTAGTGCCACTTACTGTCCTCTCTCAACAGCCAACTGTGAAAGAGGACGTAACTCTTGCTGCTTATTGCATCACAAACTCAGGGTCTCTTGGGCTGAATCAATTCTCCATTCCAATGAACTTTTCTCAAACTTTCCAATATCAAATACAGATAAAGTAAATAAAAATTCACGAATCGTGCAGAATTAAAAACAAAAATTCCTACAACATTAAGACAAATGAGATATTCTAAAAATAAAAATAAAAATCTCACTTGTGGCAGGTCATCTTTATGTCCTGAAATGTGTCTTGCAGCCCAAGTACAATTTATAAATCTCCAGGAACCATCAACAGCAACAGCAGTCCAGGAATTTCGAAATGCATTGCCCTCTATGCGCATACCAGGCTTATAACCAGCCCCTTTTGAGTAACCAATTATAATTTCACAGTGAAGTCCTGCAAAACTATAAGAAAAAAAAACATTAATTTTGAGAAAATTTTTAAAAAAAAAGGAGAGAGAATTTAACACCATGTTAGAACTAAATGCTTCAATGTTTATCTTTTATTTACCCTATTAAGTAATTTGGCTATTATATTTAAAAAGTGTATTAAAAATAAGAGAAAAAGAGTATTTAAAATTAGGAAAAAACAAAAAAAAACAGTCAATGTTAGTTATACTAGTTTTGTTGTACAGGGTGTGTCCATAAAGTCTGGACCCACAGGAAGTCTCATAAACTATATTCTTTTTCTTTTTACCCCCACAGATTAAGCATGGTTTTGTTAAAAGAAGAAAGAATTAATTTCTTTTTCTAGTTATGCTAATGGAGAAAGTGTATTCAATGAAAATCACAAATGCCACACACTTAATTGAATATATAAAGAGTGAATAGGCTAAAATTGATGGCAATGTAGAATTATTACATTGAGTTCATGTGAATCTTGCAAAGCGTGTCAAACTTTGCATCAAAAATGATGAAAATCATAATGAAGATGTTATTTGTTAATATTCCAATTTAATAAAATGTTATGAAAAATTTAATTTCTTGAAAATATGTATTTTTGCCTATGTATCCAGATTTTGTGCGCTGTGGTACAGTGGATATCGACTTGGAACGACAAATCGGGGAGCTGAGTTTGAATTCCATGCACAAATACTTTTGGGAAAAATATTAATCTGTCCCTTCCCCCCAGTTATGGGTTAAATAACAGGACAGATTGGGTTCTATAGCCTTGGCTGGCAACCAGTCTACAGCAAAAAGCAATGGATAATCTGTGGTATAATCTTCTACCCAGTCAGTCATGTCTTTTTTGAGACATGATCGCCCAAGCGTGTATTACGTGTGGCACTAAACTGACTGAACCAGATTTTAGGGATGCTGTGTATAGTACAGTTCAAACATTGATTATTAAGACATTCACTGTTACCTTGGCTATTTGAACTATTACATAATTAACTTTGTGTTTTTATTAGTTACTATTAGAATTTGCTATATAAGATTACATATGCTTTATTTTGGTAAATAAAAATATATTACAACATTCATGACTGTCTTGGGTATTTGAAGCCTTATATAATTCTGTTTGTTTTCATTAGAACTACCATTAGAGACTGCTATATAAGACTCAGTTAAGTGTCATACGTGATACACACTTGGGCGATCATGTCTTGAAAGAGACATGACTGACTGGGCAGAAAGATTTTCCCACAGTAGGTTGCCATTACTTTTTGCAGTAGACTGGTTGCCAACCAAGGCTATAAAATCTGAGCTGTCCTGCTATTTAACCCATAGCTGGAAGAGACTGATTAAAACCTTTCGCAAGGTATTAGCACGCAACTGGAATTTGAACTCGGCTCTCCAATTTCTTGTTTTGTGCTGATATCCATTCACTGCACCACAATGACTAATTATACTTTATTTTAGTAAATAAAAATATATTCCCACATTCATGGCTGTCTTGGGTATTTGAAGCCTTACATAATTCTATTTATGTTTTTATTAGAGCTATCATTAGAAATTGTTATATTAATTATCTACACTTTATTTTGGCAAATAAAATTTCATTTATTAAACTATAAAGAAGGATGCAAATATGAATTGTCAGTGTTTATTTTAAATTTTCTCTACCATACATATAAAAATAATAATTAACAGCTGTTCAAATGAAGATATTAGTAGTGGTAACAATAATAGCAAAAGGCTTTTATTGTTATTCAGAGAAATAATTGATGAAAAATGACATCTATTTAATCTCAAATACTTAATATTGATATTTTTTTTTTTAAATCATATCACCATGAGCAAGGCAGTAACGCCACCGATGTGCAAGGGGGCTACGTAAGAGTGAAAAGACTGGGAAAGAGAAAGCCGGAAACCACATCCTAAACAGGGAACAAAGGATGAGCCTCTTCACCTGTTCAATAGATGAGGGTGGAGTGTGAACCGGGCGATAGTTTAGTCTATCTATTCTAATTGAAAAAAAAAAAAAAAAAAAAGAAAAGAGTGAAAAGGTTGGAAGAGAGAAAGCCGGAAACCACATCCTAAACAGGGAACAAGGGATGAGCCTCTTCACCTGTTCAATAGATGAGGGTGGAGTGTGAACCGGGCGATAGTTTAGTCTATCTATTCCAATTGAAAAAAAAAAAAAAAAAATAGTAAAAAAAAGAATGCTGGAATGCCACTCATAAAAAAAAAAAAAATAAAGGAAACACAAAAAGGAAACAAAACAAAAGAGCCTAAAAAAAAATGAAAGGAAAAAAAAAAAAAAATTCCAATGGAAAAAAAGCAACGAAAGAAAAAGAAAAACATAAAACAACAAAATTTAGCAAAAATCAAGAAATTTCCACCCCAAATTAAGCATGTTTTTTGCTCAATATGGCAAGACAGAAACTGTATAACATATTGCCATTGTCTTAAATAAAACCAAAGAATGAATACATATTTATCACAGGCAATATGTGCATGTGAATCGTGTAGCAGGATATCTGATAATGACACATAAAATTAACAGTTGCCTGCTTGGCTGTTGATGTATTTTCCATGAAGTGTTCAATTTCAGACAAAAACCAGTATTCCAAATGCTGATTTTCAAAGCAAAGCCCTGTAACAGACTAAACTAAGTTGATAAATATCAAGTCGTAATTAATGTTAATAGAATTCAAGAAAAAAAACTATTGTTTAAGAAATCAATCAAGATATTTCCTGGGGTTTAGTTCTAAAAGTAGGCAAAAAATCAGTCTCTGAAATC
The DNA here is from genome assembly GCA_037127315.1 of Ascarosepion bandense. NCBI lineage: Eukaryota > Metazoa > Mollusca > Cephalopoda > Sepiida > Sepiidae > Ascarosepion > Ascarosepion bandense. Next base: position 1,284,220 of record JBBBDQ010001171.1, on the reverse strand, counting down.
TGTTTGTTTTAGTGTAATTTGGATTAGAGAATCTCACAGTTTCTGATATCCTATTTTTTTTCTTTTAAAAATGTGGTCAACAAACCTTCTTTAACTTGATTCCTATTGTTAAAAATATCAGTCAGAAAATTTAATTTCTAACCTTATGAAACACCAGGCTTTATCTGGGTATAAAGGTTTCTCTGGGTTGAATATTTAACCAATTCTCTTGCAACTCTTAAAACTAAATGGGGTAAAAAGATAGTTTCTATAATACTTAAGTGAACTGTATATTCCTGCAGAACATCATTCATTTCAACTTCTTAGTTTTATCTTTAACCACAGAATTTTATCAACTAAACTACAGTGTGATTTGTATTAAAATGAAATCAAAATTAAAAGAGATTTTACTCTCAGAGGAGCACTAAGTTACATGTGCATTCTGGGTTTTCAACCAACAATATAAACACAGCTTTGAATCCTTCCAAAGCAATCTCTGGCTACAAGGAAGAACAATCATAACCCTTAAACTTTGATTAAGCAACAGGAAGATGGTCAACTCAGAAAGAAGAAGTATAATCATAATGAGCAGTTAAAGACTGCAAACTTCGACCAAGGCAATATCAACATCACCTCAGCAAATAGCAAGAAATGATTATTAAAATGAGAACTCTCAAGAGTGAAAATACCGAAAATGAACTGGACTGCTGTCAAAATTAAATGCACATTTATAATGAAATGTAAAGTTAAAAACAAAAAAAACAACAAAAAACAAAAAAAACAACAAAAAACAAAAAAAAACAACAAAAAACAAACAGAAACATTATCCCATACTGGATTAAACCAAAAAAAAAAAAAAAAAAAAAAATCTAATCAGTTCATGCCACTCATGAGGCCAATCGTTTCTGTAAGTTTCATTTGAATCCATCCCATGGGTCTTGATATATCTTGACCATGGACTGACAGACAAACGAATGTGAATGAAAACAATATGAAAAGGTAATAATAATAAAAGCAAGGATGCATGGTGCTATTTCAGTGTATTACATCTTCCCAGTGGCTGAGGATGATCCTCTATTCCTTAAAGAACACATGACAAACCTCTTTCAATCCACCTTTGATTTTACACCTTTCCATATCTTATCAGGTGGATGACTTCATAATTCCAAAGAAATAACCACTTCATCATTCATCAGGGAATATTGAACATAGTGACAACAAGAATTCCACCCAACATTATTTGTCTACATTTCTGAGATAAGGTATCAACATTATTTACATTGTTTAGACTATTCTCATCTTTATGGTCATATTCATAACGTTTTGGCCATCGTACACACCAGCTTTCTTCAGGTGACTGAAATTTTGAACTGAACCCTTTATTTTGATCACTAAGGTAGATTGTTCTTGTCCCATGAGTCATGCCACTTCTGGATGTTTTAGTTATCTCCATTTAACTCAACTCTTTGTTCTTCCAGGTATTGAACTAACAACTCTTTGGGTCAAGTCACTGGATCCAATCAATGCTTTTATTCTCTGAACCATGTTTTCTTGAGGATATAAATATTTGTATAAAATAAATAAATCCCAATAAAGGGTTCATTCAGTTCAAAATTTCAGTCACCTGAAGAGGGTCAGAGTGCACAACAGACAAAACATCATAAATATGACAAAGATGAGAAGAACAGGTCGAACAATGTAAACAGTTCTCCCAACATATGATTATTTAGTGCCATGACCCAAATGTACCCTCCATCCTGGAAATAAACAAAAAATTAGCATGTACTGCCACAAAAAGTGTGACTTTAGTTTGGAGTTTGACCAAAGAAACATTTTACAAAACAAAACAAAGAAATCTTAAACAACTGAAAGAAAGAATAACACGAGAATTTGAAATTTTGAAAAAGGATCATGAATTGAGGAGAACGTTTTGCTATGTATAAGAGGTGTCAAATCTGTTTTGAATAAAGAAGTCAGTTTGAACACTTAACTTGGTTTTAATTTATTTAATGTACACTTTATAAACATGTTATTTAGTTGAAATTTGTTGGTTGGTTGTTCTGTTTTTATGGCAAATCAACCTCGGCAGGTCATTTATTGCCAACTAAATTTTTATTTATTTATTGCTGGTAATACCTTTTTCTTTCAACAATTTATTGTTGTTTTTTATATAAGTTTTGTGTCAAGTAATATTTTTTCTTTTTGAGTATCAAGATTCATTGGGATTTGTTTTTAAGCGCAGGGTCCCCAAGTCCTACCATTGTTATTTAACCCATAACTGGAGGGAAGGGACGGATTAATACCTTACCCAAGGGTACCAGTGCTGAAGTAAATGCAGGGTATTCAACTGGAATTCAAACCCGGCTCACTGATTTCTCTTTCCGAGCCGATATCCACTGCACCACAATGCACATCCGTCACTAAACGCTTACAGCACCTGGTATTCCCAAGTGGTCACCCATCTAAGTACTGACCAGGATCAACGTTGCTTAACTTCGGTGATCGAGCGAGAACCAGTGTATTCAACGTGATATGGCCGTAAGCTTGAAATTTGTCTTAATAAAATGTATGTTAAAAAATATTACAGCAAAGTAGTTTTTGGCCTACAGACATATCTTTTTATAATATTCTTTTATAAATCTACAGAAGATTTATTTTAGCCATACAAATACATATACACCAAACTTCAAAGAAACATTATAGGAATAATGCTCAGAAAAATTATTTTAAAATTTAAGTTTTAAAATGTTAAATGTGAACTTAAAAAGGAAGAACAACTTCTTCATTATTCACATTATCCTCATCTATGTTGTTATTTACAGGATAATACTCAGTGGATTAAAGTGTTTTTTCATGAATTTGGTGACTTAGCAATTGTGAGTTCAATCTCTGGGCTGGATAGTGGGTAGTTGAAGTCAATGAAAGCAGGACAAGAATAACTGAGCAGTACTAAAAAAGAGAATTAAATGAGATATCCATACACATAATCAGTGGAATGAGAACAGTTTTTCCCCATAGATTAAATAAAGGGTTCCGTTCAGAGTTCCCTGTAGGTTACCCAGATCGATATATATCTGATGAAGGCTGGACAGCCCAACAGCCGAAACATTGTGGTAACAACAACTAAGATGAGGACAATAGCCTGAATGTGAATTAGGGACCTCCACTTTTTTGTGATAATTTTCTTGAAGTTTTCATGTTAGCTTTAATTAAAAACTGAACAATTAAATGTAGTATTTCCAGTAAGTAAAATACTCTGTAGCATAAAGCATAATTTTAAACAGAAATTATATTGATTGAAATCTATTCAATTTGGTGGTGGTGTGGGGGAGTAAAATAGCTGATTAGTGCTTTTTTTTTTAGTGATCTTTTATTGCAACATAATTGTCTTTAAAAAATCTTCCAAAAATATACCTTTCTGAAATTTTATCTGAGGAATATTAGCTGATTTAAAGTATAAATAATTTGATTTGAAGCAAATATTATTTACTTTAAGTTGAAAATAATAGAATAATGGATTTTTAAAACAAAAAGTTGTGTTGATTTACGGACCTTTTAATGCTCGTCAATCAATTAACAATCACAGAAAATGTGTTGAGAGTTTTATGTTGTTCTATAGAGACTTTATCTGTTAAAACATAATTTAAGAAAATGATACATGAAGATTTGTTTTATATAATTTTTAAGTACTCAGTAATCTTAAAAATGTTGAAAATATTCTCTGTAATCTAATTTTTGGAATGTTGACTTTAAATTTAATACAGTCATCAATCTCATTTTCTGATAATGTCATGTATAGTCAGCCATACTTACAAAATGAGCACATTTTATACACATAAAAAAATGAAAAGTTATTTTAAAAATCTCACTGAAATGATTTGTAAGAAGTTTTTCAATTTTCGCTTAGTAAATATAGCCTTAACTTAACCTAATGTGGACAAAGTTTTGAAGAATTTTTTAAAAAGATTTTTGAAACTTTATAAATTAAAAATGAAAACAATTCTTGTAAAAATTCATTATTCATTGAAAAATTTTTTGTTTCAGACTATAATGTTTTTAATATATATTATTTATAAAAGCAATTAAAAGCTTATCTAATTAAATAATGTGATGGTTTTTATTTTTCTATTCAGAACAGATTTTCGGGAAATCCTGAAAGTTTCATTAAAATCTGACATTTGATTTTTGCAAGAATTTCCAAATTAATATGTTATTTTACCAGAAACAAAAGTGCTAAAATTCTCATAGTCAGCTCTGGTACCCTACTGAGAAAAAAAAAGTTTTTTTAACCAAACTTTTGAACATGTCAGAGAGGATTAAAATATATAAAAAATAATAATATGACACTTTCATTTAAGTGTCAAAAAGTTGACTGGCGAAATTAATTAAATGAAAATTAATTAAATAATAATTAATTAAATCATTATAGTAATTATTTTATTAAACCATTATGAAAATAAGTTCATTCTGGATATCCAACATTTTTAAGAATCAGGTGTAGTAAACTGAGGTCATTAAGTATAAAGATATCTAGACCCAAGCTGACCTATAAACTGTCACTAAAACAAAACACTCTGCAGGTGTAATGGCATGTCAAAAATTACTTCAATTTCAAAATATAAACATATTTTGAGTGTGGCAAACAGGTGGGTTGCTTCACCCGGGGTGGGGGATCGAGTGCAAGTATGGCACAAGGTAATAAATCATTGATCAACCAACCACAGGGCCTGCTTCTTGTTAGCCCACCCCGATGACTGCGACTAATTGGCTGATTATCTAAACCAATCGAATGCAACCCAGGGGGGTTGTTACGACGATAGCCATTGGCCAGTGATCCCTATTGGCTGACCAATCAGGAGCTAATTATTCGGAATTCAGGCCCATAAATAGAGAAAAAATCGAGTCGGTCATTCTTCGCTACCCAGAACCGAATCCGTTGCCATTGCATACCCCATCAATGACACTGCCTAATTGCAGTTAAGATTTCTTTGAGTTAAAGAAACTTTTTCCGCCAGTCAACTATATTCACCCCTCACTTCGCGGTGTTTGTTTTAACTTGATAAGAAATTATTGTATACCAGTGTAAATAAATGTTTGTTACTGTTTATAACAAACGCTTTTCTTCATTTCTTTGATGGTGTGGCAACTATTCTTCTACTCCGATGCCAAATTCAACACTCCATCAACTGAATTGTATCCATCCCCCCTTTCGCGGATCTTGAAGCAACGTGGGCGCGAAAGGAATCAGAGAACAACCAGTCTGGAACATGTGGTAATCACGAAACCATCGGCCAACCAGGTATCGTGAAGATATAGTACCACAATAACATACTCTAGTCTTTTTCTTTTAATAATAACAAACATTTTAATAAAACTTTGTTTTTATTAAATTGGGGCTTTTTTTTTGTCATGCTATGAAGTTTTTAGCAAAAAGTGAAGGTTGATAATATAAATAGTGCAAGTAATGATAGCTCATCACAAAAATTCAGACAATTGTTGTCCAACTGCAAGAAAATTTTCTCTTGAACTTCAAAATTCTTTAGTCTCTCTGTAGCTGGCTGGTAACTAGAGCCTTCTTGATGTCAAAAAGTCTTTTCCTCTCATCTACTGACACGATTTGGTTTGGTTTATTTTGTTTTATGGCATATCAACCTCAATGGATTTCTAGTGACTTGAGGTCTATATTTGGAAAATTAGGCTCACAAGGCTCCCACCCATTTCGGTTGTTACTAAAGCTTGTCTCTCACTGGTCAGCATATACAAAAAAACAATTTACCATCAATTGGAAATGGATCCTTCACAAAATTTGTCATTTCTTAAATGCTGAACTGAAAAAGATATACAAGTGTAACAATATTAAATAATCCAAACAAAAGGACATTAACTCACCTACATAACTTTTTAAAGACCTGATGATAACTCTCTTTACCACTTTTTACGCCCTTCAGTAAAGAGAGTGAAGCATTTGGGTGCAAGATTTGTTTTACGGAATTCTTGCTTAAATCTTTTGCAATAAGCCAACGAAATAATACTCTGGAAAAAAAAAAGTTTAAAATTAAAATATTAACAAATTAAAAGAAAACATGCATTTACAATTAACAATCAAAATGCAAAATCAAATCTATTTTAAAATATGAAGCATATATTTGAACAAAGCAATATTACCTTAAATGTTTACAATTGACACATTGTCAACCATTATTAATGTAATGTTATTGTTGTATATTTTAATGAGAACAAGACTTAATCTCTCATGTGTAACATTAAATTTTATTCAACTGTGGACTTTGTTAAATTACTGTTAGCTAGTGGGTGTGTAAGAGACATGGTAGAGTAATGGAGAGTGTCTTGGATTGAAGAATTGGAGAACTGAGTTTGAGTTCCAGTTGAGTTCATTACATTCACTTACATGCTAATACTCTTTGGGAATGAGATTACTCCATGCTATGGGTAAATAGCAGGAGAGACTGGGTTCTATAGCTTTGGGTGGCAACTGGTCTAAGAGAAAGAAGAACTCTGAATTCAAAACCACCTCACCTGGAGGATAAGGGGGTTTATGTAGGGTTCACACCCCTACCTGTAAAAAAGAGTTACAAAAGCATTGATGACAACAAACCATCCCAGAACATAGTGCAATGGCGAGAGGTTGTCAATGGCCTATGCTCCACTGGGGAGCGATGGGCTAGTAGTTGTAGTAGTGGGTGTGTGGCTTTAGGTTTTTTCCGAATGTGGATTCTACATTCATGCCCATATGTAAGAAATGTCTCCCCTCAGGAGGGTGCCTATATATCTGCCTATCATATGATAATGGTAATATTAACCATTTCCCTTCAAGGAAACATTTGGCATTCATTAACTGAGCAGCCAGTACTGTTTTCAGTTGAAATTTATAAAAATCTTTCTCTTATAATAATTTCTCAGGAAAATAGGTTTTTTCAAGTCTAGTAGCTGTTATCAATCTTTCCAGTCGTGATAAAAATGTATTGGTCATTTTACTATATGTACTGTTGGTCATTTTTTTTGTATATAAAAATGTATTGCTAGTATTTTTACTATAATATATTTTTAATACTTATATAATTTTAAAAGTTTTTGGGGGTTTCGTTATTTGCTTATAGCTGGGACTCTAACAGGTTCTACCACCCTGGGTCAGGGTGGACTTGTGAACAACTGCAGTTAAGAGGTGGTTCCAAGCTCCTCAAAGCCTCCAATCTTCTGATCATAGACCTTGCTGCTGGGTGTAGTTTGTCATACCCAGAACTAGGCTTTTCGTGATTTCATTTTACATGTGAATAAAATCTATGAAATATATACATATTCTGAAAGATGACATTTCAACACATCTTTCATGAGCACATTATGAATTTTAAATGTTTTTATATTAAAAATGAAATGGAGAAAAATGAAATGTATTTTCTTCATTAGATGCTCTTGTTTCCAGAAAAAAAAAGTGTTGTTTATAGAGACGATACCACAGCTGAGCGCCCCATGGTAAATGGTTTGCTAGGTTCTGAAAATGTTGCAGTAGGCCTACAGTCCTTGACTGAAATGAAATTTTGATTAAAAATACCCCACATATTCAACATGAGTGTTGCAAGGCACTTGAAAATTTTGAACATGCAAATTGCTAACTAAAGTTATAAGAATTATCTAGATTTATAAAGCAGGTGATACAATAATGTAAAAAATAGAACAATGATACCATATTTAATGCTAAATAAAATCAAATTCCTGGCTCCAAATATGCATTTCTAATAAATTTAAAAAAAAAAGTTTTAAGCTGGATCAAACAAGGAACATGGATGAAGCTTCCATAATATCTTATATAGCATCCAACAATTTTTCCTTAACATTACCAGCAGAAATGTAGTGAGTGTTATATACACCATGAAATACTGAAAATTTTCAAATATGTATTACCTGACTTTTTCAAGTTCTGTTGTACAATTTCTTGTTAAGTCCCGTACAAGGTCAGTGAAATTATTATATTCCCGATTGGCAATCTGAGAGAGAAAAAAAAAATAAAAATAAATTAATAATGAAATTAGATTTTAAATTCCCTTTTTAAAATGTCTGCAAAAGTTTGTAATAACCCTATTATTATATAATTGTTACTGTCTGTAAAATATCATGAAAAAAAAACAGAGATGCACTAAATTGATGCTTAATCAAAGCTATATAGGAAAAATGCTAACCAGAAAGAAAAGAAAAATTAACTCTTGAACCAGTGAACTATATCCAAGTTCACATGAAATCATGGTAAGTAAAACCAGAGTTTTAATGTATTTTATGGTACATTTTTACAGTAAAATTCCAATTTAATTAGACACTATTATAATTGTTTTATAAAACATGAAAAATATACCAGATACAAAAGAACCCTTTTTATTATTGTTTTCCCCTATAAATATCTTTAAATAATACAGTACTTTTCTTTCAAGTTTATTTCATGTATTTAAATTTCTTTACCACATTGGAGGTAAAATGAATTTTATCATAAGTATGAAATCTTTTCCTTCTAGCTAAATATTGGTAACTTATTTTTTCTTGCACATATAATCCCAAGCAAGGCAGGACTGCTACTGGTGTACAGGGGGGGTTACAGTGAGAGAAAAAACAAGGTATAGTGGAGGTTGAAGAAAGGATAAGAGATGGATGGGAATCAAGGAGATAGATGGCAATTGGTGTTGCATTTAAATTTTTAGAGATTGTAGCTATCAGGGAAGCAAGCAAATGTTGATGCATTGAGTAAAAGATGTTCTTGATTCAGAGGAACTGGAAGCTACCATTTTAACAAATCCTGACTGTGTCTCGGGAACTCAGTAAGAAATTTAATGTTAGTCATACAACAGTCCTTTATAAATTGAAAAGGATTGGAAAGGTTTCAATGGTTGGGAAATGGGTCTCACACAACCTGTCTCCAGAAAATCACGAACAATGTTTCAATTGTTGTACGTCATTGCTTCCACAACTTCAAGCAACCTTATTAGACAGACTTGTTATTGGTGATAAGAAGTGGATTCTTTACTATAATGTTAAGTGTTGTCATCAATGGATCAGTCGATGAAACAGATCTGCTCAGCAATTAAGAGAACTTTATCCCAAAAAGATCACTGAGTGTATAGTGGGATATTCAAGGAATCATCCATTATGAACTGTTAAACAAGAATCAAACAATCAGTGCTGATCTCTATACCATCCGTGCTTAGTCAACAGAAAAGGAGTAATCCCCTATCATGATAACGCCCTCCTCAAACTGTATGAGTGACTAAAGATCTCTTAGAGGAGCTCAGTTGAGAAAAATTTCTTTATCCACTATATTTTCTTAATATTATTCCTTCTGGTTATCACATTAGGGTTTTGCAGAACCATTTGGATGGTCTAGGTTGGCAATCAATAGAAAAGGTTGAACACGGTCTGTCTCATATTTTACATCAAAACCTAAAGAATTTGACAAAAATGGCATCTATAAACTTGTTGAGAGATAGTGTGTGGTTCTAGGAAGCAAAGGAGGTTATATTAATGATTAAATATTTCTGTAAGCATTAGGATCATTACTGGTAACATACAGAATAAAATTGGAGAGAATTTTTCTTCAAATTTGATAAATGACAAGAAATGTATAATAAGCAAACTTCACTAATTCATTTGATTAATAAAGGATTACTTTAGTATTATTTACATTATGTATATTGTTGCGACTGTTGGACACATGGCTCAGTGAATAAACGTGTTGGTTAGATCCAGTGACTTGACCCAAAGAGTTGAAAGTTCAATACCTGGCTACAGCAGTGGTACACAAAAAAAACTTAGAGAACTGAAGCATCTGGAAGCATAACTCTTGGAATGAGAACAATCTAACCCAGTGAATGAAATAAAGGGTTGAGTTCAAAATTCCAATAATCTGAAGAAGGTTGGAGCGTACAACAGCTGAAACGTGAATATGGCAACAAAGATGAAGACAACAGTTGGAACAATGTAAATATCTCATCTCAGAAATATAGACAAATACTTCAGTATTTTTTAATTCGTGAATCTTTTTAATTGCTGTTATAATCTACAAAATCTCATGAAGTGGTTATTTTCTGAAATGAATGAACAGTGCAGTATTTGTAATATATAAAGGATGGTGCTGAAAAATTTACATCCCAACCCACTTCCAGAAATCTGACCAAATTATTAAACATTTTTTTGTGATTAGTTTATTGGTCAGTTGGATAATTCTTCAGCTCCCCTTCATTTGATGAATAGTTTCAACTGTCATTTTTTATTTTTGCATTTAACCATATCACTCTGTATGTGATTTCGTTTTCTGTACAAAAAGTTTATCTTGCCACTGAAGATGACTGATCACTGAATAGTGTTTGAATTTCATAGTTGTCTTGTCATATTCTGCTATGGCAACAGAAAACAATTTTGAGTGAAATTAACAATAAGAATACTGCAATAGAGAATCCTTGAAAAAGAATGCAGTAGAAAGAGAAGTAATATTAGCAAAGCAGAGTGATAAAAGTTAATTTATGACTTAATTAAAATAATTTTGTTTCTCAATAATTACAACTCATGATCATGATTTAATTAAAATGATCCAGAAAACAATCCCTGGTGACTGTGTTCAACATTGAACAGTTTATATTTAATTTTCCACAGAAAAAATAAAACTTCAAAATTAACACCTGACTAAAGTTGTTAGATTATTCTTGAAGGGTTTGGTTTGAATTTACAACAAACATCACTTGAAGGCCAGAGCGTACAACAGCTGAAATAAAGATGATGTCAACAGTCTAAACAATGTAAATAGATAAAATACCTCATCTCAGAAACATAGATTGATTAGGAGAAATGTTTACTGACCTCAATTGCTCGTTCATCAAGTTGTTTAAACACAGTTGGTGAGCGATAAATTTGAACTTTTTTCATTTCTGGTGGAAGCATTGGCGGCTTCATCGAATGGTCAAATAAAGAATTGTTATCCAATTCTCGATCCTAAAAAATAGTCCATTTATTATATTTTAAATTTAATATTTGTATTAATAGCTTAAATTTGTTGTACTGAAAAGCAGAGCATTAATCCACATATATAAAAATCAGCATATATTTTATAGCTATTAAAAAATAGTATAAATAATAACAAAACTGAATGTCCTGGGGATGATAATAGACTACATTTGGCAGCAAGGCCTTTGATTACATGTTTTTGAGGAGTATGGAACCACCACTTGCTGTTGTTCTCAAATCCACCCTGACCTGGGTTGGTAGTACCCAGCTATGAAAAAATAGTTAACCCGCCCACAAAAAAAAAAAAAAGAAAAAAAAAAGAAGGATACTAATGCTCCAAAGAAAATTAAATTTCAGCATTAAATGACCCATAAGGAGTTGATATGCTGTTAGACAAACAAAATTGAAAGCCATTTTTAAAATAAAAGCTTAATCCCATGTCAGATGATAAAAAGCATTTAAAACTTGAAAAGAATTGGGATATTATTAAACGTGCCTGTAGCATGATGTTGATTGGCAAAGAAAGTGGGATTGATATGTAGAATTTAATTTTTTTACTAAGATTATTGCAATCACTTTTGCACAAATACCCTAAGGAAAGGTATGAATTCACCTCTTCCCTCCCTATCTATAGGCTAATAGCAAAGTAGACTGGGCTATCTAGCTTTGATCTTAGAAAATAAAACTGAATTCAAAATCAGCTAGGTGTGAGGTTAGCAATTCCATCCCTGTAAAACCTACATGTTACAGAGACCACAGAAGTAATGTTTATCCTGTTGAAACTGTGGTCTTGGACTCCAGCCGAAGTCTACAAAGTTAATATACAATGTGAATCCAAATATTACACTGTCTCAAATGAATTGATATAATTCAAAGGTAGCAGACCAAATATTGATGAGTCAAGTTGCAAAGCTAAAAGGCTTAGATATGTTGTAAAGAAAAGTGGTTAAAATAAATAAAATACCATTGTAAAATATGGGTTTCTTTTTCGGATATCAAATAAGATTTAGTCACATTTGCAAGAATAAATCTAACATTTTGATAGTAATTTGGTTGAAAATATAGGATGAACCAAATATTTGAAAAAAGAAAGTTGACTTAATGTCATGCATATGTGGAATTTTGATTTGCCATAAGAAACAAAAAAGGTACACCATAATCACGGTATAAGCCACTGATATGTAAAGAGTCAAATTCTTGAAAATAATCAGGTTCTTTGTATTCAAGGGTAAGAATGAGCTGAAGGGCACTGGTAGTGAGATATGTCATCCATGACTAAATGAAAGAAGCATTCTGATTGGTCAGATGTCATAAGGAGTTCATCCAGCAGATCCAAATTAGCATCAACTACAATCCCAGCAAGTCAATCAAGGCTGTCACTAAGCAGTTTAATGAGCTAGAATCCAATATCAGACTTGTAGTACATAAGGTCATCAGGCATAAGTTCTTTATAATAAAGCAAGAGTAATTTGTATCCAACAAGAGCTGGGAGAATTGTTCAATTTTACAGTAAATACTGTATTTTTCCATATGTGGACACTGGTATGTATGTATAATTTGTGTATAATATAAAAAAAAACTACTTTAGTATGAAAAAGAAATAGACAAAAACTTTAGTGTGAAAAAAGAAAAAATTAGTATGAGAACAAAAACAAAAAACTTTAGTATGGAAAAAAGCAAACTTAAGTATGAAAAATAAAAAACTGTAGTATGAAAAAAACCTTAGTATGAACAAAGACAAACCTATAATATGAAAAAAAAAAACAAAAAAACAAAACAAAACATACTTCAGTATGAATAAATAACCCTAAACAATCGAATAAAAACTTTTGTAAAAAAAAATTAGTATAAAAAAAACCCAAACAAACTATAGTACGAAAAAGTTACAAAAAGCCCTCAAAAAACAAATAAAAACAAAACCAGAAAAAAATTGTATGAAAAACAACAAAAGCCTATATAATGAAAATATAGTGAAAAAACAAATATAGAAAAAAAAAAAACTTTATGATAAAAATAAAACAAAAAATGTTGTATTAAAAAATACAAAAAAAAAACTTTATGATTAAAAAATAAAACAAAAAATGTTGTATTAAAAAACAAACAAAAAACAAACAAACTTTAGAATGAAAAATTAAAAAGCCAAAAAAATTATTGTGGATAAAAATCAAAAACCTAAAACACTGCAGTATAAAAAAATGTGAATATGAAAAAAAAAAAAGAATTTAATTAGTATGAACTCCCCAAAAAACTTTAGTATAGAAAAAAAAGTATGAACATTATTACCCCCCAAAAAAAAAATTGACAAAAATTTAGTTTAAAAAAAACAAAAAACAAAAAAAAAACCCTAAAAAACCTTAGCATGAAAAAAAAAATAAAAAATAAAAAAAAATAAAATAAAACCATTAGTTTGAAAAAAACAAACTTTAGTATAAACTCACTCTAAAACTTTACTGTGATAAACAACAAAAGCTTTAGTAAGAAAAAAGAAATTATAAAAAAAACCTTTTAAACTCTGAAAAAACTTTACCATGTTAAAAAAACAAAAATAAAAAAAACTCCAAAATCTTTAGCATGAAAATAAAAATTTAGTATGACACCCCTGCCCCAAAATATCTACAATAAAAACTTTATTATGACAAAAAAAAACCAAAAAAAAATACCTTAGTACAAAAAAAAAACAAAACACATACTTGAGCATGAAAAAAACCAAAAGACTTTACAATGAAAAAAAAAAGAATTTAATGTGAAAAAAATCTTTAGTAGGAAAAACAAGCAAACAAAAAAAAAAAAAAACTAACTTTAGAATGACAAAAAACCTTTAAAATACTTAGATGAAAAAAAAACAATCATTAATATAAAAAAACAAAACATAAATAGAAAAAAAGCAAAAACCTATATATACAATAAAAAACTTGTATGAAACAAAAACAAAAACAAAAACGAAAACGAAAAACTTTAGTATGAAAACAAAAACAAAAATCTTTAGTATGAAAAAAAAAAAAAAAAAAAAAAACCCAAAATAATCCCTAAAAGAACTTTAGTATATAAAAAAAATGAAAACAAACATTTAGTATGCAAAAACAAAACAAAAAAAAAAACAAAACTTTAGCATCTTTAGCATGGAAATATAGGGGTTTTTTTTTTGGGGGGGGGGTCCACAATCTTTAATGTGGAAAAAAAAAAAATACAATAAAAAAACTATATTATAAAAAAAAAAAAGTGTAGAAAAAAAACCAAAAAAAAAAAAAACCTCAAATTTTGTATAAAAATACAAAACTTTAGTATGAAAAATCACTTTTGTATGAAAAAAATGAATGGACAGGTGTCTCTATACAGACCCCCCCACATATACCTCTAATGGTACATTAAGTTCACAATACCTGCAGTGACACCAGGAGCCATGAGAGCCATGTTATGTCATCCCTACTTCTAAACTACCACCTAAATATGTGTTAGACACTGTAGTCAAGCCCTGTATTGAAGAGTGAGTACCAGAGAATGTCATATTTCCCAGTAGGTCTCTGCTATATTCCACATGGCTCATCAAACATGTGGTCTCTTCACTCTCTTGATTGGAATCTTCTGGGCTACTATGTTTGAGAAGTCATAAAGAGGAAGACGAACCAGTGGCCCCACAGCACCGAGGATTCACTGAAATCTACAGTCATATATGTGAAAACCAATATAAATGAGAACGATCCGATCTGGGAATGCAGTTGCTTTCAGGGTTGTCATTTTCATTGAAAGCAGTTTTTGAATAAACTTTTTTTATTCAGGGTGAACAAGTATACAAATAAAAACAAAAATAAATATTGATTTTTTTCTCCCCCTGTTGAACATGTTTTTTTAATATTATATATTTGTTCTCAATTATCTGGCACATCCTGTATAACATCAAAGTTAACAATGAGTGTAACAATATTTTTACAGTTATTACTCCATGAATAGTAGTAATGGGAGAGTGGTTTATCCAAGTGCTCACCCATCCACTTATCCCATTTCACTATATGTTAATCAACTTATCCAGTTGACAGGGTTTAAAATGTGTTTTATTCTCAGTAGAGGAGTAAAAACTGTCACACTTAAGGAGCCATCATCTGGGTGGATACTGGCAGACAGGTATAAACTTTACAAATGTCTTGGAGAGCTGAATTCAAATTCCAGTTGAATTTGTTGCATTCATTTACACACAAGTACCCTTGGGAAAGATATCAATTCATCTCTTCTCCCTCCTGCTATGGGTTAAATAGCAGGACAGATTGGTTTCTATAGCCTTGGTTGATAACCAGTCTACCACAGAAAAGAAATGGCAATCTACTGAGGGAAAATCTGTCTAGTGAATCATAGATCAAAAGAGACATGATTGTCCAAGCGTATATCATGAATAGCACTTTACTGATTGATAAATCCACACCCAGAGTCATTTTTTTTTTATACAAGGCATAATATGTTCACCTGAGGGTGACTCAAGGCACGTGTGGATGGCATAAGTAAGAGGGTGCAGTGAATATGCCGGAAAGATAATTAACCCTATATTTGAAGAGGTCAAGATTGTAAGATTGGTTGGAAAGGCATCCTCTTGGGACTGTTCCACAATGCAACAATTTTTGGGAAGAAGCTATCTGATAAGATTTGCTTCTTACTAAAGGAATACAAAGAGAATAAAGGTGGTTTACCTTAATGTACTTGGGATGGCAGTTCTTATGTGGGAGGGTTAGAATTGGGGGAACTCAAGAATGTAGTTTGCTTGAACATTTTCCATGGAAATTGTGGTAGAGTAGCTGGCTACATTTTGTCTGAGGAAAAGGAGTTTTAAGGTAGAAAGCAATTCATCCTCAGCATAGATGTTTTTGGACTAGCAAGGCTGGATAAATGAAGACTGAACCGCACTAACGCATATATGGCAGCAGTACTCTATTTTTGAATCTTTATCTGGTTCTTGGAGGATGTGCGTTGTGGTACAGTGGATATAGACTCGGTACAAGGATTTGGGGAGCCGAGTTTGAATTCCAGTTGAATTCCTTGCAGTCATTTACATGCAAATGCACTTGAGAAAGGTATTAATCTGTCTCTTCCCTCCAGTTATGGGTTAAATAACAGGACAGATTGGGTTCTATAGCCTTAGCTGGCAACCAGTCTACCGCAGAAAGTAATGGCAACTTACTGCAGGATATTCTCCTGCCCAGTCAGTCATGTCTCTTTTGAGACATGATAGCCCAAGCGTGTATAGCGTATGGCACTTAACTGATCTGGTTCTTGTAAAGAGCATAGAAAAGGGAGTCTGGTACTTAGTGAAACAGCACAGAGAACTGACCATTTTTGCAGGATCTTTAGCAATGGATTGTATTTGTTTTTTTTATAATTATTTCATCCAAAGTAAGGCAGAAATGCCACTGAAGTGCAGGAGGTTACAGTGAGAGAATAAAAATGATACAGGAGATGTTGAAGAAAAATAAGAGATGGCTGGGAATCAAGTAAATAAAAAGATGGTAATTGACATTGCATTTAAACTTTTGGAGATTGTAGCTATCAGGGAAGCAAGCAAATGGAAGTGAGTTCCACAGAAAGAAAGTGCGAGGAAAACTGTAGATTAGAAGAGGCAGTTATACATATATACAAATTCCATTGTTAGATATATTTAGCAGAAAGAAACAAAATTTGCAAAAAAAACTTAAAAACCCAAAGTATAAAATAACTAGAACAAAAAAAACAACAAATAAAATGAAATCTAAAAAAATAAATAAAAATAAAAAATAAATTCTTATAAAATTCAAACTCACTTTCTCAGCAATCAGCAGCATCATTTCTTGACTTTGTCTTTCAAGCATTTTTGAAGTTCTCATCTTCTCATCACCAGCAATTTTGTCAGTGACTATTTTGAGGCGGTCTTCTCTCAGTCGTCTGAAATGTTCCTCAATTCTTTGCCGCTCGTTAGCCAAATCTTGGGAAATATTGCTACCTCGCTGATGCAGAGAGAGTTGGTCAATGCTTGCCAACAACTCAGCAGCAGCACGTTCTTTTTCAATATAAACACTCTCATCAAGTTTACGCATTTCTTTCTCTCTTTCTTCAGATAGAAACCGCTGAAGCCGTTCTTCCTCTTCTTTATGCCGTTGTTCTAAGTGAACTTGAGCTTCAAACACCCCACTTTTTTCAAAGTCCTGTCAGTGGGGAAAAAAAGGAAAAGAAAGAAAATTTGTTTAAATTTTTGGGATGAAAAGTTATTGCTTTACCTTATTTACATGTGGATTATTGTCCACATCTTTGTAACTGATATCACATTTTGACTGTTGTGTGCTCCAGTTTGTTGATCCAGTTAACCATCAGTGAATTTTGAACCGAACCCTTTATTTAATCTTTGAGGCTAGATTGTTCTTGTTCTGCTGACCATGTATAAGGATATCTTGTCTAGTTCTTTATTGGGTACTGCTCAGTTATTGCTCACCGTTTCCACTAATTGTACACTGCTTGTCTTAGGGATAAGTGAGTTAATAGGCATGCAAAAATTGCTGAAGCTGCCTCAGCAATTTTGGGGACGCAAGATAATAACCAAGGCTTCCTCTGAAGGAAGAACTAATGCCTAGTGTGATAGCAATTTTCTAAGCGCAGCTTGATGTGACACAAAGCTGTAAGTATGGATCAAACTCACTACTCAATTGCAATGATTCTAGCAAGACAAGCTTGCTATTACACCACATCAAGGTGCCCATGCCTAGTGGGATGGTTCCCTAATATTAAAAATTATAATATTAATTTTTAAAAACTCTTGGGTTTAAACTTTTGCTTGTCATTCTACCTCCTAAATAAAAGGGTATCAAAAACAAATATATTAATGCTTAAACATTTTTCTGCAAAGAAACCAATTTTGTACTTGATATTTCAGCAACATTTAACATCTGTATCCACATTGGTGTGCGTGCGTGCGTGTGGTTGTAGTGGATATCAACTTGGAACGAGGAATCAGGGAGCCGTGTTCGAATTCCAGCTGAATTCCTTGCATTCACTTACGCGCAAATACCCTTAGGAAAGGTATTAATCTGTCTCTTCCCTCCAGTTATGGGTTAAATAACAGGACAGATTGGGTTCTATAGCCTTGGCTGGCAACCAGTCTACCGCAGAAAGCAATGGCAACCTACTGCGGGATAGACTTCAGCCCAGTCAGTCATGTCTCTTTCGCCCAAGCATATATCACGTATGGCACTTAACTGACTGACCCACACTAAGAAAGAAATAGTGCCTGAAAAAAAAGACTGTTTTTCTATTGATACCCTTATTACTGTATACTCACTTGGGAATTTTATTATTTTAAAGAGTTATCTTTAGAATTTTAGTAAGACCTATGATTTTTATGAATCACCATTTTCTTGGGAACTGATAACAAAAATTTTAAAACAGTATTCTTGTAAATAAACAGTCTGATAAATAGTGTTTAACATAGGTTGGATAAGGATCTTTAGTTTTGAACAGCAACCTGTCTCTGAAATAAAAACCTCTACACCGGCTCTGTGTAGAATAGGGTAGGCTGAACTCTAGTCTTCCTAGAGATGGTGTCTCGATAAAAACACTGAATTTCCAGTCTTCTAAATTGGCTGGTATTAGAAAGGGAATATAGCTGTAAAACTCACTCCAATATTTCATGATGGTTCAATTATGGAGCCATAAAAAAAACCCAAAAAAACAAACAAACCATCTAACCCTTGCTAACAGGGATACGGATGTTAAACAATGATGATTTTTGTTGCCAATTCTTGAGAAAATTTTTTTTAAAAATCCACATGCTCACAAACTATTTTAATGAATTTATGTGCAGAGAGCAAATTAAAGAAATGCTTGAAAAGGTATTTTTTCTCAAATTTATTATGGTCACTCGTGGTTATGTGTTTATTTAAATTTTCTTGCTTAAAACATTTTAATAAATTAATGAGTAAAAATAATTTCCATAATTATTTCTTTATAGAAATGATAAAAATGATAAAAATATTGTTTATGGATGTGTGTTGTGGTGCAGTGGTCATTGGGTCGGAATGAGAAATCAGAGAGCGGAATTTGAATTCCAGTTGAATTTATTGTATTCACTTATGCACAAATACTCTTGGCGAAGCCATTAATCCATCTCTTTTCCCTCCAGCTATGGGTTAAATAGCAGGACAGATTGCGTTCTATAGCCTTGGCTTGGCAACCAGTCTATTGTAGAAAGTAATGGCAACCTACTGCAGGAAAATCTTCTTCGACCAAGCATGTATCACGTATAGCACTTAATTGACTAACTGATATCTATGGATTAAAGTGTATGCAATAATATCAGTGTCAAGGGAATAACCAAATTTTTTACACTTTTTTTTAATCATTTCACTCCAAGCAAGGCAATAAAACCATTAGGATGCAAGAGGTTACTGAGTGTTAGAGAATATGCAAAAAATTACTGTTAAAGAAAGAGTGACCAATAAAAGAATCTTTTTTTTTGTTTTATTTTTATTTTTTTGTGCGCACACACCAAAAAAACTCCTTGTATTGTCTTCTTTTAGTTTATTATACAGATTTATTATTTACCATTTTATAAAGAAATAAATTTGAAAAGAAATAATTCATTCAAAAATTTATAAAAATAAATTATCAAAATATGTAAACCAATAACAATGCAATATTTATTATTTACTATTTTATAAATAACAACAGAGCAAAAATATTTGAATAAACATAACAAACAATGGATGTAAAGAATGTTTGCTTCAGAGGAGAATATGTTAAGTTATTTTAATAAATTTATGCGGCGAGTGCAAATGAAAGAAATGCCCAGAAAATGCATTTTTTCCCCAAATTTATAGTTATTCTTTCTCATTTATTTATTTAAATTTTGTGGTTCTCTTGTTCACATACATTTTTATAAATTTATGAATAAAAAATTGTTTTATCATAGTTATTTCTTTATAATATGGTAAATGATAAAAATATAGTTTCATGCTTAAATGCTATCCTCAGGCCTGAAGATTGTGCTTAAGCATGAAATAGACTCTCACCAGTGGGTGTTGAACTCAATGTCCACTTTAATATGGTAAATGACAAATATTGCGTTGTATACAAATTTTTTATAAACTTGTAACTATGAATTTATTCATGTAAATAAACAATTTAATATAAAATAGTGTTTAATTGTTGCTTTGCTAATTTACAAGAAATATAGAATGCATAAAGATCTAGTTTCATATGTTTTGGGTTTTATTAAAATAAAATTGCTGAAGGAGGATGCAATAATAGCAGAACCAAGAGAAAATTCGACCTTTGACACACCGTGTTTTTTCTGGGTATGAATGTTAAGCTTTACTGATGTTTATTAGAATCATTTTGAAATAGCATTTACTTTTCTGTATATATAATAATTCAAATGTTTGTAACAAATGGTCTTTGTTACTAATGCATGTACTTTTGTTTTATTCATTTTTTACAGCCTATCAACCTTTTGCAGGTTATTCAAAGCCAAAAAATATTTTTATGTTGTATAAATTTTTTTTTGGAGATAATGGTTTAGTGATACAAGTTTTACTAATTAACCCATAGCTTGGAGGAATAAGAAGTAGATTCATACTTTTCCCAAGGGTATTTGTATGCAAAGGAATTTAACGAATCCAACAGAAATTGGGACTCGGCTTTCTGATTAACAATTCCAAGCCATTATTCATTACACTACCCACACATCCAAGCTAACAGCATTTGGTATTTTCGAAGCAGTTATCTCCCTAGATCAGTTTTTCGCAGACAGTGTAGCACGTCTCATAGGTGTGGCAGAAGAGGATAGCAAGTGAGGGGGAACGATTGAAAGACAACCAAAGATTTAGAAACAGTTTCAAACTGTTCAGATAAATATAAAATAAATATGATTTCAAAATATTATTATGGATTACTTGTAATTGCATGCACGAGTCCCATTATAAATAATTATTGACCAATTTTATCCTTGTGATATTTTTGCATTGTTATCAAGTATTAAGTATATAGTAACTAGGGTCTGCAAATTGGAGTAGAGAGTTATCAATGATAATGTTTTGACTTCAAATCCAGTTATCTCCTTTAGACCCTTGCTCTGTTATTTATTTTTAAATGTACTTTTTCATACAAGTTTTTCCCACTGTAATGTTTTAATGTTATAAACAGATATTGATAAACAATATGATTGTTCAGCTAAAGAGCTAACTGAATAGATATATTTACTAATACACTTAATACACAAAGGATGTGTCCCAAAAATAATGCTTCATATTCATTTCCATGGAAACCAGAAAGGCAAGGAGTATTAATAACACTAATGATTAAAACAAATTTTCAGCTACAAAACTATTCTTCCCCATTTTTAGTTACTCTTCATTCATGTTACCTAAAATATGACTTGTCAGATACATTGCCGCCACTGCCGAAATGCATTAACTGCCATTTAATTGTGCTACTGTTTGGTCTCTTAACATTCAGCAAGTGTCGATGAATGTCAATAGATGCAATTTATTTTTTTTTGCATGGAAGAATCTGACAATAAATATATGTTTCATGAAGATTTTATATAAGACTGCTTCTGTAACAAGGAAATAAAAAGAAAAATAATAAATTAAAGATTATTGGAAGGAAAGTTCAAGCTCTACAGCCATCCTACAAACATTTACCTCTGACACTGCAGGCCAACATTAAAAGTAATGCCTCTCATTTTATAAAGTGACATTTATATATTTATTCAGCTGACTCTTTATAAAGAGAAGGCCATTTTTTTATCCTCCTATACTAAATCTTTACTATTCAATAAAATCAAATTATCTTGTTACTAGAATTACTAGGGCACCGTGTTAGGTTCTTCATTGTATTTCTAAGACTAATGACAAACGTTTACGAGTTCCCTTTTCCAACTCTACAAAGATTCCTAATTATTTCTCATTAAAATGAATGAACATCTTTGTAACCCATAAGCTCCATATACAATCAGATAATTTTTTTTAATGAATCTAATTTTAGAAATCATAATATCTTTATTAATACCAGCACAAGACTTACATTTTTTGAGAATTTGGGTCCGGCCAACAAGTGCTACTTAATATTCAACATCATAAATGACCCCTGTCCCATTTTTTGGGGGTGGTTGGCATTAATAGGTTGTAAATAGAAACCTCTATAATGAATACCAGGTTGTATTTTAAGAATTAATAGGTTAAATGCATTGCATATTTTTAATACATTAACTAAATTTATATTTAGATTAAAATTAAGGTTTTGCTGGATCTAGAAAGTATTTTATCAATAGGTAATAGGTTTTGATGTGCTTTGTAGTACAGTGGATATTGGCTTGGAACGAGAAATTGGAGAGCCAAGTTCAAATTCCAGTTGAATTTGTTGCATTCACTTACACGCAATTATCCTTGGGAAAAGTATTAATCTGTCTTTTTTCCCCCCAGTTATGAGTTAAATAACAGAACAGATTGGGTTCTATAGCCTTGTACTTTTGAGACAGGATTACCCAAGTGTGTATTACATATGGCACTTAACTGACTGAATAGGTGTTACTATGCGTGAAATCGTTTTAAAATCATTTTTTTTTAAAATTGTAAATTGAAGCAATAGTTCAGGTTGGAATGAGAAATTTAAAAATCATTACAAGAATTATCAAATATGTCACAATTCAATTATGCACAGACACATATGCATACACAGATAATGACAAGTCTAAGTGGGCATCATACTTAAGTTGGTCTTGAATGAACTCTAACGTCCACCTTTCACTCACTCACACACACACACAAATAAATAAATAAAACAAAAAACTGAAAACAAAACCTAAGTTTTAAGCCATCAAAAACAACACCTAAAGCATAATAACTACTTACACAATGAGACAAGAATGCTTAAAATAAAAAAGACTGCTTATTTAAGACTGATGTCTACTTTAATCCGAAAAGCCCTAGCAACTATACCAGCAATCCAGACACAGACAAATATAATTTAAGATTCGTTTTTTACTCCTTTTTTATCAATTGATTTAAATACCTCCCCCCCCATCCCCACTTTTTCAGATATGCTTCACTATCACCGTTTTAAATGTGCTTTCTCAATCACACAGATCCTAATCTATACCTATGTAAACCTTTTTAAATTTAAGAAAAAGAAATATCCATCATCATGTTAATATGTTGATCTTCTATTTTTTAAAATTTGTTAAGAATATTCTTTAATATTTCACAAAAGACATGAATAGTAATTGTTTTTCTTCAGCTATGCTTTACTCAGCAAAGTCTTATATTGTGTGAATCCTAGTTGACCTGTTATCGATTGCTTAATAGTAGATTATGGCATTATTTTAATCAGGATGAACATAGAAATATTTGATCCTCAGATAAAGATTAAAAATAATTGTTTTAGTTAAAATATTGACTGATTAAGAACTTGGCAAAATTTTGAAAAACAAATTTGTAAATTTTTTACATTTTGATATTTTTATTCATAACAAAAGTCGTATAAAACCTAACCTGCTATCATGTCTGGCACAACATATTTATTCCTTCTGGAACTTTGAAAAGAGTTATTATTGCCAGGAGTTGTTTATAATATTGAACACTGTTGCTCTTGTTACTGTCCAATTTTTGCTAATCTATCCTGTTCTATAAATCTTCCAGTGTACAAAGATCCACATATATGTGGGTGAAGACAAAAATTTCCAAGGTCATGCAGCCACTGACATTATTTTTAGAGATTGAACTAAAAGGCCTACAGGGTCATTGAAGAGGTACTGCCTTTGATTTGGAATATTCAGGAATGAGGCATATTTCATTTTATGTTTCTATTTTTTTCTTTTTAATGTTATGTCACTTCAGGTCATAGATAAGCATGGCTTGGCTCTCCACAACTTCTATTCTTTAATATATGTTGATTGCCATTGCTTACAGTTATATCACATTGAATACACTGGTTCTCGTTCAATCACCAAAGTTAAGCAACGTTGAGCCTGGTCAGTACTTAGATGGGTGACCGCTTGGGAATACCAGGTGCTGTAAGCGTTTAATGACGGATGTGTGTTGTGGTGCAGTGGATATCGGCTTGGAAAGAGAAATCGGTGAGCCGAGTTCGAATTCCAGTAGAATACCCTGCATTCACTTATGCACTGGTACCCTTGGAAAAGGTATTAATCCATCCCTTCCCTCCAGTTATGAGTTAAATAACAGGGTAGGACTTGGGGACCCTGCCCTTAAAACAAATCCCAATGAATCTTCCTCCAAAAGGAGGAAGCCGGCTCAACCCGACTAGGGTGAATGCAGCTTGCATACTGCTTGGCAGTGTTGCATTTTTACATCTCTTAATTGCTGTTCCCAGTTTTACCCTGATCCAGAGTAGTAGCACCTGTTAGGGTCCCAGTTATGGGAAAATAGTGACCCAAACCAAAACAAAACAAAACACTATGAAGTATGAAAATATATTTTCTATAGTAATTATACTAGCAATAGTAACAATACTAGAAATACATTTTTATATAAAAAAAAAATTACCAACAATACATTTTTATAGGAAAATGATCAAGAGGACATATTATCTGTAGTTGAAACCATAAAATTGTATCCAAAATGTTTAGATTTCAGCATTAAATAACACAAAGGCTGACATGCTGCTAAACAAAATCAAGCAACTTTCTCCAGCTTTGAATTCATAAAAGTCCTCTTACTGTGGTAACTAACCAAGGCTCCATGGTTTTTAAATTCAGTCTTTCTTAAACTTGCTGCCACCTCAAGAGAGTCGAATTTACAACGCTATTTAACTCATAGCTTGAAGGGAGAAGAGAAGGATTGATGTCTTCCCCATAGGCATTTGTGCAAAAGGGAATGTGACAGATTAAGTTGGAATATGAAATCAGCTTGCAAATTCCACTATACAACTATTATGCCCAGCATAGTTTAGAAATAAAAACAAAACTTGTTTCCAGTCAGGAGGAAAAAGAGGATCAAACTGGAAAAATAATGACAGCAAATATACTAGTTTACTAATACCATAAAAAATATTAGTATATTTAGTAAAGTTCTTATTATGAATAAGTTTTTGACAAGTACTACTGATGCATGAATCAATACTTTTGCCAAAGATCAGTGAAGTATTTGTATACACTACTCCATTGAGTATCTGCATGTTAATCTTATGCTGTTCAAACAGAAGAACACTGGCATAATGGATAAATCACTTGCCTGGTTGCCTTCAGGTTAGAGATTCAAATCAGAATAGAATCGTTTATTTTATATATTTCTTTGTTTTATTACAGAAAAAAAAAGAAAAAAAAAGAGAGAAAACATGGTTATGTATATATATTTATATGACAAAAAATAAAGAAAGAATGAATAGCAAATGTATCTCAATCTAACATGTTTCACTTTTATTAAAGCTTTTTTAAAGATGAAGAAATAACATACCAATATTTTGTACTTTTTGTTTTTCATTTTTCTCTCAATCTCGATTTTTTTCCCCTCTTCTCTTGGAGCATCTATAGCCATTTTAACACCTTAGCTAGTTATTGCTCTATCAGATTTGACGATTACAACACCCCTGTGTTTTTACCACCTTAACACTAGTCCGGGTTATAAATGTTCTAGGGTAGTTTAGCTTGGTATTCTGGCGGCCTGACGATTGCACTTAAAAGTGCATGAAACTAGTTGCAGCTGGTTTCAGGAATAACCAAAATGTTAATTATATTTAGCTCTTTATGTAGAGTGCTTCTCTCACGGTGAGATGGTTTTAGTTACAAGATTTACAAAGAATGATCCTGTTATGAAACCAAATTTTTCTTATGGGTTCTCGTAGATTGAGGATGCTGGATTACTTTTTATGGTACATTGATCAGATAAGGAGTTTGAATGAATTTATGACTAGAAACAGTCTTGTACTGGGTAGTTGAATTGATACACTATACTGGTCATGCTAGTAACTGCCAAGTACAAGACCATTTCTGGGCATAAATCAGTTAGTTATATCAGTCACAATAATACCTCCTTGAGCAACAGCCTACCTTACTTGTCACTTATATTAAAAATTCATATATATATATATATATATATATATATATTCAATATATTACACATCTATATACAAATATAATACATATAGCCACATATACAAATATATAAGTATATACAGCCACACCTATATAAATACAAACGTGATATTACAAATTACATATATACATACATACATACATACACATCTCTCTAGACACAATCAATTATTCAGACATTTATATCTATTCATAAAATATATAAAAAAATAATTAAGGTGGGGGGAAAGATTACACACACACACACACACACACATGTAAAAAGAAGAAAGAAAGAAAAACTCAACAGATATTCTTATATACTCTCATACACAAACACATATCTATATAAGGGAGAAAGATGTAATCTTTACCTTTATAGAATAACTGACAATTTTAAAAGTGCTTTCTAGCCATGGTTGGCAATCAGTCAAGGAAAGAGACAACTCTGAATTCAAAACCGTACATGGCCCTGATGCTGTGACAGAAATACCTGATGCAATATCTCTATTAGGATTTGACCAAAGTGCTTCATCAAAAAGCAACCCATTCAGCAAAAGTAGTGCAAGGACCCATGTAACAGATTAATGTAACTATTGCATTGTTTTTCTTGGGGGGGGGGGGGAAGTATTTTTAGTGTAAATTTAAAAGTTAAACTTAATAAACACAGAATTTGACTTCTACTTACTTCAAAACTGATGAGCACAGGTTTGGGATGAGGAAATGTCCGACTACTTTGATTGTACATGGTTGAATGGTCAAAAGAAATAGGTGTGACTGATGTAAAAGAATTGTTAGTGCCATTCATAGAATGAACAGATGTTCCCAGAACACTGGAGACCGGGCTTATATTTTTACCAGAAACTGAAGATCCAGGAGAACCAGACTTTTGAGATTTGCCTTGAATCTGAAAGAAAAAAAAAAAAAGAAAAGAAAACATTATTAGTTGAGAAAATTAAATTTAAAAAAAAAAGTAATTTATCAAAACCAAATTATCCTAAAAAGTAGATCATTGAATATAATGCTGGATTAAGTATTTAATATATCACCAAAGAATCAGAAGGGGTACCAGAAAAATGAGGATTATTTCTGAGACATCTGTCCAGTGTATAGTTGGGTTCGTCTTTCCAGATCAGGTCTTGTAAACCATAGAAAGCACCATAAACAAGTGAAATTGCTTGAAATTAACCAACCAACACACTAAACAAAATTTTAACCCCACTATTTTGCATAATTAGCTTTTCACATATAAAAATAACTCTGGAGATCTTATAAGTTAAAAAAAAAAAGATATAAAAAGACAAATATACAGCTAGTTTCAAGTTAAAATCTTTACATACAAATGTTCTTGTAAAGAAATGTTTAAACTTACTAAAAACACAACTAACAGAAAAATAAAATTGCCTCTTCCTACACTTAAGATCATAAAAAGTTTTTGAAAATTAAAGTTGACTGTGAAGCAAGAAGCTAGAAGAGGAAGAGTAACAGAAAAAAAATTAATATGTATAATCATTTGAATAAATGAAAACAAAACAGCTTTGATATATTTGTTTAATGAATATAATCATATTCACTGGTACACTAGAGATTGGGTTTGTGGTAAACAAGCTGTTCTCATGGTTCATTAATATTGAGTAGTGAATTTGAAGCTTGCTTAGGGCTACATACTTGTGAAATTAAAAATATAAAATGGCAACAATTTACATATCACACACTGTATATATACTTATTATTACAAAAGTTATAATACTGAAAACTTCTTATTTGAAATAAACACGTCTGTTTCAAATACGATGTATCCATATAATAATGTTTAAAGTAACAAAAATGTCAGATTGAAAATAAATCCATCAATACTTGGAAAATTGCATTATGTTTCAGATATGAAACTGAGCAGCTATAGGCTCTCATGAAATATAACTCTTTGTACGTGAGTTAAATGACCTGGATTTTTCTTGTAGGTTGAGATTCCAGAGTTTTTTTTTAAAAATATGTTTAATTCATTTGTATTGTCATTTTTGTTTGGGAAGAATTTGAAACTTATGTTTTACTATTGAGTCCTCTATAATGTTTTTGTTATTATCTAATGTTTCTGTTCATCTGAATTTGTGTTCAAATTCTCTGAGGTCTTTTAGGTTTGTTATGATGTGTACTGTGGTACAGTGAATATTGGCTTGGAACGAGAAATCAGGGAGCCGAGTTCAAATTTCAGTTGAATTCCTTGCATTCACATATGCGCAAATGCCCTTGGGAAAGGTATTAATCCATCTCTTCCCTCCAGTTATGGGTTAAATAACAGGACAGATTGGGTTCTATAGCCTAGGTCAGCAACCAGTCTACCACAGAAAGTAATGGCAACCTACTGTGGGATAATCTTCTGCCCAGTCAGTCATGTCTCTTTCAAGATCGCCCAAACGTGTATCACGTATGGCACTTAACTGACTGATGTTGTTTTTTGGGGTGGGGAAAAATTTGTAGCTTAATTATAATAAGTGAATATTATATAGTATTATTGGCACATTTGGAGGAAGAAATTGCCAAAAAATGGCCACAAGTGAAGAAGAAAAAAGTGATCTTTCACCAAGACAATGCACTGTGTCACAAGTCGATTGCAATGATGGCAAAACTAAATGATAATTCTTTCCACAGGTTTTGGGTTTCCTAAATATTGCTGATATGAGACACGTAAAAGAAAATACAGGACCTCATACAGAAAGTAGCAAGGGAAATCGAGAAGAAAGGACTAAACAAACTTCAAGAAAACTGAATTCATGATCATCAGCAAAAAGCCCAAATGCCAACTACAGGTCAGGGATACTAAAATCAAGCAGATTCAGAAATTTAAATAGCTGGAAAGTTTTTCGACAGAGGATGGAAAATGTAACACTGAAATCCAAAGGCACGTTTGGATTTCAGTGTTACATGGCTAACAATGCATTTCAAAAGCTAAGCAGGGTATTGAGAGAGAGGAAATCTTTTTTTTTTTTTAGGAACAAAGAAAAGAGTACTGGACTGTTATGTGATATCTGTCTGCCTACATGGCAGCGAATGCTGGACTACTTCCTCAAAGATGAAGGAGAGAACTGAAGCAACAGAAATGTGGTTCCATAGAAGAATGCTGAGGATACCATGGACTGAATATGTGAGCGATGACATGGTTTTGGAAAGGATGCAAACAAAAAGGAAACTTATATGTAATATCAAGAAGAGACAGCTGAAGTTTCTGGGACACATCATGAGGAAGGAAGGTTTGGAGAATCTAATACTCATGGAATGGATAGAGGGAAAGAGAGACAGGGGAAAGTTATGTGAGACATACTTGATGGGCTTGAGCAAGTGGATAGCTGACCAGGGTTTAGGAGAGATACCAAGAGGAAAAGTGTTAGGAGCGACAAGGGACAGGAAGATGTGGAGTGCCATGATCACTAAGATCTTGAAATGACATGGCACATAAAGGAGAAGAAATAGTGAGAATTTCTCTTTGTAAAATTGAGGTTGTTTTTTTTTGTAGATGGTTCTGAATAAATGTGTTTATTTTTGTTATCAAGAGTGTCTTGGGTGTTTCCAGATTTGTTGTTTCTTTATGGAGATTAAATTTTCTTTATAATCGAGCGTGTTGCTTTTGTTTGTTGGGAAGAAAGAGAACACTAACCAAATACTGCATTTGTTGACTTAAAACATATTCCTATCAATATTAAACACATTTTAGTCTGCTTTACTGTTGCAGTGTCAGATCTCAATGTCATGAAAATTTCATCTATGACTATAGCAATTTATATATATATATATATATATATATATATATATATATATATAAACTTATTTATAAATGAAACTTTGTCTGTGTGAATTTGTTACCTATAGACTCCAAAACGGCTGAACTGATTTTCTTGAAAATTTACAGTTGTACTATAAGCGTCTGCGAGTGTTCTTAGCTAGGTTTTGTGTCAAGGTATCCCTGATAAATATCGAAAATTGATAATCGAAAAAAATCGGGTTATAGAAGGAGTGGTCCGATTTTAATCAAATTTGATACACTCATAGACAAAGACATAAGAAACGATATTCAGAAGTTTCAAGGTTGCAGTTCTTACAATAGTGCAGAAAATTGATAATATATATATATATATATATATATATATATATATATATATATAAAAAAGGCAAGATGTTTGTGTGTGTGTCTGTTTATCTGCCTGTATGTATTTTTTCAGCCTTTTTATTTTAGTTTTTGCTTTGAGTTTGGCTCTAAGTAGGTATAATTGTAGTTCTTAGTCTCAGCCATGATACCATTTACTCAGAGGTCTTATTTTGCCTTCAAAATTCAGTTTATGACAAAAAAAAAATTTTATTTGATATTAATAACAGGAAATCAAAATTTGACTTACATCCATTCATTTTTTTTTCAGTTCTATGGTTTCACATAAAACTGGAAACAACTATTGCTCTTTAGTCTTTCATGCCAATGCCCAAAGAGTCTGAGCTCCAGGACCATGGATTAGTTTTAAAGCTTTCATTACACCCAAGCAATGCCAAGCTATACTGCTAGTAATATATATATATGTATTAAATATAACAGACAATGAATGTACAAAATTTATTCACTAATGTTCCCATCCATGAAATGATTGACATCATTATCCGTGATGTATACAATCATACTACTCTCCCTCTAATCAATATTAAACCCACTATTTTAAAAAAAAATGATTAACATGCACCACTCAAGTACCCTTTCATGAACCCCTAGGTAATATTTATACTCAAATAGATGGTATTGCAATGAGATCTCCTTTAGATTCCCTCTTTTCTAATTATTATATGGCACATTTAGAAAATAAAATACTTAATGACACAAATAACCGTATACATATGTAAGATACATAAATGACATTTTCATTTTAGCTAAAAATATTGATGAAATTATACAATTTAAAAAATAAAAATGAAAGTCACTCCACCCTCAGATTTATATTAGAACATAATGCAGTTAGTGCCATTTTTATTATTGTTTCATTTACTCTGGCTACTCTCAGAATTTGCTGTGTATATATGTTAGAGAGAATGAAAGTCTTTTATAAATCTGACCCATAAAATCAGGGTTTATATTTAAATAAATAAATAA
Organism: Ascarosepion bandense; assembly: GCA_037127315.1. Classification (NCBI taxonomy): domain Eukaryota; kingdom Metazoa; phylum Mollusca; class Cephalopoda; order Sepiida; family Sepiidae; genus Ascarosepion; species Ascarosepion bandense. Next base: position 1,253,081 of record JBBBDQ010001171.1, on the reverse strand, counting down.
AAATTGTTCAAGAATATTTTGTGAAGGTTTTCATTGTAACACATCACTCAATAAGTACTGGGCCTGACATATAGATGGTGCCACTAATAACAAAATCCATATGATTTTTATGAAGTACTAACCTTCAAGTAGCATGTGACAAAATTTGGGCCCAATCAGATTATTAGTTTACAAATTACAGTTATTTAAGTGAAGCTAATGTTATAAATTTTCAAAACAACAGAAAAATTTGAATTTTGTGTTGATAAAGCATTGCTTTCTGATAGGGAAAAAATATTGTTCAAGCAAAGCAATGACTTGATAAGTGATATTTGGACTCTGCTCTCTTGGAAACAACAGTTATGAGTTGGTATACTGACTTTAAACTCAGTTGTACAGACACAAATGATGCTGAATGCTCAGGTCATCCAAAATTGGCAGTTGTCCTGGAAAATATCAAAAGCATCCACAAACTTGTTTTGACCAATTGTAAATAGAAGTTGCATGAGATAGCAGAGGCGTTGAACATATCAGAAGGCAGTGTATTCACCATTTTGCATGAACATTTGTCAATGTGAAAGCTGTGTTCAAAGTGCCTGCTTCATTTAGTCACAGTCAATCAAAAACAACAATGCGTCGACAATTTAAAGCATTGTTTGCAACTGTTTCAACACAACAAGGAGTTTTTGTGTAAATATGTGACAATGGATGAAACATGAATCCACCATTTCACTCTGGAGTCAAATTGGCAGTCAGCTGAGTGGACAGCAGCAGATGAAAGCCCGCCAAAGCAACCAAAGGTGCAAATCTCAGCATTCAAGATTTTGGTCTCCGCATTTTGGAATGCACAAGGTATTTTGTTCATTGATTACCTTGAGAAAGGAAGAATCATCAATAGCGAATATTATATTGCATTATTGGTGCATTTGAAGGAAAAAATTGCCAAAAAAATGGCCACAAGTGAAGAAAAAGTGATCTTTCACCAAGACAATGGACTGTGTCACAAGTCAATTGCAACGATGGCAAAACTACATGAATTGCACTTGGAATTGCTGCTGCATCCACCCTATTCTCCAGATTTTGGCCCCAGCAGCTACTGGCTGTTTTCAGACCTCAAAAGAATGCTTCAGGGAAAGAGATTTGGCTCCAATGAAGAAGTGATATTGAAAACAGAAGCATATTTTGAGGCCAAAGACAAATCGTTCTACAAAAAAGGCATCAAATTGTTAGAGAAGCTTTGGAATAAATGAAAGAGACTATGTTGATGAATATAGTCGAATTTTGCCTAAAAATTGTTGCTGGGATTTATTAAGTGATGTGTTATTTAGTTTTACAATGTATTTTAAGACAGACCATTTGATATTGATATAATATTGTTAATATAAAGGTTAAAAAATATCACTGTCAGACCATCTTATTCCAAATAATAAAGAAACTTGAGGGAACAGAAATGTGGCCCTACAGTAGGATGCTGAGAATACCATTTACTGAATATGTAAACAACAAAGTTTTAGAGAAGATGAAAACAAAAAGAACACTTATAAGTAGCACCAGAAAGAGATACTTTAAATTTCTAGGGCACATAATGAAGAAAGAGCGATTGGAAAATTTGATACTCACAGGACATATTAAAAGCAAGAGAGAAAAGAAAGCAGTGTATAACCTAACTAATAAGTTTGTGCAAATGTTTGTCTGAACAGGGATTAGGAGAGATAGCAAAAAGACAAAATTTACTAAGACCTATAAAGGACAGGAAATTGTTGAGAGCCATGATCACTGATATCTTGAAAAGACATGGCACATAGATATTCTTTAGGATAATAGTGTAATGAATATAAGAGTTGGTTAAAACATGTTATCATCATCCAGTGGTCATTAGTTCAATCCTTGGATCATGTCACAAATCAAAAATGAAAAATAACTGACATCACAGGGACAAAATAAGACTAACCAACAGATATCCCATATCAGCAAAAATATGATAACCAGAGGGTACTTGATCAAAATTATGTGTCTATAATAATCAAAATGAGAACAATAGTTTTGTAACGCTTTACTTCTGGTGAATGGAATAAAAGTGTTAATGAATAGAACAATGGACATACTGAGAGAAAGAATGAAGATTTCTCTTTTCAAAAAAGTTTGATACTTCAAAATTGCAAGAAAACCAAAGGTGAACTTTAGACACTTGATTAATGGCTTCCATTTTCATAAAAACATGACCAAAATAGAAAATTTTGCATGAGAAAAATTGGAAATGACAATATTTAATTAATGACAAAAGATTCATACTGTGATCAAGTCTCTTTGTTGGAAGGATTTGGGAAATGGCTGACAGAAAAGAAGCCATTTGGTAAATGTCTGAAATGGAAACAGACCAAAAGGGTAGCTAAGGTATCAGGGGCCAAAGAAGGTGGAGAAATTACCCATGTCTATTGAGAGGTATTGGTGTGGAATGTCAATAAGAGGAGGAAAAAGTTATTGTGAGTGGATCGATACCTGTGACTGCCACCCATAGAAAAGGGGATCCCATGATTTGAAAATGTAATTAATTTTCAATAGCCAGACAATGAAGAAACTCTTGCTGGAAATAATGGTATCCCCAATAATGCCAGCACCATGCCAGATTTAGGTAGATGTTAATAAATACGAAGACCTGAAACAGCTAAAGATAATTTGCAGCTGGAGTGAAGTTGAGTTGCAGACGCCAATATGAGGGGAAACCATGTTGCCTGATATCACATGACTGCCTGCCTGAGAAGAACCTCTGACCTTAACATTGTGTCAGACTTAACCAACCCAGCCAATGTGTTATGTTCAACTTAAGTGGGATGGGTTGAATAACTTGTAGTGGATAAGAAATTAAGAATTAAAATCAACCTTCTTCACTTTTACAACAATTCACACTGACATGTGAAATCCTGGTTTTTCCCCAAACAGAAAAAAGGATTGACCATGTGCTTAAAGAAACAAGATTTTGCAAGTAGGTATTAACATGATTTTTGACCAATGGGAGCAACTTGCAAGACTTGAGGACTTCGCAAGTCAGTGCGAAAATCTAATGACAATACCCCCCACCCCACCCCTGCACACCGAGTGTGAAAACCTAATGACAATAAAAGGCAGAGTCAGATGGGAGCCACTAGAAACAACTAAAATTTAACTTCAACTTGACCCCAGATATAAGGTCAGGTCACACCTTGTTCTCTTTCTCCTTATCTCTTTCAACAATTACTACTACGAACATTTTCTACAAATCTTGATAACCATAACTTTATCATTGAACACAAACTCTACCCTTAACTTTTTAATAATGTTTCAAATTGCACATTAACTTCTACGACTTGTACTATTCTTTCCTTTTAATAAATTTCTATTTTAAAATGCAAAATGTATATTTTATTCTTACACTATTCCACACAATTCCCCATATTCTAACCTGCCGACAACCAACCTTCTGATAACGATGAAAACCTGATCATTCTGATGATAATTCTTGATAAAACTTGTAAGCTGTAGGGAGTTTGGTTAAGTAAGACACAAGGCCGAACCAAGAAACATTAACAAGCTCCCAACAGCTGTGAACTATCTGCATGAGAAATGGATGGAGTCTAACATCAGAAATAATCAAGTACTGTACAAAAAGAATCAATATAAAAGCCTTTAATTTTATTAAATTTTTTTTTTTTTTTACTTTTGCCCGGACCAATTCCATACAATGACTCTTGAGGACAATTTGATCTTACCAGTCATATAACCAAACTAGACCCAACGTGGGATAGGGCAGGGTTTGGAATGAAGTGGTCATCTCATCAATCAGACACAGAAGTTGAGTATTTGGACGACCGGACTAGAGTGTGAAGCAACAGTTTGAAATAATTAGAGTATGCAGATATATTAAAATTTACATTTCTTATGCAATACATATACAGCTAAAATGAAGACTACTTTATTTTTATTCCACATTTATTTTGAAACTTCTGACTGAATTTTTTTTTAATCCTTTCATATTATTAAGAGGAAAGACCAAAGTATTCTTGAATCATTTTTTTAGCATATTCTTAACTTTGGTTAAAAATCTCGTTTTTTCGTCATTGTAGAACCAGAGTTTACTATGAGAATTCTAATGCCTTTGTTTCTGGTGAAAAACATTAATTTGGAAATTCTTGCAAAAATCAAATTGTTGGAATTTTATTAAACTTTTAGGACTTATTCATGAAAGAATGAATTTATTTATCTTGGTAAAAGTATTTTTTATATTTTGCTACTCACTCCCAACTTAATTTCATGAAATTTCTAAAAATTAAATTCTGTCCACAAACTTTGTTTTATCAGTTAAATGCAGTATTCCTTGGAAAATGTAAATCATCTGATCTTTTTTCAAACAGTTGCTATTTTCCCAAAAACCTGCTCTGAATAGTTGAATAAAAAATGCAATAAAACTATGACTATGAGCTTTTAATTACTTTTATAACATATATTAAAGACATTATCTGAAAAAGATTTTTGTGATAAATAATGAATTTTTACAAGAATTTTCATCTTTTTTTAATGATAATTTATAATAATTTTAAAAAAATTTAAAAAAATCTTTTAGAAATATTTCTTTTTGCTAGTAGTACACAGGGGGTTATAGTGAGAGAAAAGACTGGGTGCAGGTGGGGTACTGAGGATAGGATAAAAGATAAATGGGATTCAAGAAGACAGAAGATGGTAACTGATGTTGCATTTGAAAAATGGTGGGGATTTTATCAATCAGGGAAGCAAGTAAATGGAAGGGAATTCCACAGGTGGCAAGTGTGAGGAAAACAGTGGTTATATTTAACCATTTCAATGGTAAGAGGGTGGGACCTAGATGCCAATCTAGTAGCATGCTTAAATTCATGTGGTCGGGGCCCCAGGAAAAAAAAAGCTTGAAAGAGCAGCTGCCATGAAAATACTTGTAGAAAAACCAGAGGGAAACCTCATCATGTCAATGAGAAAGTGACTAAAGTTGAGATGCCAAGTCAGGACAGATTACATTGCAGATCCTTCTTTGGATTTTGTCAAGAACCTGAAGATGAATAGCAGGGATACTCAACCAAATATGGCAACAGTATTTAGTGCACAGATGAATGGTAGATTTATAAATGTGCAAAGATGGATTCTGATGAAAAAAACTTTCTGCCACAACACAATGACCCAAATTTCCTAGCAGTAGATGCATCTACATCCATACTCACACATTAAGTATACACACAAACACACACACATACACATTTAGATATATATATTGAAATATACACGCAAACACATATTTAAATTTACATAGAAACTCAAACACATATAGAAAAAAACAAATTTAAATATACACATACACACATAAATATGCACACAAACTCATACACACATAAATATTTAAATGTATACACACATTTAAAAATACACAGAAACACATACATTTAAATATATACACAAACATATGCACACACACATATTTGAATAGACACATGCAAAAACATACTTAAATATACACACAACCAAACACACGCATATATTTAAACATACACACATTCAAACACACACACACACACACACAAATAGACACACAAACACGCATGCATATATTCAAATATGTGCACAAACACGCCCGCACATATTCAGACAGACACATAACCACACACATTCACACAAACACACACATATTCAGACAGACACACAAACACACACATTTAAATAAACACACATTTAAATAAACACACATACTTGCATCTTGATATACATAAAAATACACACATTGAAATATGCACAAAAACATGCAAGTATTTAAATATACGCACAAACACACACACATTTAGTCATATATATTAAAATATACACACATTTAAATAAACATAAAAATGCAACACATGTACTGAAATACATGCACAAATTCATACACACATAAATTTGAATAGACACAAACATAAAAACACACAGGCACAGATTTAGATATACAAGCATACACATATTTAAATATATGCACAGACACATGCACACAAATCTGAGCATACACAAAAAACACACACACACACACATTTAAACATACACACACAAAAACACACATTTAAACACACACCCACAAAAACACACACACATTAAAATTTATATTCACATATTTCAATATACACACACACACATGCATATAAGCATGCATACTCAAACATATATATGATTATAAAGGCATACAAATGCTTATAGTGAAAGTCCTACCTATGAAAAGGTTCAGAGAATTTGGTTTGCAGAGAAAAATTACTAAATCAGTCAGATTCACAATTTCCTTCACAACAGTATTTAATAAAAAAATAAAATTGGTTGAAACTAAAGTGTAGTGATAAATTTGTGTACTATATTCGTTTTGTATATATGAAAAATGAAATGGCTGGCTACTTGTATTCAAAGATGCCTGTCTTCCAGGGGAACTAAACAATCCCTGTTGCAGACACTTACTCAGACAGACCCACACAGCCTACTGCAACTATGTTGAGCAGATCTAGTTACAGAGAGCGCATTATCTGGTGTGATCAACAGTCTGAACAAAGCCAATACGCTCAAACCCTTGGTCACAATGACTTATGATTTCATGAAAGCACAGCCATTGACAACCCCTAAAAAATCCCATCTACCCAATTTTGCTCACTAGGCTTGGGTTAACCTGTGGTATGGTTTTCGGGCACTTTCCAAAGGGGTAGACTTCTCTGGCTCTTGTTTGTAAAAACTGCAAAATATGTGTGTGTGTGTGTGTGTGTGTGTGAGTGAATGAGAAAGAGAGAGAGAGAGAGAGAGAAAATCTTTTGCGACAGTAAATAACAGAGTAAAACCAAAGGGCAACTTTTGAGGTTAAATCCGTGACATACCAAAAAAAAAGATTAAGAGTTGTTGCCCTTAGGCTGGAAGAAAATTAAGAAGCGATGAGAAAAAAGGGGTTCATATAATGCATAATAATTACAAGGTAGATCATGATGTCACTTTAAGGAGAATTAACACCTTTCATAACAATGACATCACTGTGTAATATATTCTTTATGTCAATAACAAAATAAGTGTATGGATGCTGTAGGGAGTTGTAAACACGTGAGAAAAGTGAGGCAAAATTCCTTATACATACTTAGTGTACTTATATACTTATTCCATGAGAAATTTAGGCCTGGCTTGTGAAAATAGCATGCAAAACAAAAATACAATACCGTATTTCACACTGCTTAACATACCATTGCATACCACATCATAATGTTTGAGTGCATCTTCATTTTTAAGCAAATATTTATGAAGAAATTATCAGTAAAACAATCTATAATATTTCTCTGAACAGAGAAAATTTAGGTAGTTAATTGAATAGATAATTAATGCATTAGTTTGTTGATTTGGTGACATAGTAATTATGAGATCAATGCTTGGCCAGTTGGTACAGACTCAGTGGAAGCAGGGCAAACAACAACTGGACAGTGCTAAATAAAAACAAGATGAGACACCCCAACAGTGGAATTAGAACAATATACCCAAATTAGATTTTAAAAATGCTTAAAATTCCCTGAAAGTTATCTGGATCAACAGACACCTGTTGTCCTGGGTATGACTACATCTGGCAGCAAAGTAGGTAGAAGATGGAAATTGATGTTGCATTCAAACTTTTGGAGATTGTAGCTATCAGGGAAGCAAGCAAATAGAGAATTCCACAAACAAGAAGTGCAAGAAAAGAAACAAATACCTAAAAAGAATGATAAATATTGTTTAAAATAAACTTGGTAGTCTTTAACCTTTTAACTATGTCAAAAGGATGTTTTTTTTCCCTTGGCACCACTATTATTCTAACTACCTTCATTCCTTGGAAATGTTTGTTATAGCGAGAAATGATTAGAATTGTCATAAAACTTAAACATGTTAGTAGATTTATACATTTTCTTTGTTCTTACAAACTGACAAAACAATAATAAATACTATTTATTTATTAGATTGTTTATCAGAATTTTGGGAAAACAACCGCGAATTGCCAAACAATTCAAAATTTATAAAATGGTAAACAAGGGTTTCCTTACAGTTGGTTCATATATTTTACTAATTTAGTTCATAAATTTATGAATAAAAAATTGTTTTCATATTTCTTGATAAATGATAAATATTGGTTTGCATTAATTTTGATACAACTATATTAGTTTTTAGAATGTTGTAAATAAAATTATTCTTGTAAAAAAACAATCTAATATTTTTGTTACCAATTCTGAAGAAACAAAATGTATAAATTTTCACTTTGTTTAATTTTTATCATAATTGTACTCATTGCTTTTTAAAACAATAAACATTGCCGAGGAATGAATGTACTCAAAATAATAGTGATGTCAAGGGAAAAACCATCCTTTTGATATGCTGTCTTTTTTTTTTTTTATGGGTACAAAATTAAAGATTCCCATAAAATCTACTTTTTTATAACAAGAATATTAATAAATAGGTTTATCAAAATCTAATATTTCATTCTGATGTTTTTGAGTATTTAATAATAAATATGTAAAGAAGGAAACATTTTATCGCAAATAATCTCCAATTATCTCTTGTGATCAACTATTCATATGTGGACTAATGGCTTAATATTTGTTGTTATCACAAAATAACTAAGAGCAAAATGAAATACCCATAGACGTGGACGATGGAACAAGAACAGTTTAACCCCAAAGATTAAATAAGGGGTTCATTTTGAGTTTATTTTTAATCATTTCACACCAAGCAGGGCAATGAAGCCACTGAGATGCAAGGGTTTACTGAGTGTGAGAACATATGAGAAAAAACATTTTTAAAACGAGAGACAGAAGATAATGATTGCTATGGCATCTAAATAAATTTAGAAATCAAGATGTTGCTGCTAATTTAGTGCAGCAGTTAAATTCATAAAGTCTAGGTATCGTAGAGGAAAGTTCATCAGAACAATTACCCTGAAAATACTTATAGAAAAAGCACATGGTAGCTACATTATGGTGATGGGAAAGTGATGGAATCTAAGATGCCAGATCATGACAAACATTGCAGATTAACCAGACTGAGAGACACCCGATGAAGGCTGTAGGGTACAAGATTAACCAGGGCAAGTAATGACTTGTGAATTTAAACACATCCAAAATGAAACTGCTATCTTTTAATCACCATAGAGAATCTTTTTTAACTTCTATCAGCATGGCTGGTGCTAACCTCCAAAAAAAGCAACTCATTGCACTGTCTTGATCTTATATTTTCCAATGATAAGTACAAGGATTATATTAAATCAATTTGCTAGGTATGCTTCTAAGAAAGTTTTTTTATTATCCTTTCTCCTCATTAGTTTTTTCATTCTCTTTTGCTCTCATTAATCTCATGCATCTTAGTGGCATTATCACCTTGCTTGGAATGAAATGATTAAAAAATAACAAATAATAATAACAAAGATGAGGACATTTCTTGAAAGGTAAATAACTCTTCATCACAAAAATTCAGAGCTTACAGTCATGTTGAAACAGGTTTTCATATGAGCACCAAAGTTTAGCAACATTGAACCTGGTCAGTACCTAAGTGAGTGATTGCTTGAGAACACCAAGTACTGTATGATCTTGGATATGCTGGTGGTGCAGTGAATAACGACTCTGAATTGGAAATCATAGAACTGAGTTCAAATTTCAGTTGTGTTCATTATATTCACTTACATGCAAATACTCTTGGAGATATGAATCTGCCACTTATCCCCCAGCTATGGGTTAATTAGTAAAACTTGTATCACTAATTCATTATCACAAAAAAAAAAATCTTACAATTTAAAAGCTATGGGGTTAATTTAGGAGAACTTAAATCATTATCTTTAAAGAATTCTTCCAATCTAAGAATATTTTCTGTTTTTTAATAAGTTTGCAAAAAACGAATACAAAAGGTTGATAAATCATAAAAAAAAGAAATCCATGAATCAATTACAGAAATTCAGAAAAAAATTAAAGGAAATTATGAAAATACCAGAGATACAATATTAAAAATACTAACAGCTGACACAACAAATGGCTTTTATTTATTTTATATGAGAAAATTACAGCACGGATTGCCAGTTAATGTTTACCACCAAGCTATTGTGTATGTCGCATTTTTTTCAAATTACCTGATATGCTTGAATACTTTAGATAAAATTTTACATGTAAAATTAAAAGGTAGATGAATTTGAACAATGTGGGCTTGGAGAAATAATAGCAACTTGCAGAACCTATAACGCGATTTACATTGTTCAGACTGTTAACATCATCTTTATTGCTATATTCACAATGTTTCAGCTGTTGTATGATAGTAGCTATAGGGAGATGGTTAATGTTTTTTTTTGATTCAGCCTTGTGTTATACATAACCGAACTCCCTACAGCTTAGAAGTTTTATCCAGAATTATCATCAGATGGTTGTTGGCAACAGAATGTTGGAATGTGTAGAATTGTGTGGAATAATAAAATATACGTTTTGCATTTTAAAATAGAAATTTATTAAAAAATAGGATAACAAGAATAGATAGTAGTTAATGTTCAATGAGAAATGAGTAGTGAGTTAAGGGTATCAAGAAATGTTCATAGTAGTAATTTGCCTGGTAGGAGTGTCTTTGATTGGAGAAGAAGAAGTAAAAGGAATCAGCACACGAGGAAGAAGGAGAAAGAGGACAATGTACAACGCAACCTATGTCCGGGTCGTGGTTGAAGTTTCTCTCGTTATATTTAGTTGTTTCGTCTCATCTTGCTGCTCCCATCTGACTGACTGGCGCTGATTTGATCAAAGCCTTTATAGTCATTCAGATTTTCATACTGGATCATTAAGTCTCTTTAGTCTTGCAAATTGTTTTCATTGGTCAGAAAATCAATTTAACATCTACTCGCAAAATTTCAACTTTCTTTAAGCATGACGTTAATCCTTTTTCGATGTGGCAAAACCAGAATTTCATATGTCATTGTGAATTTTTGTAAAACTGAAGAAAGTTGATTTTAATTTGTAATTTCCTCTCTACTACATGCTTTAACCTTATTCAGGTGATATATTCTGGAATTGTTTAACCAATTTCTTTTAATTTATGAGGATAGATTGCTCTTATTCAACATGCCATGCCTTTTTGGGGGTGGGGTAAAAAGATTGGAAGTATTAAAATGCTGGTTCTGCTACACTCTCTAAAGTTAAACAATGTTGAGCCTGGTTATTACCTAGATAAGAGGTGACCACTTGAGAATACCAGATGTGGTAAGCTTAGATGTGCTATTAGTTTAATAGAGAATGGCTTAGAATTATTAATTGAAAAGCCTAGTTTCACTTCTAATTCGGTTCATTATATTCACTTACACACTTGGGAAAAGTATGAATTCACCTCTTACCAACCTCCAACTATGTGATAATTAGTAAGTTTGGTATTAGTAAATTATTATTATCTCCTAAAAAATACATACAATCTATAAATATTATTTGGCTTCCAGGTGTAAAGGGTTGAAAAGTGATAGAAAAAAAAACAAAAATAATCAATCTTAGACTGGCTGGCAGTAAAGAGACCAGTATATCCTACTCTTATACATATGAATTTAGAGTAGTCATTGCTCAAGATAACTTTTCTTTTTCTCAGTTTCAGTTAGATCCTTTTATTAACTCAACTTTTCAAGTTTTTGTTTCTTCTCACAATTCTTTGGATCAAATCACTCTTTGGATTACTTCAACCAATGCTTTTACCCACTGGGACATGTCATATAGCAATAAAGATCACGACAAGTCTGAACAATGTAAATAGTGTAAATAAATCTTTTCTTCAATCCACAGAGAGAGAGAGTTCCTATTCTGCTTTCTATGCTTAGATTATTGATCAGTTAATACTCACCAGTCTTTTTCACTTTTAGGTTGTTCTAATGAAACAGAGCATTTGAATTTTCAGTATGATTCAGTATGATCTTACACATTTGTGTATGTAGGTGTGTTTATTAAGCATCAAAATGCTTATGCAACCAATTTATCCCTGTTCAGAATTAGTTCTAGAAATTAACTATGCATTAGTTATTAGTTTTAGTATTCATATATTTAAGGGGAAAAGGTTAACAATGATGGAAACTTGGTTGTAATTAGATTATGTGTACAATTAGAGATAAAAGAGACTGCAGTTTTCTCAGATATTAATATTTGCATTAAATGAAATGAAACTAAATCACTGTATTTTTACAATGTACAGCTTTTCAGAATGTAAGTTATCATGGCTCTCTACAAATTCCTTTTCTTTATTATCTATGAATTGCCAAAACTTACTGGGAAAGATTGTGATGTAGTTTCCAATTGCCTTCTCCATGGTTTTGGATTCAGAGTAGTCATTTTCTAAGATTTCTTTTCTTTCATATTTCTGAATTGCCATGATTTCTTGGGGAAAATGGTGGAGTGGTTTCCCATTGCTCTCTCCACAGTGTTTAATCCAGAATACTCCTTCCCTTAGACTAGGGCTTACAGCTATATATATTTTTTTTTTAATCATATCACCCCGAGCAAGGCGGTAACGCCACTGATGTGCAGGGGGCTACAAAAGAGTGAAAAGATTGGAAAAGAGAAAGCTGGAGGCCACATCCTAAACAGGGAACAAGGGATGGGCCTCTTCACCTGTTCAATAGATGTGGGTGGAGTGTGAACCGGGCAATAGTTTAGTCTATCTACTCCAATTGGAAAGAAAAAGAAAAGAAAAAGGAGTAAAAAGATTGGAAGTATTAAAATGCTGGTTCTGCTACACTCTCTAAAGTTAAACAATGTTGAGCCTGGTTATTACCTAGATAAGAGGTGACCACTTGAGAATACCAGATGTGGTAAGCTTAGATGTGCTATTAGTTTAATAGAGAATGGCTTAGAATTATTAATTGAAAAGCCTAGTTTCACTTCTAATTCGGTTCATTATATTCACTTACACACTTGGGAAAAGTATGAATTCACCTCTTACCAACCTCCAACTATGTGATAATTAGTAAGTTTGGTATTAGTAAATTATTATTATCTCCTAAAAAATACATACAATCTATAAATATTATTTGGCTTCCAGGTGTAAAGGGTTGAAAAGTGATAGAAAAAAAACAAAAATAATCAATCTTAGACTGGCTGGCAGTAAAGAGACCAGTATATCCTACTCTTATACATATGAATTTAGAGTAGTCATTGCTCAAGATAACTTTTCTTTATTATCTACTAGCAGTATAGCCCGGCGTTGCTCAGGTGTAATGAAAGCTTTAAAACTAATCCATGGTCCTGGAGCTCAGACTCTTTGGACGTTGGCACCAAAGACTAAAAAGCAATAGTTGTTTCCAGTTAAAGCGAAACCGTAGACTGAAAGAAAAATGAATGGATGTAAGTCAAATTTTGATTTCCTGGTATCAATATCAAATGTTTTTTTCGTCGTAAACTGAATTTTGAAGGCTAAATAAGTACTCTGAGTAAATGGTATCATGGCTGAGACTAAGAACTACAATTATACCTACTTAGAGCCAATCCCGAAGCAAAAACTAAAATAAAAGAGCTGAAAAAATACAGACATACAGGCAGATAGACAAACACAAACATCTTGCCTTTTATATATATATATATATATATATATATATATATATATATAAAAAATCGGTTTTCTGTACTATTGTAAGAACTGCAACTTTGAAACTTCTGAATATTGTTTCTTATGTCTTTGTCTATGAGTGTATCAAATTTGATTAAAATCGGACCACTCTTTCTATAACCCAATTTTTTCAATTATCAATTTTCAATATTTATCAGGGGTACCTTGACACAAAACCTAGCTAAGAACACTCAGATGCTTATAGTACAACTGTGTAAATTTTCAAGAAAATCGGTTCAGCCGTTTCGGAGTCTATAGGTAACGGAAACACACACAGACAAAGTTCCATTTATTATATAAGTTTAGATTAGATGAATTGCCATGACTTCTTGGGAAAGAGAGTAGAATTTTTTCCCATTACCTATGCCAGAGTTTTGAATTCAGCAAAGTCCTTCTCCAAGATTCCTTTTCTTTATTATCTGTAAATTGACATGGCATCCTAAGAAAGATAGTGGAGTGGTTTCCTTTGCCTTTTCCACGGTTTTGAATTCAGATTAGTCATTCTCCATGATTCTTTTTCTTTGTTATCTGTGGGATTTCCATGCATTCTTGAGAATGACAGTGGAATGGTATGTAATTGCCTTCCCAACGGTTTTGAATTCAGAATAGTCTTTCTTGAAGATTCCTTTTCTTTATTATCTGTGAATTGCTTTTACTTCTTGGGGAAAATAGTAAATTGGGTTAATGTTGATGGATTTGAATTCAGAGTAGTCCTTCATATCTTTAACAAGAAAACCTAACCTGCCATTTAACCTATAGCTGGTGGGAGAAGAGATGAATTCATGCTTTTTTTCAAAAGCATTAGCAAGAAAGTGACTGGAATTGACTAAGTGGATATTTAACTTTTTTGTGTTGTGCACAGTCATACTACCCACTCACCTAAATCATTACCAAACAGTATTTGGGGAAGAGACTTTAATAAGATTATGAGATTTTGCTTTACTTATCCTTCAAATGCAGATGTTTGTCTAACATGTTAAAAACAAACAAACAAAAATACAAAAAAACAAAACCCTCTTGTCGCTGTATCATTTGTGTTAATAAGTAGTAAAAATTATTGCCATAAATTTTTAGACACCCTCATACGATTATTTGTAAAATTCAATAGAAGATAGAAAATAAAATGCAGAAGTGAAAATTATTTAAGATAATGTTTGCCTAAAGTGTGTTTTTTAAATATGAATGGAACAAGTAGGCAATGAGGAAGTCTTAAATAAAAAACAATGGCAGCAAAAAGAACATTTATGCTCAGAATGAAGAAGAAACAAATGAAATTTCTTGGATACATTATGAGGAAGGAGGGATTGGAAAATTTAACACTCACAGGGTGTAAGAGAAATAGGAAAAAGCAGTGAGCCACCAACTTGACAAAGGTTGTAAGCAACCTACTTATGTGAATGGATGCAAAATTTGTGGAAGGTAGCCTTAACAAAGAGAGAATAAATGCTAAGAGCTACAAGGGATAGGAAGTCATGGAGAGTCATGATCGTCTATGCCCTGAGAGGATGCAGTACATGGAAGAAGAAAATGATCTAGGTCACACTGACACTTGAAACATAAAAGATTTTGATGAATTTCTAATTTCCAATTTAGAGTTAGAACAGACTTTTGAACTAACGACTTTAAAATTATTGAAAGTAGTAAATTTTGGCATTCAAAGTCACATCTAGTCTGATGCTGTTGTTACATAAAGTAGCATGTGCCTGTTTAAGTTGGGAAAAAGTAGTGAAATTTAAGTATCACTCTTTATATATATATATATTTTTTTTTGTATATTGCTCAGTATATATTTATAATTTACATCAAACACTGTGTTTTTATAGTGTTTTCATTATTGATTTTATTAAATAAGATATTTATATATGTACTTACAACTTTGTTAAGAAAGAGTTCTCAACCCAGTGATGCAGTTAATTTTCAATTCCATAATCTTTTCAATGGCTGTATAGTATGCACATAGCCAGTTATCAATCATAGCTAGAGAACCTGGTCTTCTCTGCCATAGTTGTGGAAATGGAGGGATGGGGAGAAGATATAGATTCATACCTAAGGATATTTGTGTGAAAGTGAATGCAACAAAATTGGCTGGAATTTGAACTCGGCTCCCCAATTTCTTTTTCTTTTGGAGTCTTACTGTTACCCAGGTGTTTTTACACATCATTATTGCTGGAATTAAAATAGCTACTGAGATTAGCCTTAACTGTTTATGCCTAAAAGTTATCAAAACAATTCAATATGAAATAGAAAAAAAAAAAGGAAAAACTGAGAAAACCAATTTGATAAAATGTATTAATTTAATCTTATGTCAAGTTATTCTATTAGTCTACAAGTATTACTGGTATCATATAACCAAGCACTACCTGCCAAACAGCAGCATTAAATTTAAAGAAGAAAATCAGCAACGTTTGTTTATATTTTGAAAGATTTTCTCCTGTACTTGGATTAAATAGTTGTTTTTAAGCACATAGTTTTCGATTTTATCATAGATGTAAATTCTATAATAAACTTTATTTATATCTCAAAGACTCTATATACCTTAATTGTTAACTTAAGATTGGCCTTGATAGTTAGTAGCAATATGTAGACAGTTAGAAAACACCTTTTAAACTTTAAGGAAGATAAAATTGTTCCAATATATCAAATAGTGCCACTATGATACAAGCAAATTTTCTACAAAAAATAAAAATAAATAAAATGACAAAAAATAAACCCAGTTGCCCCACCATATTTTCTGATGAGGAGAAAATCTAGACATCTAGCAGAATTAAAAACAAAACTTGTCAAAAAGCAGAGGGACCTTCTTGTAGGGTCACCAGCCATCTAGCACAGTGGAATAGAATGGGTTCTATAGCAGTGTCAGCAGTCAGTGTGGTGATGACATGACATCACTAGTTTTTTTTTGTTTTTTTGTTTTTTAATCGTATCACCCCAAGCAAGGCGGTAACGCCACTGATGTGCAGGGGGCTACGTAATAGTCAAAAGATTGGAAAAGAGAAAGCCGGAAACCACATCCTAAACAGGGAACAAGGGATGAGCCTCTTAATCTGTTCAATAGATGTGGGTGGAGTGTGAACCTGGCGATAGTTTAGTCTGTCTACTCCAATTGAGTTGTGGAGAACCACGACTTCTCACGTCCTGAAGCAACACAACCCATATTTAATTTTGTTTTTTTTTCAAAAAGCAGTGCAATATTTGTTTTGTTTTTTTTTCTTAAAAAAGGAAAGAAAATTAAGACTGCTTTGAAAAGTAAAATTATGCTGCAAAAATAACTCCCAAAAAAAAGGTGGGAATTGTAGGGGGGGATCTGAGAGAAAAGGGGAAAGGATGGGAAAAAGAGAGGAAATGAAGAGGAAAAAGAAGAGAAAGGAGGAGGAGAGAGAAAATAATAACAAGTGGAGAGAGAGACAGTGAGAGCAAGAACGTTAAAAAAAAAAACAACAAATCCTATTGGGTTGAAGAGCTTCTTAGAATTAAATTCATGAAGAAACTGGAGGATTCATCTTATGGAATCAATAGTTATGTGTCTGTGACAAAGATAAGCTTTCAAGTTAGACATCAGCTGTAGTTTGACTTGGAAAGGAATGGGCTCCACCTGGTCTACTTGCTAAAGACATGCTATAAAAGAATGCATGAATGAATACCTTTCTGCCTTTCAACCCTGGTATGTAGATGGAACTGTTCAGGTACTCAACTGTGCTGTGACCCTTGACCACACCTGTTCTTAGGAGTGATGATGGTAAGAATTTTCATATGAATTGATCAAAGGAGAGAAATGTTTATTTCATTTAAAAAAGACAATTTTCAATCCCAATTCCAAAATTTTAAAATGTGCAATGGAATTTTTTTTTCTTAGATTAATTAACCAATCCCTAAAATTAAATAATGCCAACGCACCTACTAATTTACAACCAGCTGAAGTTAGGTAAAGCACAGCACTGATAAGCTCTCAGTAAATAAATTATGCTATCTATAGTCTAGTTGTTTGTCCTGAAAAATTGCTTCATTTATTTATTTATCTTATGATTTGCCCACCTTAATTCCTGAAAACATTCCAACCAGCTTCACCTTATACTTCTAATCAAACCTAGGTAGGAATAATAGATTCGTGTAGCGGGATTCCCAACACATAGGGTTGAGAGTGGGGTAGTGTTATAAAACCGTAAATAATTAAACAAATTCAGATTTTCTACTTTTTTTTTATCTATGTTTAAAATAAAAATGTTTGTGTTTTCTTTTCATTTATTTATTCCTGTAGACTCTTTATAGAGGATAGAGTTACAATTGTACCAAGTGATACTGCTGAAATTTCAGTGCTAAGTGAATTTTTCCAACTGCACCACTATTTGTTAATAGCTAAAGTAGAGACATGGGTTCATGTCTTTACCCAAGAACATGGTTACAAAGTGAGCATAAAATGTCCTAGCTGGAATTTGAATGCACTTCACTTCTACTTTCTCTATGGTTCGTGGCTTACGGCCATATCACGTTGAATACAACGGTTCTCGCTCGATCACCGAAGTTAAGCAACGTTGCGCCTGGTCAGTACTTAGATGGGTGACCACTTGGGAATACCAGGTGCTGTAAGCGTTTAGTGATGGATGTGAGTTGTGGTGCAGTGGATATTGGCTTGGAAAGAGAAATCTGTGAGCTGAGTTTGAATTCCAGTTGAATACCCTGCATTCACTTAAGTACTGGTACCCTTGGGAAAGGTATTAATCCATCCCTTCCCTCAGGTTATGGGTTAAATAACAGGGTAGGACTTGGGGACCCTGCCCCTTAAAAAAAAAAAAAAATCCCAATGAATCTTGATACTCGAAAAGAAAAAAGTATTACTAACCACAAAACTTATATAAAACAACAATAAATTGTTGAAAGAAAAAGGTAATACCAGCAATAAATAAAAAAATTTAGTTGGCAATAAATGACCTGCTGAGGTTGATATGCCATAAAAACGAAACAACCAACCAACAATCTACAATTTGTTCTTAGCTGACTTCCACCTCCTCTGTGTTTCTAAAATGAATTCAGTAAAGAGTAATGGTAATATTAGCTGTTTCCTTATAAGGAAACATTCAGTGCTACTTTTGGTTGAAATTTATAAGATCTTTCTATAAAAACAATTTTTCAGGAAAATAGGTTTCTCAAGTTCAGTAATCATTATCCCACTATCCAGCACTGATGGGGGTTTCTTTCCTAACGTTTTATTCAAAGTAGTGCAGAATGTCAACATCTTTATTATGTCATTATTTTCTCAAGTTACAATTCATTTTAGTTGTTGCTGCTGTTGAATGCTCTCAAGTGAGGTGGTTTGCATTTTTTTGGTATATTTCTTCATGATTCTATAGTGCCAGGCCACAAGGCTTGTAAAAGGATGGTTCTTACGGAGACCCACATTTCATTTGCTCAAAGCTATTTTTAACCATCATTTTGAGAAAGTAGTTGTATACAGCTGATAGTTTAGATATTTTTGAACAAATTTGGTACTATGTATGTCATTCATATGAAAGCCTTGATCTGATGTGGATATTTAAGAACATGACTTGAGTTTTTAGGTTAATGCTTTGTAGCAATTTACAGTATTGGGTAAAACTATCCCTAGTACAACTTATTCTATATTCAGTTCCCTCATCTCCAATTATAAATTTGTCATAACTGATCCATACACCAGGTTATTAAAGTCTTTAGGCAGTGCGTTGGATATCAGCTTGGAATGAGAAATCGGTGGAGCCAATTTCAAATTCCAGCCAAATTCGTTACATTCACTTACGTACAAATACCATTGGGAAAGGTATTAACCCGCCGCTTCTCCCTTCAGCTATGGGTTAAATAGCAGACAGATTGGGTTCTATAGTCTTGGTTGGCAACCAGTCTACTGCAGAAAATAATGGCAACCTACAGTGAAAAAATCCTCTGCCAGGTCAGACATGTCTCAAAAGAGAGATGATTGCCCAAGCATGATCATGTATGGCACTTAACTGACTGACAGTATTAAAGGAACCAAAATAAATAAAATTCCTAGAATTGAATCTAAGCAAAATTCTAAATTAAAAATTTACAAATATAAACATGTAAATTATCAGTGATTTATATTTGTTGAGAATTCACACTAGTCATAACTAGTGACTTTCCCCTAAGGAAAGTTGTCAAAGGGAACTAGTGACTTTCCTCTAAGACTTGTTGTCACTTAATCTCTAGAGGATTAAGTGACAACAAGCCTCCTTAGCACTTTAGCACTCTCCTCAGTATTCTATCTGATTTTAGTAACACTGGCTTCGTTGGATTTCTCATTCTTGTAACCTCTTCACAAAGCTTTTCAGGACTGTTCTAATTGCCCTAACAATAATGGTCACATTTTTTTTATAGTAAAATTACCAACAATACATTTCGTGATCTACAAACTATATACAAAAAAAACATCTTTATGTTGAAAGTATAAAATTTTGTAAAAGATATCTACAGATAAAAGCATAAAATTCCATACAAAATATTTCAATTTCGGCATTAAATAACCCATATAGGTTGATATACTACTAAATAAAATCAACCAACCAACAGACACTCAAAGGTCCGAGGGCACAATAGCCAAAACGTTGAGGATATTAATCTGAATGTTAATAATACGAATAAAATAATTTAAATGTTTTAAGTGGGAGAAAAAAAAAAATTAAAAAAGCTTAAATCAACTGCTTAAGTCTATTCATAAATGTAATAATTTTGTTGTCATTATAACGAAATGCTTTGATTGCTGATAAGCTATCCCTCCTGTATAGAATGTTCAGGTAATTTTTACATGCTAAGTTTGAAAAAAAAAAAAATGTGTTAAATACCTCAAAATGTGAGATAATTAGTGAATCTTAGTTTATGTAAATCATGATATATCATATGATTTATTAAACAGTTTTTTTAAATAATCATTTCACTCCAAGCAAGGCAGGACTGCCACTGATGCACAGGGGGTTACAGTGAGAGAAAAAAAGCAAGGTATAGAGTATGTTGAAGAACTGATAAGTGATGGATGAGAATCAAGTAGATAGAAGATGGCATTGACATTGCAGTTAAACTTCTGGAGATTGTAGCTATCAGAAATGGTAAAATGGTAGAAAGTTCCACAAATAGAAGTGCAAGAAAAGAAACTATTAGAGTAAAAGAATTATTTTGTAACATTCGTTGTCACTTTGCAGAGGGACATATTGTTTGTCTTCAGGCCAATATATCAAAGTTGCACTATCTTAATTATTCAATGGAAAATGAAAACCATCTTTAAATCAGTCAGATGGTTTACCTGCAATAATAAATGTCACAAAGTGTAGGATCTGTATTGGACAAATTTTACTGTCTCCAGCAGGAAAATATTACTGATCAACCATCAGTGGAAAAAGCAAAATAAGTGAGAGAATTTCCCTACTCCAGCTTTTTGAGGCCATTTATTCTCTCAGTCAGTTAATTGTCATACATGATACACACTTAGGCAATCATGTCTCTTTCAATCCATGACTGACTAGGTAGAAGATTTGCCCTTGGTAGGTTGCCATTTTTTCTGCAGTAGACTGGTAGCCAACCAAGGCTATATAACCCAATCTGTCCTGCTACTCATTGAAGGAGAGAGAAGATAGAGATTAATACTTTTACCCAAGGGTATTTGCACATAAAAGAAAGTAACAAATTCCACTGGAATTCAGGTTAACAATTTCTCATTCCAAGTCAATATCCATTGCATGACAACACACACATCTGTTCTCTAGACAAAAACCTAGCTGAATCTTAGATAGAGAAACTCTATATTATTATTATTTTTTAAACCAAGAAATCTCATCTTAGTTGTTGTTGATTAGTTAAATCACAAACCAAAGAAAAGACCTTGTCACTATCAAGATTTTTTATTCTTTTTCTTTGCTGGATTTGTGACAGTCAACTGACTGTCATATTTCAGAAATATATATTTCCAGAATCTGATGTGGCTGTTTATTAGTTAGGCAATGGTTTTTTTTTTTTAGCTTTTTATCCTTAACCTGAAATTACATTTTTTTATTCTCAAACCACAATGTTACAATTTTTCAAGTTCCACAATTTCTTCATCTGCTCACAAGGTAGACTTATTTGTTTTCAACTTTTAAGTTGCTTTTAAGTTTGCTTTACAGCTGGAACAGTAACATTCACAATTTTTCTTATTCATGAAATCTGGTTACTGACCTAAACTGGGTGACCTAATTGAGTTTCAAACCCTCAAAAGAATTTAATATTTTTCAAAAGTAGTTTCTGGTTCAAGGAGATACCATTGGTTTGCCTTGTTAAATGTTATTTGTTTTCATAGTTTCCATTGGGTCGACCTTCCTACCTAGACTTACTTTTTGTACTCTTGAACCAAATTGCTGCATCTGTTTATAGGATTGACAGTTTCATTTCTATCTATATAACCTACATTTATTTTGGGTTACTATTTAGATTTAGTTGACTGCTCATATAAAAATAGGGAAAAATTTGTGTGAAAATTGTTTTTTTAGGCCTTCCTCAAGCAATGACACTTGACAGAATAAAAAAAATATTGATTCATTTTATCATTTTAAAAGTTAAGAAGGGGGTCATAATAGAAATACAGTGTCAAATCAATCCCTGATTTTTTTAACAGGGATTGTTAATTTCTTTTTATTTATATATGCCAAGTTTGAAACTGTGATTATGTCAGAATAACAAAGTCCAATTACAAATTCAGAAAAAAAAAGCACATCAGTAGTATGCAGTTATTAATGTTATATGCATAGTTTTAGACTTTTTATGAATAAAAACAAAATACAGATAACTCTTTAAAAAGTCAAGGTTCCAATTCACATTGAACAAGAGTGCCACTGCTTTAAAAAAAAAAAAAAGACCGTTTTTTTTTATTGTGACAAATGTCATGGGTAGAGGAAGATCAAATGAATGCTAATCCACAAAATTATTCCCCTCCAAAGTTTTTTTTTTCTTCTGACTTCTATATGCCATGTCCCTTCAGCATGTAGGCAATCATGGCCTTCCACTTCTCCCTATCCCTAGTAGCTTTCTCCTGTTACCCCTAACAAACCCCACTCTACCATCCATTTGCTCAAGCCCATCATGTTAAGTGTTGCTTTCTACTGTCTCTCTTTCCCTCTATCTCTCCTGTGAGTATCAGATTCTCCAACCCCTCCTTTCTCATTACATGTCCCAGAAACTTCAGATGTTTTTTCCTGATGTTAAGTATTAGTTTCCTTTTCATTTCTATTCTCTCTAAAACCTCATCATAGCTCACATCATTAGTCCATGGTATCCTCAGCATCCTTCTGTAGTACCACATTTCTGTTGCTTCAAGTCTTCCTTTCAACTTTGGTGAGTTTATCCAGCATTTGCTGCCATATTGAAAAACAGACATCACATAACAATCTAGCACTCTCTTTTTTGTTTCTTTAACAAAATTTTCCTGTCACTTATTACTCTACTCAGCTTCTGAAATGTATTCTTGGCCATGCCAATTTGCCTTCAGATCTCAGCAGATCAATAAATTAAGTAATTAAAAAAAAATTTTTTTTTGCTATGTAATTTTATATTTATGTTGCTTTTTTACTATTAGATCAAAAATGATAATGTTCTTTCTCATTTTATTTATTTTTATTTTAGAAAATTTGCTTGTATCATAGTGACACTGTTTGGTATATTATTAGCAACTTTATTATCTTCCTTCAAGTTTAAAAGGTGTTTTCTGACTGTCTCCATATTGCTACTCACTATCAAGGCCAGTTCTAAGTTAACAATTAAGGTCTATATAGTCTTTGAGATATGAATAAAATATATGATAGAATTTATGTCTATGATAAAATAGAAAACTATCAAAATATATGCTTAAGAACCATTATTTAATCCAAGTACAGGATAAAATCTTTCAAAATATAAACAAACAAGCTTTGATGATTTTTTTTTTTAATTCAGAAAAAAATTAAATTCAATGCTGATGTCTATAAAATATACAATGTAGGGTTTTGCGTATGTTGCAATGTGTTTTGCGTATTTCACAAGAATGGAGTAGATACTTACTTATACTTATATCTAAAAAATTCTCAACAAAATCCAAAGAATAGTCTGTAATGTAATCAGTCCTAACCTAACCTACATTTTTGACTTAAGTCACTTTTCAAACCATCACGTTGTGGCTTCCCTCTCTCTTTTCTATAAATATTCTCATGGAAATTGTTTTAATGAGCTCTCCTGCTTGGTACCAGGACTGAATGAATTTAAGCATACTACTAGATTGGCAACTTCTTGAATCTCATTCCTTTGTCCTTTTTCTTCATTAAAGTCTTCTTTGCATGTAAGTAAATCCAACGAATTTAACTTCAAGTCGGCTCGGAATGGGAAATTGGGAGAGCCGTGTTCAAATTCCAGTTGAATTCATTGCATTCACTATGTGCAAATACCCTAGGGAAAGATATAAATCCATCTTTTCTCCATCCAGCTATGGGTTAAATAGCAGGACAGATTGGGCTCTATTGCCTTGATTAAGAACCAGTCTACTGCAGAAGGATGTGTGTTGTAGTGCATTGAATATTGGCTCGGAACGAGAAATCAGTGAGCCGAGTTCGAATTCCAGTTGAATTCATTGCATTCACTTACACGCAAATACCCTTGGGAAAGGTATTAATCCGTCTATTCCTTCCAGTTATGGGTTAAATAACATGACAGATTGGGTTCTATAGCCTTGGTCAGCAACCAGTCTACCGCAGAAAGCAATGGCAACCTACTGCGGGATAATCTTCTGCCCAGTCAATCATGTCTGTTTTGAGACATGATCGCCCAAGTGTGAATCACGTATGGCACTTAACTGACTACTGCAGAAAAATCTTCTGCTTAGTCAGTCATGGATCAAAAGAGGCATGATTGCCCAAGCGTGTATTACATATGGTGCTTAACTGACTGACTGAATTTTTTCACTTCTAGTAACCCCCTTTCATCTTGGTGATATTATTGCCTTGCTTGGAATGATGATAAAAAAAAAAAAAATATCCAGAACTTACATTGGGAATAAAACCTTGCATACAGATAGAAGATGAATTGAGTAAGGATACAAAAATAGAAAGGGAGTGTAAGACAAGGATGTGTTTTCTCACCAGGCTTATTTAAGAGAACTAGAAGTCCTACCAGGATTTATTATTGGCAGACACAGCCTTAATAATATGCAGATGACATAATGCTGATAGCAAGCAAGGAAAACTCTAAAAAAAGGTAGTAAAGGAAAGCATGAAGAAAAAATAAATTATCATTTATAAGAAGACAGAATACATGGTCAGGGCTGTAGCTGATGCTAAGAAAACACCGGGCACAGAGAAAATTGCCCGGAGTTATTAGCTGACAATGTGATGATGTCATCTGTTTCCAGAAACTATGATTTTTGTGGATTTTTTCGGCTATTCCAATGGAAATTAGGCACAGAACGTGAACGAAAGCAGGAAATCGGCTTTGGACTTTCTGAGTATAATCAGTCTTTTCTTCCAAAATTAATAAATAAACAGATTTTTACTGCGTTCATTCAGATATTTTCTTCGTGAATTGTTTAATTTGATTTCTGACAAAGACATTTTTCCTTGCCCGGATTTTCAATATGATTGCACGGATCAGCCCAGACCCGTGCTGGGTGTGCCCGGTAGTCAGATACGGCCATGTACATGGTTGTCAGCAAGAGGAACAGCTCCGGATGCAAATTGGAACTGAAGATGTCAAAATCAAGCAGGTACGAAAAACTTAAATAGCTGGGAAGTGTTTGAACAGAGGATAGAAAATGTTATACCAAAAATCTAATGGCACACTGAAATAGGAAAAGATGGCTTCCAAAAGTTAAGCAAGTATTAAGAAACAGGAACATTTTATTGGAAACAAAGAAAAGAGTGCTCATGTATTATGTAATATCAACTCTCCTATATGGAAAGTGGGTCCTGGGCACGACGGTAAACTGCATCTAACAGCAACGTCTCTGATTGGAAGGTTTTGAGGAGCATGGAAACATTTTTTAATTGCTGTTGTTCCCAGATCCACCCTGATTTGGAGTGGTAGTATATGTTAAGGTCCCAGCTATGGGCAAATAGTTAACCCCCAAACTGGGGTCAAAACTCTATGAAAGTATAGAAATATATACATACAAATAGACTTTTATAGAAAAATATACATTTTTGAAGGAAAAATATTACCAACAATAGATTTTTTAAGAAAAAATCATTGCCTCAACACATTTCTGAAGGAAAAAAATTATTCTCAGCAAAACATTTTGAATACGAAACTAGAAGATATTTTCAGTTTTCTAAAATAAAGAATAAAAACAAAAATTTTCATTGAAATATGACTAAATTAACCTTTTCAAGATAAGCAAACATTACAAAAAATTCTTTAAAACCTTACCTTTTTGGCATTAATATGCCGTTAAACAAAACTCAAACTCAAACTCTACCTATATGGACAGTGAATAGTGGACAATTTCCTCACAGATGAAAAGAAAACTCAAAGCAATAGAGATGAGGTTCTACAGAAGGATACTAAGAATGCTATGGACAGAATATATGAATAATGAGGAAATTTTAAAGAAAACGGAAACAAAAAAGATGCTTGTGCTAAAGATCAGAAAGAGACGGGTGAAATAAAGCTTGTAAAATTTTATACACATTTGAGACATACTGAAAGCATGAGAGACAAGAGGAATCAATAAGTAACCTATCAAATGAGCTAGTGTGAATGGATTGCAGAGTGGGGAGGGTAGAGAGTAGAAGGACAAATATAACTATAAAGGATGGAAACTTGGTTGAGAGTCATGATTATCCACATCCTGAGGGGATATGGCATTTAAAAGACTTAGGCATTGGTACCCAATTGGAAGCAACAGTTTCAAATAGCTTAAATCTAGATCTCATCATTATATTTTGATTCTTTGAATATCAATCCTGCTATTTTCAATGATTAAAGTTTTTTGTTGCATATTTTTAAAAACTGTTTTGAAATTTTATTCTATTAGTAGCAGCAGTCTGTAACAGTCATAGCCGTGATGACTGTTTATTCAATTGCATTTTTGCATGAATAAATTACAATAAAAAGGTATTTTTTTTATTCTATTTGTGGACCTACTTAGGAAAGTATGTAACTTTCTATTAATAGCAATGAATTTATTTTTACTGCTTTTTTTGTTTGGGTTTTAAACAGAAAAACGTTATTTGCTTAACCTTTCTTTCAATTTCTATTTACAGAATTCATTTTTTTTTTTTACTTTGGTTCGTTATAATGTTGGTAGTTATTTCAGAAATTTAGCAGTCTGGCACAAGGCCAAAAAATGTGCGGAAATGGGAGCAGAAGGATTGTATTGCACCAAAGTGGGAAATCTACCCGTCTTTAAGCACTTGTCTTAGAAACTATGTTTTTAAGATATTATAATTAAATTAATTGAGTTTTATTTTTATTTTACATTCTGACGTCTAGTCAAAATTTTTGACGGGTGTAGGTTTTAAAACCAGTGAGTTAGTTTCCTATTGTTCAAAACTGCGCGAGGTTCGTTAAACTAACTCTTCTTCTTGTGTCTTCTTGTCAAATACACAGATACACACACACAAAAAAAAAAAAACACATAGTAAAATGAAAAAAATGTAATACACAACTCACACCTGGCTTTTAATAGCAATATTGTTTTTCTAAATTTAGAGTAGTTGTATTTTGAAAAAAGATTTTTGTAACAATGTTAGAGAACAACGTAAAAATTTAATTTATTCGTCTAAAAAAAAAAAATTACGTGAAACAGTAAGAAGGCTAGCTCTATATATTTTTGTAGTTATGTACACAAATGTAAATTTTTAAATTCTGTACTACCAAATAATCAAACAAGAAAATAGAAAAAAAAATGTCATAATAATTATGACATAATTGAATGATAATTGGTATTTTACAAGAGGGTTTGTAAATTTTATTTTATTTTTAACCTGTTGAAAGTGTGGGAAAGGTCGATTTTTATATAGCTTTTTTACCAAAACAAGGTAAAAATAGAAAATGTTCTTTGTTACATAAAACTGTTGCTTAGATGAAAGAAAATAATTAGCATTTTTTATGATCAACAGGTAAAAAAAATAAAATAATTCAATAAATAGTGTAACTTTTGGTATTTGGTTTGAATCACATTTTATTATTTTATCCAGTTACTTTTTCGGTAAATTTAGAAGATTAAAACAAAAAAACAAAGTATAGAATTTCTTAGAATAAATTTTGAAGTCTTGTAATTACCACCAGAAATTACGCTATCATAAGAAGAGAAAAAGAGTAAAAGACAGACCTTTTCATGAAAATAAAAAAAATATTCGTAAAAAACTAAAAATATAAACTAGAGGAAAAAGAAATAAACTAGACATTCTATTTTTAAAAGTTAAACTAAAAAAAAAAAAAAAAACGAAAAATTTAGACGTGAGGATATTTTTAAAATTCTCCGTTGGGTTGGACTTTTCAAGGTCTGTTTGTAGATCTGATAAAACATTAACAAACAAACAGGAAATAAATGTAAGTCGTGATTATCAAGTTTAACTAATTTCGACAATAAAAATGTAAAAACACAGGTTGTTAAAAGGGAGTTTGTTACTAAATTTTAAATTTGAGTTTTAGGGAACTGGAAATATAAAAGTTTTATGTTATGCAAAACAAAACAAAAAAACAGTTACTGAAAAATACTTTTTTAATTTTATTTTTATTGTTTCAATAAAACTAAATTTTTTTAATCATGAATGACACGTAAATTTAGAAAGGATAAGAAAGTTTTAAACGTTTAAAATAGACCAAAACAATCTTTTTTTGAGTCTCTTGCTTGACTATAAACCAAAAAATGATACCATCAGCAGATCATAAATTTAAATGTTTTTTTTTTTAATAATCATCATCATTTATGAGTTTTTGCTTTCTGACTCAGATTCATTAGAGATAATAAAAAAATAAGTGTGTCTTTTTGTGATTTATTCTTTTAAATTTATTTAACGTTTCATAAAAATCGAAAAAAAAAAACGAAACAAAACAAACTAGGTAGCAGTTTTTTACAAAAAATGTTAGAGAACGTAATTGTAAAAATGTAAAAAGGATTGTTTTACTAACGTTTAAAATAAATAAAATATTACTTGCTTTACTAGAAATTAATATTGACTTTTTCGTCGTGTATCTTTCTTTGTGTTTAACTTTTTGTTGCCATAAACGATTTAAAAATTAGAAAGATCTTTCATTTTGAAAGAAAAATTAAAATTTCAGAAATAAGAAAGTACTTTCAATTTGAACAACAAAAGCATCTCTTTTTTTCAGAATTGCCAAAATTAACCCATTTCAACTTATTCTTTGATTCGATTATTAGAAAATCTTTTTTGAATAAAATAGTGAAAATCAAAAAACTCGAAACAAAAGAAAACAATGAGCAATGTTACACAGTATGGAAATCTTTCGATTGGAAAGAGTTCAGTTCATTGTTGATAAATAAAAGAAGCAATACACACAATAATTTAAATTAATACTAGTAAATGTCTATTTATTAAATCGTTTTCAATTAACTGGTTCTTTAAGCTACATATTTCAAACTGTTTAATACTAGATAAGAAAGACTTAAGACTAAAGAGCATTACTCTGTTTAGTTTTGATCTCTAAAAATGTCAAGGTTGCAGTGAAGAAAAACAATGTTAAGTTAAAAACTGATTTTAAAGATCTTTGGTCAAATTTATTAATTTTTCTTTAATCTGGTTTAAAGACATATTTAAAGCTTTAAAACATTGGCAATAAAGAATAAAGGACTTAACTCATGAAATTAAAAATTTACGTAAATAAATTCAATGTAGTATTTCACTTTAAAACTGTCTCTTCAGTGAAAACTCAAAAATGCATTCTGAAATCTAGAACACTAAATTTTTTTGGAATTCAATTTACTTAATATTTTTAAGCCTTTATTTAAAATATCTACATTAAAATATTTCTTCTGTTGTATAAAGAATGTGTAGTGTTCAGTCTGAGACAATTTTTATTTGTTCCAAATTTCTTCAATTTCGTTTTTTAAATTTACATAACATCTTGGAAAAAAAGCATGCTCAAATTCTCTACACTGTACACACATATGTCAGATTCCCGACCTGGTCATGGTATTCCAATTTGAATGTTTCAAAAACTCAACAACAGAGAAGTGAATTTAGAACAAATATCAGTCTTCCCAACAATAACTTAGTGCTTTATCTTATTTTTAACTAGCTAGAGATTAAGAAAAAATGTACATACAAACTAAAAAGATAACGTGGGAAAGAATGTGTTTACCTGAGACCTCTCTAAAAGCAGAATACACTACATTTCATTTTAGTCATGGGAATTTAACTATAAAGGTCAAATATTTAATTTTCTTTCATATTTGTTATGTTTTTGTTCATTCATACAAGAAGATCCACTTAAGTTGTATTGTAGGCAGCAGAAAACGTGATTCAAATCAACGAATACTTTATTTTTCAAATAATTGAAACAATCAGAGAAAGATAATAATACTTAGTTAAGAATAAGATTAAAAGAAGTATTACACGTGACTTTGTGAAAGAAAGCTGCGAAAAGTACAATAATGACTTGTTGAGTGTTTAGGGCAAAAATTCTAGAATAGAATTTTCAATCACTTTCAAAATCCCAAATAAATAACAATAAAACATGTATGCTACTGACCTGTATAATATATTTGGAATTTGGAGAAGCATTTTTTTCATCTCTAACGCTACTTTCTGTAATTGTTGCTCCTTTTATTTCCCCGGGTTTTTTCCCAACGTGGGTTTTGCAATATACTTCATCGTCTGTGTTTCCATTATTGTGGTTTTTGCTGTTAGGATTACAGAAAAAGGTTTGTTGTGTGAGAGGCATGCCACAGATTCGACATCGGAAGCATTGTTTGTGGAAAAGCTTATTAGATCCGACAAGAATTCTTTTATCATCCTCAGGTGGGACAGTTTTGTTGCACCTGAGACATGGATCAACTTTATCGGGTTCGGCTTGTCGTTCAAACTTGTATTCATAGAGGGTAGCTCGTTCATAAGCAAAACTATATTTGAAAGACGGTTTCCCTGCATTGCTACTGGTTTCCTCAACATCTGATGAGTTGCTACCAACATTCGATGATTGTACAGTTACACTCATGATTGTTTAAAAGAACGAATACTTTAGAAAGTTTAAACAAACGTACATATGCCGGTAAATGGGTTGTCAATTGATGATGCGCAAAGTTATAACTTCCGGAGACTTGGAAGTTGATTTAAAATGAAACATTCAGTGTGTGTGTGTTGCTTTAGTCTCCCTTTGTTTCAAAGTTGATCTATGCCTACATTCTCGTTTGGTTCGAAATAAAATTCACTGTGATTACATTTAGCAGGCGAAAGACTAAAAAAGCATTAGTCAAGTGAATAGCTAGGTAGGTATGTGAGTAAGTGTCGATAGCTACTTAAAATTTGCTAGAAAAAGTTGTTGTATTTTTAGTGTGCCTAACTCATGTGACCTACTTAAAAGCATACCTGAGTGACGCTTTATATGTGAATATATATTTAAAAAAAGAAAAAAAAAAAACATCTGCAGCCGCAATCCGGATTTTATTGATATATCAGTCAGGAAAATGGATTGCTGCTTTTTAACGACGACCGACATATTATATCACCTGTGTGTGTTTGTTTTGTTTACTTTCACAGTTTTTACCTGAAGTGAGATTTATGACTATTTTTTTTTTTCATTAAACAAAAATGTGACAAACGAAAGACGTCCGTGGGAAAAAAACAAAAAAAAACAAAACATGAAACATTCTGAAATATCCATGTTTTTTAAATAAACGTATTTATTATTTTTTAAAAGAAAGAAGAGAAATAACCTTCTTAGTTACAGGAGCTTGTTTTTGCCTCAACCAACATTTTAATTTTAAATTATAAAAAATACATTTCAATTTCATATAAACTTTCTAAAAACCGTCTTTAACGGTTACAACGTTAAAAACATTTTGGAGGAGGGAGCGAAATAAAAAAACCATCAAACAAGTTTTTCAGTCATTTAAATTAAGTTATCGGAATTTTATTATCGGAAACTTTTTTTTATAATCTTTTAACAGTTAGCTTCATTATTTTTTTTTTATTATTAATCTTTCTTTAGTTTTTTTTATTTTATTACAGCGGTAGAGTAAGACCATTTTAGCTTAGATAAAAGAAAACCCAAATGGTTCGTTCGGCTACAGGTTTTTAAGACATTTTTTCGATATTAACTTTTGAACAATAAAACAAAACTTTAACAAAAAAACCTTTGTTGATTTCAGCTATCTTCAAAATTTCGTCCTCCCAGATCAGTTTTTATTATCTCTCTAAGTAAAGATCTGTTCTAAGCGTTTTTTTTCTCAGTTTTCCATTGCATTATTGAATAAAATGCGTTTCTGCTTCATCAGAGTTCTTTAAAGATCAGTCTAATGTTCATTCAATGGTGCAATATCTGCCAGTTAAGCACTAATATTTCCCCTGCTTGTCACCAAGAAAAGAAACATGCAGCCAACTGAATGTGGCACCCTTTAATTCCGGAAGCCTTTTTAGCTGGTCCCTTTCTTTCAATTTTCGGTCTGATCTGACTCTTGTAAAGTTAGAGGACAGACAAGGCGAAGCTCTTCACCTCGATCTTTTTTGCTTCACATTCAACGTCAGATGACAAAAAAAGTCATCACTCTCTTCAACTTCTCACATATCACAGAACACAATCTCAGTAATATACTTATTTCACTGAAGTCTAGTCTAGTCTAAGATAACTCCACTCCATTTTCGATACTTAAATTTTTTTTGAAGCTTTAATGTTAGCTTAAGCGAAAGCTAAATGATTAAATTTACTATTTCCACTAAGCAAAATATTCGGGTGTAATTCAAACAGAAATTTATATTCATTGAAATCTAAAATTTTGAGATTTTTTTAAATTTTAAGTTTTTTCGACTATTTTTTGAGCGATCGACACATCTGTAAACAAAAGTTAATTCTAAGTTTTTAAAACCTTGCAAAATAAAATATACATCTCTCACTCGTTATTTTTGACAAATTATCAAAATTAAAGTTAAATGAATTTGATTTGAAACAAATATTACTTGTTTATGGTATGAAACTTAGAATAAAAATATTTCTTAATGCCTCCAAAACCAAACTGGTTTAATTTTATCCCCGTCGACCAGACTCTGAACTACTAGTCAGTCACGATGAACGGATGCCTCCTGGAGGAGGCACCGTGTCTTGAAAAGATATTGGGCCTCAGGCCTCACACCCGACCTTAACTGAAATTTCTATATGTGATCCATCGCTAAAGGTGCAGGTAAAATGTTTGGCTCCCTATATAGCTCCAGTACCTAACTCCTCTACCATTATAAGAGCCAGATCAGGCCGAAAATGGAGTACTGTTGTCACATCTGGACAGTTCCTATCCAGACCTCACTTTCCAGTCTTGACAGAGTTCAAAAGTGTCTCCAATGACTTGTTGGAGAAGAATTCTCTCTCTCTCTCTCTCTCTCTCACACACACACACACACACACACACACACACACAGGCAGGATGTAGCGAGTCTCACACTGTTCTACCACTACTATAATAGAAAGAGCGCAGCCTATCTGCATCACTTGGTTCAATCAGGCCTGACCTTCACGCCATTCCACTTACATAGTAGCAAACCACCCACACTCCCTCTGTATTCCATCGGCGAGAAGTAAGTTCCACTCAATTAGCTTCTTCCCGCAAACCACTTCCCTATGGAACAGACTCCCAAAAAGATGTTTCCTCGATTACTACAATCTTGACCAGTTCAAGTCTAAAGTCAACTGTTATCTTCCACTCCAACATAACCCTTTACCTCGAGTGGCCCCTGAGCCTTGTACAGTTAGAGTTATACTGTTAAAAAAAGCAGTAGGAGTGAGGTATTTGCTGAAGTGATACAGGGAACCGACCATTTTCTAAGCATCTTTGGTGATAGATCTTATGTATGGGTTCTGCTTAAGTGTTTGGGTTATATTTAAGACCCAATAAGCGCTCAAGGCATAGAGCCTCCATGAAGGAATATCATGATTGGTGATAGTTCTGGTTTCACTCAGTAACGTCACGAGTTTGGCTTTCGAGACATTGATTGTGACCATCCAGTTTTCCCTCATTAAGCTGTTAAAGCTAGCTCAGGGAAAAGATTAGCTTCCAGGCTCTGGATAACTAGAGTTTTCAATGTGTACTCATATACTTTTGTATCATCAGTATCGTAGAAGTAGGGAGATCTAAACTGTTATCTACAGACTCCGAAACGGCTGAACCGATTTTCTTGAAAATTTACACAGTTGTACTATAAGCGTCTGCGAGCGTTCTCAGTTAGGTTTTGTGTCGAGGTACCCCCGATAAATATCGAAAATCGATAATCGAAAAAATAGGGTTATAGAAGGAGTGGTCCGATTTTAATCAAATTTGATACATTCATAGACAAACATAAGAAACGATATTCAGAAGTTTCAAGGTTGCAGTTCTTACAATAGTGCAGAAAATCGATAATATATATATGTATAAATCGATACCAGGAAATCAAAATTTGACTTACATCCATTCATTTTTCTTTCAGTCTACGGTTTTGCTTTAACTGGAAACATTTTAGTCTTTTGTGCCAACATCCAAAGAGACTGAGCTCCAGGACCATGGATTAGTTTTAAAGCTTTCATTACACCCGAGCAACGTCGGGCTATACTGCTAGTGGTTAATATTTTTTGAGTTGGACTTGTATGAAACATAACCAAACTTCCTACAAGTTTTATCAGAATCATCATCAGGTTATCACAAGATGGATTTGATGAAGAATGAATGTATACCTTTTGTAAGTTTAAACAGAAATTTATTAATAGAAAAGAATAACATGAATTGGTAGGTGTTAAACGTTCAATGAGAAACAGTATTGAGAAGTTAAGGGTATCAAGAGTTCGTAGTAGTAACTTGTGTTGAAGGAGGCAGGAACGTACGTTTGTGAGTATGAGCGCTATCTTTGGGTAGAAATGTCTTTGAAGTTGTCGCTCAGGGTGAATGCGGAAAAAGAAGGAGTTGAGAGAGACAGAAGCGAGAGAGGAAGATACAGACAATAAAAGTAATCGATTGACGTTTGTCAAGGGGCGTGTTAATTATGCTCATCTCCTTTCTCTCTGGCGACAGTCGACTTTGCTCCGTCTTTTATTTCGTTTGTGGGGCGAGAAAAAGTCATTTAGGAATTCACTCCCAGATATGAGTCTGTCCTTTCTATTTTGTTTTTAGATGTTTTCTAGTTTTCTATTGACCGAAAAACATTTCCCATTGAGGTGTGAAATTTCACGAGTTTTGCATGTGTGCTATGCAAAGTTTGTAATTCAAGTAAATTCGTTTATTTCTAACACAAAATCAATGAGTCAGTGCTTAGCATTTGAATTTTTAAATCTAAAGCTTGTTTTGTTCACTATAGTATATTCACAAATAATCGGAGTATACTCTTAGACAGATCATTTAAAGTAGAAAGAGAATGAAAAGCAGCTTTTGTTTTTATTAGTCTTCCTTGATTCAATTCGCTTGCCCCATTTTCACATTATGGTAAAGCATCGAATTTTCATCGCCTGTCGCAACTTATTAAGAAAAAGAATGACCTAACATTTTTGCCTCTTATTCTTACTTTTTTAACTTTTATTAACTTATGTGGAAATCAGACGAGCCTAACAAAAGGACCAACAATTAACAATAACAATAATAACATGTATGAAGCGAGTGCTAGTGCAAAATGGTTTTCAGCGCAGATAAGATCTGGATATTTATAATTTGTTGATTTTTTCCTCACATCGTGTAACGTTATTTTCAAATAATGACTTTGATCTGTATCAACCTCAATTGGTCTGTTACAGAACATGGCCCAGTTTGAATCTTTACAACAAACTCACTTTTTTGGGACGCTCTGATCAATCGCAATAACTTTTCTTTAGAAACTGCACGATGCACATAATTTTTGTACTTGTATTTTTACCTTTCTCATTTAAAAATTTATTGCATAACGTAACGAAAACAATTATTGTGGTACAAGGCCGAAGAAAATATATGCAAAAAATGCTGTTTATTGACATTTAAAAAATTCACTAAACAATATACAAGAAAAAAGGCGATCATTCAGATGGAGTCAAATCAATTATAGCGTGTAGAAAATCAGACAGGTAATAAATTTTAGCTAGTTTTAAGTTTTATCATGTAACTAAATAAATTTGAATTTCACCTGCTGATGCGTCACTGCGGGCGAATTGGTTAGGCAGGGTTAATGTTACGTAGACAAGCACTTTAAGGATTAATGAAGAAGTTTATAGATGATTTTACTTGGCTTGCTTAGTTTCCCTTCTTCAGCAAAAGTAAGAAATAAGTAACCCGTTCAGTTCATGGTTTAAAAAACTAATCATGTTTATTTATGAGAGAAAAAAATAAATAGCTAGAAATCGACCGTTCTTGGCGCCAGTTGCACCGACGGTTATCGGGACAGCACCTTCCACCTACTTCACCAATACAAATAAAAAACTTATTTATTTTTTTAAATTGTGTGTTGCATTGACATATTTTTTCGTGAGAGGAGGGAAAGTAAATTTTTAAAAAATTAGTGTAATTTTTCTAAATTTTCTCTTTGGGCTCTGAAGTCATTCATGTAAAATTTCCGTTAAAGAACTTTTTATTATTGTGAAACTTTATATACTTACAAAAACTTTGACTTTCACTAGAAAATTTTATAACGGAAAGAAACAATCAGTTAAATTTTTGAAATTTTCGAGTTTTGTGTTAAAAAAGAAATATCCAAATATTGTGAATTTTAGACTTAAAAGTTTTTAAAACATTCAAAATTAGTAATTAGCCTTTGAATTCGTTTTAAATTTAAAAAGTTATTTTTTGAAATTTTAAGTGTTCATTTATAACAAAATAATAGCGATACCGTTATCAGTAAATTTTGGTTTTAGGTCTCGAAGGCCTTTATCCCTTCAAATTTTTCCAAAATATCCTTATTTCCGTGCAAATGTATATGCTGAACTCCATTCAACAATTAGATATTTTAGAAACCTACCTTTTTTTATGTTAACGACCAGAAAAAAAAATCGAAATTCTCGCTCTTTTCGTCACCCATAGCCATCTCAATCAGAAGATATTCGCTGCTGAATCACTTTAGCTGGCTGGTAAATAAAATTTGCGTAGGCTCGCGAAATGGAAATTTGATATTTGATTAATTTTTATTTTTCAACCGGAACATCTGCGCGAACTCGGATGCGCAACGACGAGTTTTGTTCATTTGCTTTTTGGTTGGTATAGCGCAAACATCCGGCCCCTCGGTTTTGCTCGGTCGGTATCACCACAAGGGCATTTAAATGCAAACAGTAAGTTTAAATTTTAAACTTACTGTTTGCATTCTTCCACATGCATATGTGTATGCCTGTGTATTTGGACCCACAAAGTTTCCGATATGATTTACTGTACAGTGGATGGTGATACCCGTTGTTCTTGAATCTTGGATAATGGCTTCTGTGATATTTCCTTTTGGTAATAATAAACGGATTCGTCTACCTGAATTTCTATCTCAGGTCCTCCAAATACCAAATCGAATTTGGTTGTTAATGTTAATTAGTCTTGTAAGGCACGCTTCTTTCAGGCAATTAAATCGTTGTATGATATAGGATTCAGAGACAACCATGTGTAAATTGGTTTCACAAGAAGCAGAAGCCCATAGATGGGTGAATTTTTTGAAAGAAATTCTAAATTTCTGAAAAAATAAAAAATAAAAAAAAAACTACCCTCTCTTAGATACATTTTCCCTTTTTGTTTTTAGGCGCCTCCACTTTTTTGTTGAAAAAAAAAAATAAATAAATAAAATAAAAACCAGTATAACATGATGAAAAAAGGTCCCAAATTTAAAAAACTAAAGTTTTATCGCCAAAATATTTGTTATTGTTAAAGAGGAAAGACCAAAATATTTTTTTATTATTTTATTAAATTTTTGAATCCTTTCTAGCACGTTTGAAATTTTGGTTAAAATCTTTTCTTTTTTTTTGCGTTAGTAGTCGATGTAATATTTTTACGATTAGTGTTTTTTAGCGTATAATTTTTTATGTAAAAAAAAAAAACATTAATTTGGAAATTCTTGAAAAAAACAAATAATTGTCAGATTTTAATGAAACTTTCAGGCCTTATTTACAAATAAATGAAATTATTTTAAAAAAAAATTTTTCTTAGAAAATCTTGATGAAAATATTGTTACTCCCCATCCACTAACTTAATTTTTTTAAAAATTCGAGAAATTAAATTTTCATTTGCAAAGTTTCGTCACACAATCGTTCTCCTTCTTCACTCGTGCTATTTTCCTGTATCTCTTCTTCTTCATCCTCAACATTCACGCAGTCAACAAAGAAGACAACAACCACAACAAGATACTTAAACTGACTTTTAAAATTAACGTCCGATAAGTACATTTTTCTTTATTGTTTCACCTTCCGTTTTACTTTCTAACCGGCTATAAAAAAAGGAAAGGAGCACAAACTTTATTAGTAACCTGTTAATCTTTCTACATATACACATTCTGCTGCTTACGACCACAAGCTCTGGATGCACTTAACTTCTTCCTACGATTTCTCTTGGAACATTTAACTACGTATTACCCTTTCTCTTTGAACATTTAACTTCTAAAAAATTGATGTTATTCTGTTCTGTTAATAAAATTATACTTTAAACATACAAACGAAATACTTTTATTCTTCCACATTTCAACCTTCTGATAATTCTGAGAACTCTGATGACCTTCTGATAAAACCTTAAGTTGTAGAGAGTCTCGGCTATGTTTGTAAATTGGCCTTGTACCAGACATGGCTGACCGTCCCTACTACAAGCTTAGTACAAATCATTTTGCGCCAACATTTCA
Source organism: Ascarosepion bandense (assembly GCA_037127315.1). Lineage (NCBI taxonomy): Eukaryota > Metazoa > Mollusca > Cephalopoda > Sepiida > Sepiidae > Ascarosepion > Ascarosepion bandense. Next base: position 1,214,565 of record JBBBDQ010001171.1, on the reverse strand, counting down.
AAATTATTATTTTTTTTTATTCATATAAACTACTATATAACGTGCTCATTTATTAAGGTACGGTCGACCATACACGACATTATCAAAAAGTAAGACCGGTGACTATCATCTTCTTTATGTGCTGTGCCCTTTCAGACGTAGGGGAACATGATCCTCCATATCTTCCTGTCCCTTGTAACCCTTTATAAGGTTTGTCTTGTTACTTATCCCAAACATTGATCTACCATCTACTTATTTAAGCCTATTAAATATGTCAAGGACTACTTACCCCTGCCCCCATTCGCCCTATGAATAACAGACCCTCCAGTTCCTGCTTTCTCATTACGAATCCCAGGAATTTCAACTGCCACTTCCTGATGTTAAGTATAAATTTGTCGTGGTCTGGACAACTTGGGTACCAATTTGCAGTAGACTGACCGTCGGGGTAGTGATTTCAACTGTGAAGAAAAGGTTGGTTGTCCAAACCACCACAATTATAAATAAAATAACTCAAGGCACAGTGTAACGAATATAACAACATTGTATTAAGTAAGGTTACAGAACTGGATAATTCACAAATGCAAGATGTCGTGAAAAGAGTTCTCTCTTAGATTATTAAAGATATTGTCTGAATATTCATGATAGTAGAGTCCCTGAAAAAAGAAATAATATGTTTGTACTGAATAGTAGTGAATATAATAATACATGTATTGAAATGTTCTTATAGAATAGAAAGAAACATTTTTATGTGTCTAATTGCGGAATGCAATTAGTGGTTTGTGTGAGTTGGAAGAGACGAACGGTTCTCGGGCTTAAGTCTCCGAAAACATCTCCCAACTGGTTAGACACGTGTGGGAATAAGTCTGTATATTTCTTGATAAACGCGGGAAAAAGAAAGCTTCACGTGCACACCTTACGTAGGTGTGTGTAGGTATATGCATACGAACCTGTGTGCATGGCGATGTAAATTCATGAAATTTCAAGAAATCAAATTTTATATCGAAAATTTGTTTTCTTTGTTAAACGCAGGACTCCTTGGGGAATGTAAATATTCTATTATATTATTTTATTTGTTTTTTAAACAGTTGGCCGTTTTTTTCCGAAAATCTGCCCCAAATAGTAAAATAAAATGCAATAATGTAAATAATGTCATAGCTATATTGAATATAGCTATGACATTATTTACTTATACTTCTGATAATGAGGCAAAAATGAGAAAATGTCACCCTAAAGTAAACTTAAGTAAAAGTTTATTTAAATAACGTGCTTATTTAATTAAATAACATAATGCTATAATTTAAATAATACCACAACAACATTCTAACTTAAAATTTTAAAGTTAGCATAATTTAATGTGCACGTTTTGTATTGCGAGATAATTCAACATAGTTTTTTTATTGCTTTGTTTAAAAAGTAAAAACAATTTTCTTTTTCTTTCTTTCTTTTTTTTTTTTTTTTTTTGCAAACAAGACTCGTGTTTTTTAATATTTTATTTCTAAATGACACTTTTTTTTTTACTTCCCAAAATTGTGAATTTCCGTTCGCGACAACTTTTTTTTTTGAGTTTGTAATAAATTTCTATTTTCTAGGGCTAAGTGTTTAAAAGTTTAAAATGAATTCGAGTCAAAAGGCAACTTTTAAAAAGAAGTGTAAAAATAAAAATAAAGACAATTTGGAAAGAAAACTATAGAAATCGGATAGGAGAATTATTGTTAAGTGGATTGGTTGGTTCTTGAAATGTTGGTATTCAACAAGTGAACAAGTCAGTGTCCATTTCTCATGATTTGATTTATTGCCTTTTCATAGAACAATAATAATAGCAAACCGTGGTACGAAACGATCTTTTTCAGAGCGCTTTCCTTCTCCCCACCTCATTAAATCAATTTCTCCAATATGAAAAGAGAAAAAACAGAAAAAGGTACAAATAATTAAATAAGTATACACAGAAAGAAGCAGACCAGCTAACTACTAATGTTCAAATCAATGCAATCAAGGCAAGACTAAGACTAAGAGTCATATTAAATTAGCAGATCAAATGAGTTCACAAATTACAATGATTACATACATTTTTTTTTTTATGGAAGTGGACTGTTCAAGAGACTTGATCCTGATTTCCTAACCTTAAACCACGTTTAATAAAGGAGAAAACTTTCTATGAGTCATTGGATTAGTCACATTTTTAGAATTAGCTTTTTCACTTAGTGCAAAAAAAAAAAAAATATTATGACAAGACACACGGAAATAGGCATAAATGGGATTGGAATAGACAAAAGAATTACTACTTTTACAAAATAGAAATACAGGAAACCATGTTCGATTTTAATTAAATTAATGTTTATTCTAATAATATTTTTAGTATGTAAACTTTTCCCATGCAAGAATTATTATGAATAATCAAGAGTGGTCTCCTTTTGTTTTGTCACTCTCCTCTTCAAGTGCTATTTCTATTTACTGAGACTATAAAAGGACTATATGTGAACTTTGCATTCTCAGTTGAATAAAGATTCCTTAAAGCCTACACCTGCATACTTTTGTCAATATAATTTATTCAACTGAGAATACTCTCCATCATAGAACAATTAATGCGCCCACAGCAGTTTGACGTAGAACCTGATACTACAAATTCAGAAAAGTTCTGGACGTATTGGTGAGTGACATTCAAAAACTTCTTTCAAGCAGTACATGCAGAACCCCCACACTTGTCATTGAACAAGTTTGGACTCTTAATTCATTATATACCCCACACAGTACATGAAATAATCCTGAACTGTCACCACTTCTGAGAAGACTATGGATAGACTACAAGCTACTTACCGGAAACCAAAGAATGAAATCTCATGACATAAACTGATTACCTGACGCCAACTAAATGGTGACTTGCTGGAACAGTACTTAAAAGAATTAAGAACTCTAAGCAAGGACTGTAACTTCTTGCTAATGAATACTGAAGAAATTCAAGATGAGCATATTCTAGACACTTTTATTAATGTTTACAGAAAGCCCAGGTAAGGCAAAGACTCTTAGAAAATACCAACCTAACTTTAAAAACAGCTTACAAGCAGGCCTATACATTTGAGGTAGCCCCCAAAACAGTCCATGTTCTACTTACAGAGTGATACTGTTGGTGCTGCTCTGAACATTCACTATTCTCATTCCCCACCCTTTACATACATGATTCACTGAGTCCCTCCTCTGTAACTTCTCTTTCTAACCAGAAAATTCCAGATACTCTAAACATGCTAACATTCATAACTGCCTACCACTACTGCTGTCACAGGTTGTAAATACTACTTTTGTAGACTCAGTCAGCACCTTCAGTCCAGCTAGAGATGTTAGGTGTCACAAATGTGGGAAGTTAAGGCATTTTTCAAAAGTTTGTCAGTCCTCACCCTCAAAAAATAAGATTTCCACTCCCATTTCTATGGTAGCCACTGTAACAGTTGCTTCTCTGGACTGCCTTTCAAAAAGCATGATGCAGATTACAGTGCCACTGATGCACTAATTGACACTGACAGTTCTGGTAGTTATATTAATTTCAGCATTGTAAAGGTTGTGCGTTGTAGTGCAGTGGATATCGACTAGGAACGACAAATCAGGAAGCCGAGTTCAAACTCCAGTTGAATTCCTTGCATTTGCTTACATACAAATACTCTTGGGAAAGGTATTAATCTGTCTCTTCCCTCTAGTTATGGGTTAAATAATAAGACAAATTGAGTTCTATAGCCTTGGCTTTCAACCAGTCTACCACAGAAAGCAATGGCAACCTACTGCCAGATAATCTTCTGCCCTGTCAGTCATGTCTCTTTCGACACACTATTGCCTAAAGTGTGTAACATATATGGCATTTAACTGACTAAAAGGTGAATCGGTGGAAGATTTTTCTCTGTCTTGTTCAGGTGTTTATGGCAAATGCTTCTCTATCATTACAAGTGATTGGATACTGCCTGTTTAGCCTACAGTTAAGAAACACTTTATATAGGAACATCAAATTATTGATAATGAAGAACTTCTGAGGTGATGTGATACTGGGGCATGCCTTATACCAGCATTATTCTAGTATCAAGATTCCTTTGAGAGGACCCAAACCAACCCTCAGCATTTGTGGATTAACAGCAGTCAATGTCCCGCACCTGTCACTCTTCAATAACTTATCTCCAGACTGTAAGCCTATAGCAATGAAGTCAAGACGGTACTCCTTTGAGGACAAACAATTTATAAAAGCTGAAATTATGAGAATGCTCGATGAAGGAATTATTAAAACAAGTCTCCAGGAAGGGCCCAGGTATTAGTAACAGCTTTTGAGAACCACAAAAAGAGATTAGTGATTGATTACTCTCAAACCACAAATAGGTTCACCCTATTAGATGTTTACTCACTACCACGGATAGACAAAATCATAAGTGAAATTGCCAAATATAAAGTGTGCAGCACACTAAATCTCAGAAGCGCCTATCACTAAGTGGTTATTAAACCAGCAGATTAAGCCTACACAGCTTTTGGGACAAATAGTCACCTCTGTCAGTTTAAAAGAATACCATTCAGAGTAACAAATAGTATTGCCAACTTCCAGTGAATTACGGATGGAATTATTAGTGGCAAAAGACTGGAAGGCACTTATACATATATTGATAACATAACTGTATGCAGACGAAACCATCACAATCGTAATCTGAAACAATTCATGGTGGCTATTGAGAAATATGATCTCACATTAAATACCAACAAATATTTTTTTGGCATAGAGACCATTAATTTACTGGGGTACACCATGAGTAAAGGTTTTATGTTACCAGATCCAGAATGATTGAAACCTCTACTAAACTTAGCAATTCCTAGTAATATGTGTGCTCTGAGATAAGCTATGGGTATGTTTACCCATTACTTCCAATGGATTACTTCTTTTTTCAGATAAAATACATCCATTGGTACAAGTGGATAGTTTTCCTCTTTCTTCAGTTGCAATAGAGACTTTAACAAATCTTAAAAGCGATATAGCCTACTCAGCAGTTACAGCTATAGATCTCACCATTCCTCTGGTGATAGACAGATGCATCTGATTGTGCAATTGCTACATGTCCTTGAAGAAGCTATGACTCTGCTTCCATATTGCATCTCACAACTTTGGCTCTCATGATTACTTGCAGCTCTGTAATGGTGTATTAAATAAGAGTAAGTTTTCTATTCCTACTCTTGTCAATCAATTTGAAGTGTTAATATTTTCTGCTGGTAAACCTGGATGTTTTACTCGTAAATTCTCTTTAAACACCATTCTTGACTCATCTGGCATATCCTTGCTTAACTTTCCAATTAGAACTGAATTTCTGTTGATTGATATGCATATAATTTCTTCCATGGTTTTTGCTATCATCTCTAATCAGGATCCCCACAAAGCATATGAACCTGAGGATATTCCTGTAATAATCTTTGAGAAGTGTGCTCCCGAACTGGCTCCTGTTCTCTCTAAACTGTATAATAAATGACTTGTTGCCTCTTGCTTTCCTGCTTGTTGGAAATCCTCATCTATTGTTCCAGTTTTTAAGAAATCAGGTGAACCTTCTGACACTTATAACTATCAGCCTGTCAGAATTCTCTCATTTTTTTGGAAACTACTAGAGAAAGACCTGATTAATGCTGAATTTGTTAAGCATCCCACATTGCAAGGCTTTCTTTCAGACATACAATATGACTTTCTTTTCTCCAGATCAACTGTTGATGTACTGACGGTAATTGTGGAAAAAGTTTAACAAGCTCTAGATAAGAATGTTGAAACTCATGGTATTCCTTTGGATATCTGGAGAACTTTTGATAGGTGTTCTTCACAATTTGAAAGGATATGGTGTCTCTAGAAAAAATTTTGAATTGATCCAGTCTTTCTTATCAAATCGTAAGATGAAAGTTATCCTGAATGGCCACTCCTCTAGATCGTTTTGTATTAATGCAGGTATCACCAGGGCTTTATCCTTGGTCCTACATTGTTTTTGATTTTCATTAATGACCTCTGATGAGATCAGCTCTCAGTTTGGTATCTATGCTGATGACACAACTATTTACTTGTAGTAAATCTGATCAACTCAATGTCAAAATCGATCTTTGGTCTGTTGTTAACTGGGCCAGAATATGGCTTGTTAATTTTAAAACCTAATTGTGAATCATCTGAGAGACCCCTTTCTGTATTCCATTGGCATGGCTGATAATAACCTCCAAGAGAGTGACTTTTTGGACCTTCTTGGGCTAACGCTTTTAGCTGACATGAAATGGAAAGACTATATACCATGCACCGAACATGTGAGCAATGAGAAGGTTTTGGAGAAAATGCAAATGAAAAAGAAACTTTAGCATCAAGAAGAAACAGCTGAAGTTTCTTGGACATGTAATGAGGAAGGAGTACTTGGAAAATCTGATACTCACAGGACAGCTATAAGGAAAGAGAGACAGAGGAAAACAACATGAGACATACTTGATGGGCTTGAGCAACTGGATGGTGGATCAGAGTTTGGGAGATATACCAAGGGAAAAAGTGTTAAGAGCAACAAGTGATAGGAAGATGTGAAGGGCCATGATCACCTACCTTCTGAAAGAACATCGCAAATAAAAAAGAAGATACCTTTGATAACACAGCTAGCTCTTTCATATTTATGTATGTGTGTGTGTGTGTGTGGAATAAGCTGGCAAGACTGTGTTTACATAGGTTTTTTTAAGGGTTGTTTCTGAAATCTGGTATTTTCTGTGGTTTGGTAGTGGCCTGGCTCCAAGGGTGCTGGATTAAAGATGTCAATCTGTACTCTCATTTTTACTTAATATTCTCACTTACTGTTAGTAGCAGTCATTAAACTGACATATTTATAAGTGTCAGTAAAAAAGTAATGCTTCTTCTAATTTAATTTGAAAAGTATTAATCAAAATACCTATTTTTCTTTTTTAATTACAGATTATAAAGTTTGCAGGTGGGAAAAATTTGTGGAGTTACCTTATAGAAGCTAAAGGTCGTTTGTGTGTATTTTATAGGTTGGGTGTATGTTCATATATAAACAATTAAAAATAGAAACATACAAAAACTTTGGTTTCTACGATTACAAACTCTTTATTCTTTTTTATGGTGATTTTAGTGAAAGAAAGTTCTTAATGTCTCTCAAGTGTGTTCATTTTCTTTTTGGTTCAGAATTTAGAGCATGTATAAGCACTGTGGTGAATGTGCGTTGTGGTGCAGTGGATATTGGCTTGGAACGAGAAATCGGGGGAGCTGAGTTCAAATTCCAGTTGAATTCACTGCATTCACTTATGCACAAATACCCTTGGGAAAGGTATTAATCTGTCTCTTCCCTCCAACTATGGGTTAAATAATAGGACAGATTGGGTTCTATATCCTTGGCTGGCAACCAGTCTATCGTAGAAAGCAATGGCAACCTACTGCGGGATAATCTTCTGCCCAGTCAGTCATGTCTCGAAAGAGACATGATTGCCCAAAGCATGTATCAAGTATGGCACTTAACTGCCTGATAAGCACTGTTACAATGGTTGCGTTTAAGTCAACCCTGTACTGAGTTGAAACAATCAAAGAAAAAGCTTGACTTACTTTGTAGTTGGAGGTTTTGCAAGACACTCGCAAATGTTATGCATTGAAAAAAAGAAAATAGAAAGTCAGTCTTCAATGGACCTAGTAAACTAATGTTCCACAGTGGTAACATAATTACCCTGTGGTGTTGCATCTTGGAGCAGGGATGGGGTAGAAAGTGAGGTAGGAAATATTTACTTTTTTATAACTTTCAACAGGGTCACCTAATGACATTTGATAAACCAAGTGGGATAATCATATTTTCCATTCTTTTACTATTAGCATCAATGGAAAATGTATGACTTTTTATGATTCATTATTATTTATTTATTAATTTTATTTAATTTTCATACAACCATTGCTTTTCAAATCCATAATACCCTTTCAAAATGGCTACTTCTTTAGACAGATGAAGAAAACAACAAAGAACTATTATTAATTTATGTTCTTGGAAGGAGAAAGTGCTGAAAGCATTCATAGGAGGTTAGTAAATGTTTATGGAAAGGCTGCACTTGATGTAAGCACAGTAAGAAGATGGCAAGCCCCATAATAGCAAGTCATCTGTAAAAAGGATAAGACATTGTTACAGAAGAATCACTATTGAAAGACTTCGTGAAAGACTGATTCTGTCAATGAAACCATTTTTTCTATTCTAGATGTCATGTCCCTTCAGAACATGGACGAGCATAACGTTATAGTGCCCTATTCTCCTGTGGAATGGACTCTTCCCCCATCGATAAATAATAATCTGCATGACTTCCAAGGATACAGCTAGGATGCAGATGAGAGGAAATCAAGTGACTGTCTAGACACAGTCATAAGACAGTCATGATGCAGTGCAACGATACCGATCAGACTTACACTTCTATTTGCTGACTACTAACACTTTTGTATATATGTTCTGTTATTCTAATACACTTGTAGAACCTACCTTGCATGTCTTTCTTCTTGGCCCTAACAGGCTACAACAGCTTGGCGACAAAGATTTTGCCACAACACATAACTCTCCTCGTTCTCCTATCCCTTGTATCCATTAATAACATTTGTCCCTTTCTTAAGTTTGCCCCCATGTCTCCTCAGATAGATAGCCCTCTGTCTTTCCTTATTTCTTTTGCTTCCAATATATTTTGTAAGTGCAAAATTCTCCAAGCCCTCCTTCCTCATTATTTATCTAAAAAAATTTGCCTGTCTCTTTCTTGTTCTGAGTTTAAGTGTTCTTTTTGTTTCCATTTTACTTAAAACTTCTTTGTTGCTTATGCACTCTGTCCATGGTATTCTCAACATCCTTCAGTAGAACAACATTTCTGTTGCCTCCAATTTTCTCTTCATTTGTGAAGTGGTTGCCCATCATTAAATTGCCACACAAGAGGATTGATAGTAATTACAGTTCAGCACTTTTCTTATTGTATCTAACAAAATCTTTGTTTCTTTGTAATTTGCCTAGCTTTTGGAAGGCATCTTTTTCTATTCCAAGGAGTATTTAGATTTTGGTGTCATATTTGAGATTCCAGATATTTAAACTTCTAGGGAAATGTGAATGCTAAAGTTGGAAAAGAACAAAAGGGTTAAATAGTTAGTAAGCACAAACTAGAAACCCCACTAAAAACACCTGGTAAAAGATAAGCTTCTCCAAAGAACCGAGAAATCATAACATACCAATATTTTGTTTCTCTTTGATTTTTCATTTTTCTCTTGATCTTTGAAAAAGCTTTAATAAAAGTGAAAAATGACAGATATGTTTCCTGTTTGTTCTTTCTTTATTTTACCATCTTGTTGGATTTTGATCTATATATTCAACACACACACACACATTTCTTCTGTGGAAAATCCTAGTAAAGATTTATGCGGGTAGTACTAAGAATTCTCTGAAAAAACGATTTTATCAACACACGTCTTCATTTAATAAGTACAGAAATAGAATATACCTATCAAAATGTTATTGGTATCTAAAAGAAACAAATTAAATACCCAGATTAGAATGGAAAATTTTTAAAAAAAGCTAGAATATGTAAGTCTTTAAACGACCCATACCCCTTGTGTCTATATGAAAAGCTACATATTATTAAATTTCTTGAGAGTAAGAATCTATTAAATAAATGTAATGAAATAAATGTCATATGTAAACATTGCAAAATGTTCACCTTAGAATATGGTTACAAAAATTCTTCTTAAAAAAAATCAAAAATCAAATTGTTTATTAACTTGCATATATCTAATAATTTTGTTTTATAAGAATAATATTTAAATGAATATTAAAATAATTAAATTGATATTTAAATTCTTAATAATTAAATAGACATTGAAAAGATTGTATTATGATTTTAAGAAATGTATTAGAATATAATGATAATATAATAGATTTTATAAAATAATAAAATGAATTTAAAAAACTTTTTAATAAATAAATGGATATTTAAAAAATGTTATTTGAAAAATTAGAATAAAATGCATACTGAATTGAAATAAAAATAGTATAATTATACTTAAAGATCCCTTTAAGTTACATAAAAAATATAAAATGTTTTCTTTCTTTTCTTTTTCTTTTTTGTTTTAGAAAATGTTGAGATACAGAGAAAACTAAGAGAAAAAAATTTTGTAACATTAACGGATACATCAATGAAAATGGAGTCTAGACTGGGGTTTTGAAAAAGGCTGGCACTTTTGCCATTAAGATTGAAAGAAGAAATCATGTATTCCCCAAAAATATAAATTTTTTTTCAAATTTAAAGTAAATCTCTATTCTGATTAGTTAAATTGAACACACACACATAAATTTTTCTGTCTTCCCATATCTATAAATAGCAAAAATATTGTTTCTTATATTGAAATGAAAATCATTTTCACAGCGATCTAACATTGATTGATGACAAGGTAAAAATGTTGAAACATAGAAATTTCCATGTCACAATATAATATAGAATAATTTTAATTAAAAAACAAAATTATATGTATATATATTTAAAATTTGTGTATTTAGGCAGCAAAATTTCTTTTAGACATGTCAGATTAAATAAATTGCAAACATTGTGTCTGTTTATTTTTAATAAAATCTGTTCATACTTACAGATAATCTTTCATATATTTAAAGATGTAAGAAATGAGTTGTAACTTTGACAGATGATTTTATTATTTATTTCTTGATATTTCCAATTACTTTCAAATGTGAGTTGTGGTAGTTAAAGCAAGACGAAAATTTAGAGTAATTTTTAGCAACACAGTTTTGCGGTTGTTTTTTGTTACCACAACTTACACGCCTGAACTGTATGGCATGACTCAGACTTTCATGCATTATGCAATCAGCAGGTGCATATTTCAAACTGAGAGTTTAATAGATTTAAATTTAAGTTCACTTGATATTCATGGAAACTAAATCTTATAAAGATAACTTACTGCTTTTTTAATAACAAGATTAAAAATTTAAATATTCTAATGTTACATATAGATAAAAATTTTAAATCTAAATTTAAAATTTAAAATTAAAATTAAAATATAAACTAAAAATATTAAAAATAATAAAATGCAGGGAGAAGAAATCAAAGGGGTGTAAATCATAAAACATAAAAATTTAAATTACATGTAGATAAAAAATTAAAATTTTTAAATTCTAAATAAAAATAAAATAAAGTAAAAATAAAAATTAAGAATTAAAAAGTAAAATTTAGAATTAAAATGAAAAGACAATGTAGGGAGCAAAAATTAAAGAGGTTTAGTTCATAATTGTTAAAAGTAATATTGTGGGGGGGGGGGAGAAAGAAAGAAAGAAAGAAAGAAAGAAAGAAAGGGGAAGTAATGAAGGGAAAGGAAAGAAAGGGGCAAACATATAGAGAAATCTATATCAATCTGGGTCTAATAATTTAAGTAAGTATTTTTTATGACAGCATGTAGTCATTAAATCACTTTTTTTATTAAGCAAATTAAGAATATTGATATGGTTTAAGATGACAAGTTTTTCTAAATGGAATAGATTACATTTATCTCCTTTTTGTTGTAAGATTTGGATTTAGCTACGATATTCTAGGTAATAATTGGGTTCTTGTTGTTTTTTAATTTCAAATAACATATGGATAAAGCAGTACTTTTGCTGTATTTACTGTTGTTTAAAGACAACATGTGATTGTTAAATCTTATCTTCGCCTGTTAGAAGTGCTTCCAAAGTAAAATTTAACATCATTATCATCCAAATGAATTTGAGCTCTGTAAACAATACTTTCTGATATACATTGGCCATTCAATGGGCAGGTTTCATTTTTTTACCAAGTCTGTGAGCTTTTGCAATGTCATTCTTGCAATATGTGACCATGCATTATCGTGGAGGAGAATTATATATATATATATATATATATATATATATGTAATGAATTATTTTGGACATTATTTTTACCGATACTCGTATTTAAGTAGATATTCTGTTTTTAATTAAACAGCATTTTATATTTATATCTACCGGCCTGATTATTTCACAATAAATTTTTATTGCGAAAATGTGTGCCATCCAGCAGGATTCGAACCTGCGACCCCTATTTACATAGGGGAAGCTACCATTTGATCTGGTACTGTCTTAACCACTTGACTATGGATAGCCTCCTGATCAGACGAGGTTTTTATCATGCTTATATAACACAATTTTCGATCCATCGTGTTATATAAGCATGATAAAAACCTCGTCTGATCAGGAGGCTATCCATAGTCAAGTGGTTAAGACAGTACCAGATCAAATGGTAGCTTCCCCTATGTAAATAGGGGTCGCAGATTCGAATCCTGCTGGATGGCACACATTTTCGCAATAAAAATTTATTGTGAAATAATCAGGCCGGTAGATATAAATATAAAATGCTGTTTAATTAAAAACAGAATATCTACTTAAATACGAGTATCGGTAAAAATAATGTCCAAAATAATTCATTACAAATTGTCGGTTGCTTATAACCAAGTTTCGTTAAATTTCGTTAATTTCCGTAACATGTTTACATATATATATATATATAAGCCCCTGACGATTGCATAGGGCATGAAACTCTGAGTAGTGCTAGAGATGTAGGATAATATATATTCATTGATTAATACTTAATAGTACTATTATATTAAATTGAGCAATGTTTTATTAACATCAGTAAAATATTTATATATGCACATGTGTATGTGTGTGTCTCTCTCTCTATATATATATATAGAGAGAGAGTGATGGTAAATTTTATTTTTAATTTTGTGCATGCATGTTGTTTGTTTTTGATTTCATCAATTGCACAGTGTAGTAGGATCAGTTGGGCACTGTCTGTGAGAATTGTCAGACTATTTCTGTGATCACATCACCTCTTACATCTGGCCACCTAACTCCCCATACTGCAAGCCCTTGATTATTATGCATGGGCACAGCTGAGCAAGAGGCTAACAAAATTTGTAACACCAAACATGAACTGAGGGCAGCATTCACCAACTTAAACAACGAGACAGTCCAGAAGAATTGCAGGAGGCTGTGGTTGAAGGCAATGGTGATTTTATTGGATAAATTTACTCTTTAGTATTCAAGATATTTTTGTGTAATTTAGCTGAATATATCATTTAAAATAAGATGTCAGTGTTATTTTCATTTTTGTGTTATTTAAACAACAATTTATCCATCACCCTGTATATCATATCATAAATGTCTGATAATCAGAGTAACAGTTGTAGGTCTATAGGATAAAAATCCTATATCATCTAACAGTTAACTAAAACACACAAAGTAAAATTGCACACCTGCATCCGGATTCAAACAACTAAAAACATTTTGGAAAAACCCAACTAAGGCAAATTTCACAAGTCAGTGTGAAAAGCAAAATTCTGGATCCTAATTGGATAAGAAATGGAAAATTCACATATGACTTCAGTCAAAGTTTTTTCACACCTAAGTGAAAATGCTTGCTGGAGCCCACAACATGATAAACTTTCCTATTTAAACCAAGTTCGCTGACCTGGTCAAAATCAGTCATAATGGGAGCAGTATCAGATAGCATCTCACCACAATGTAAGGAAGAAACCTCAAGCTAATCTGCTTTTGCTGCCAATTTTCTTTTCTTCTTTTTCACTCCTTGCCTTACCACCTGGACATAAGGGTGCTTCACATATCCATTCAACCTTTTCTTCCAATTTTCCTTTTCTTCATTTTTACTCCACACAGCCAAACAACAACAACAACAACAGCAGGACACTCTGTCTGTGGATAAGTACTATTTCTTTATACCTTCTTTTTCACCCTGTCGCCACCCTATCAAAAGGGGAAGGAATATAAGACTTTATATTCTGCTACTATCAACCATGAACTCTAAACTTCTGTGGACATTTTAAATACTTACATTTCTCTTTGAACAATTTAAACTACAAAACTGCATGCATTTTCTCCATTAACATTTTTCTACTCATAGATTATAGTGTTCAGTTAACAAATTTCACTTATATTTTTCTTTTTACTATTTTGCCATTCTGCTAAAAAATCTTTACTTTAATGTACACAAAATATTTTATCCTTTCACATTTCGACATCCAACCTTCAACCTTCTGATATTTAAATTGCGGGGACTTCGGACGTGTTTGACACAAGGCCAATTTGCCAAGCATCACTGAGGCTCCTACAGGTCTGTGTCTCTAGATGTATTTCTGGTTGTTGTTATTATTACAATTTTGTCCTAGTTTGGTTTTCCATTTTGGATTTATTTATGCTTATAGGCATTGAGCACTGTTCTTTTTGTTGGTTTTCATTAAATCTGCTGCATCTTATACTTTAGTGTAGAATTCAGTCACATTTTTTTTCAAGCATTCAAAAAGACAAAATCAGAATTTGAAGAGTTCTGCAAGGACACCTTTTCACTCTCAGATCTCAAATACCCATGGGCACAAAAAAATTACTTGGATCCCTCACAAAAAAGTCCTTTTCAGGAATACGCAATTAATTTCAAAAGAAATATTTCAGATTGTTACAAAAAAAATTAAACCCAGACAAGTAAGTTAATATTCAATTTCATTTCAACTTACTTTCTCAGTGTGTCTATATAATTTAATGGTCATATACTTCAAAAAACATAATCATGTTTTCATAATGACCCTTTTTTTTTCATTTTTTTTCTCCAAAGTCAGGTGTGTTTTATGCACAAAAATAATCTTTTTCCCTGAAATTTCCATCCTTTTATAACAGTATCTTATACTTCATAGCAATCTAAACACAAATGATTAAGGTAATTTGTTTTAACAGAATTATAAGAGAATCCATTTTATACATAAATTTCCTCCCCTAACAATAAAAATATAAAATTAATGACATACAAAGACAGCTTGAAGGATATTGAATTCTACATTTGGTCACATATTGTGAAAAAAACTTCACTTATGGTTTAAACAGATCAATAAAACAAATAGTCTTATATGAAAATATTGATTTGGTCAAGAGGCATAAGGAATACACTGGTAACTGTTTATGGTTAAAATATTTTGTTAAATCATAAACACATACAAAAACCGTTGTTGGAAAATTTCTGGGAACCTATCTGGTCCCATGGTAGCTGTTAACCATTCAAACTGCAGACATAGCAATCATTTTATTGTCACTGTCTGGGCAGGTAAAGTAATTATGCATCATTGGAATGACAACATATTCATTGACACACTCTTTTCTCTCAGTGTCGTGGGCTTGTAACAAGACCATAACCAGGTTGTGGGATAAAATACAATAGACATTTGGATATAATTCCTTTCTCAAATGATTTAGAGTAGAAGTTTTAAATAAAGTTTTTAACTAGATTTCATACTTTTGTTTGCTGGCTTCATTTTTTGAGTTAATAATTAAATGGCTTCACACTTTGCAGCTGTTAGCCAAAGCTTAATTAACAAGTTTATTCAGAAGTTATTTATTAGCAGCCAGGAAAAGTTATTACACTTTTGTTATTGAGCAAAGGCCTGATGTATATAAATTGTTTGAATTTTTATAGTAGAAGAAACATTTTTATTCAGGTGAGTCATAAAGAATTTCTGTTTTTGAGAATCAATTGTATTGATGAATGTATCATTCTCGTTACTAACCATATGTTGTAGTTAAGCACTATGGAAGAAAAGTAATGTTGTGTAGGTAGGAGAATCATCAAGTCATTATTCATTTAAAGTTCTTAAAATGTAATGAAATATTAAATGTACATTTATGCATCCATCAGTTGCAATGTGTCCACAAAGGTTTGGTCAAAAAGCATTCTGTGCCTGTCAATAGAACAAATGTTATTCATGATAATGCAAAGCTGCATACAGTAAGAATAATGCAAGAAAAAGTTTTCAAACTTAATCGACTTGTTCTATCCTCTCTGCTATATCCTTTGTACCTTGCATCAACCGATTATTACTTCTGTTGATTGTTACAAAACACTTTATTGTGGAAATCTTTCTCTAGTGAAAACCACATTTAAGAGTTTGTCAAAAACTTTTTCAAAATTCTACGAAACAATGACTGCAAAAAAGTATTGTGGCCAACTTACAAATCTCATTGTGGCTATTCAAGAAAAACAACCATTTCAGCAAATTGAAAAGATATAAGTTTTCACCACAACAATGCAAGACTGCAATATTGCAAAACAGACATTACAGAAACTTAAAGAGTTGAAATAGAGAAACCCTCAAGTAACCAATGAATTCTCTTGACTTGATTCCTTTGTATTTTCATTTGTTCTAGTCTCTACAGAACAATTTTAATGACCAAAAAAATAATTCTTTACAGTCAATCAAAAACTACCTCAGAATCTTCTTCCAATGATAACTACTATGAAAATGACATCACGAAGCTTGTAGAATGATGGGAGACAGTTGCTAAAACAACAGAGGCTATGGTACTTGATAAATAGAGTTTATTAGTGAGTATGTAAAATTTTATTTTTGATTTTCTCATCGACACAAACTTTTGTGATGATCTAATATATAAAGAACCACATAACTGACAAGAGATGAGTAATCAAAAATTATATTTACATGTGTACAGAAAGGTAAGAAAACATTGATCTACTTAGCTGTAGTATGTGTGTTTTTGATGTATGCCACATGGTTGGGTTTAAATTTAGGTAATCAGCAGTTGGGTGACTAAGTTTTTAAGTTTCTGAGTTTCCTGTTTCTGAGTTTCCTGTTTCTTAGTGAACAGAAAAAAAATTATCCCTCTTCCTTTTATATTCCTGAATAGAACGACACCTAGAGGTCATCTTGGCAGATAAGGTAGGGTAACCCCCACAAAACCCGAGCTGTGGAGAGAAGATATGGATTCATGTATTTTTTCTGTTCCAAAGGTGAAAGTGTAAAAGTGAATGCAACAGTCATAGCTATGAGCTTAGTTCAATGATTTCCACTTTCTGCTCTAATGTCTGTTACACTACATGCACATGAAAACTTTGATCCCAAATAAAGTAAAAAAAAAAAAGTGGTTTCCTGTTACTTTCTTCACAGTTTTAAATTTAGAGCAGTCCTTCCTCCAGACTGTCAGCCACCCAAGACTAGAAAATCTAATCCACTCTGCTATTTAATCTTAAGAAAATTTTAAAATCTCTTTGAAGTTTACTCACCTCTTTATTGCTTGTACAGTCAACTGTAGTATAGAATTTATAAGCCTTAAGAGAAATAAATTGCATAATCCCCATATATAAAGGTATAATCCCAATAAATGACAATTTGAAACAAGAAATAAATGTTGGGTAAAAAAAATACACTGGTTCTCAGTATCTAAATCTATCTAAACTTATTTATAAATGGAACTTTGTGTGTGTGTGTGTGTGTCTGTGCGTTACCTATAGACTCCGAAACGGCTGAACCGATTTTCTTGAAAATTTACACAGTTGTACTATAAGTGTCTGCGAGTGTTCTTAGCTAGGTTTTGTGTCAAGGTACCTCCGATAAGTATCGAAAATCGATAATATCGAGTTATAGAAGGAGTGGTCTGATTTTAATCAAATTTGATACACTTATAGGCAAAGACATAAGAAATGATATTCAGAAGTTTCAAGGTTGCAGTTCTTACAATAGTGCAGAAAATCGATAATATATATATATAAATGGCAAGATGCTTATGTGTGTGTCTGTTTATCTGCCTGTATGTCTGTATTTTTTCAGTCCTTTTATTTTTTGCTTCGGGTTTGGCTCTAAGTAGGTATAACTGTAGTTCTTAGTCTCAGCCATGATACCATTTACTCAGAGGACTTATTTAGCCTTCAAAATTCAATTTACGATGAAAAAAACTTATTTGATATCGATATCAGGAAATCAAAATTTGACTTACATCCATTCATTTTTCTTTCAGGCTACGGTTTTGCTTTAACTGGAAACAACTATTGCTTTTTAGTCTTTCGTGCCAACGTCCAAAGAGTCTGAGCTCCAGGACCATGGATTAGTTTTAAAGCTTCCATTACACCTGAGCAACGCCGGGCTATACTGCTAGTATATATATATATATTTCCAAAACACTTTTTCCTGTTTTGAATTGCCATTTATAATGATTATACCATTGCTTCCTTTTTATCCATTTTCCTCTCATTTTAATAAATACATCAGTTTTTATAATAATAATCAAATTTTTTACTGACAAAATCTTTTTTATTGAATCAATTGCTATCTATGCAGCTAGGAAAGTTGGTTCACTGTGTCATACTAGGATCTATCTTATTTATTAATTTTACAATTCGTTCATGCTTAGAATATTGCTGCCACATCTAGTTTAGTGTTTCTGCTATATATTTAGAGATCCTTGATAAAATCCAAAAGAATCTGCAATGTCATTGGTCCAGACCTGGCATAGCAGCTTCAGTCACTTTCCCATTGCTGTAATGTGGCTTCCCTCTGCCTTTTTTTAATGAATACTTTCATGGTAATTGTTTTGATGAACTTTCCTCTTTGGTACCTAAACTCTATGAATTTAAATGCAGTACTAGATTGGCAGTAAGGTCTCATCATTTTACAACTGAAATGGCTAGATGTAACCGTAAGTTCTATGCTAACAGTTTGTTTTCTTTCACTCTCCATGCCTATAGAACTCTCTTCTGGGTTCTTGCTTCCCAGTCAACTTTAATTTTCAAAAATTTGAAAGCAATGTTATCTTGTCTTAATTTCTATTTTTATTGTTCTCTGCTCCCTAATATTTTCTTATATTCTTTCATGCACAGTACCCTCCCTCCATCTTAGTGGCTTTGTTGCCTTGCTTGGAGTGAAATGATTTTTGTAAAAAAGATTATTTAAGTGTTGTTAGGTGACTTTTGAAAGCTCTCTATGACTAAATTATGAATTTTACTACTTATTAGTAAGATGTGTTTGGAATTAATTTACAGAAAGGAAGTAGATCAGTATTTAAACATTTCTTTTGTAATCTTTTCATCCCAAGTAAGGCAATAAAGCCACTAAGATGCAAAAGGTTGATGAGAGTGAAAAAGATTGAGAAGACTAGTGATGAGAAAGGACAATAAAAGAACAGGAAAACAGGAGATAGCAATTGACATGACATTTCAATTTTTGAAAATTGTAGGTGGCAGGGAAGCAAGTAACTGAAAGGGAGTTCTACAGGTGAGAAAAGAAACAATTAGAATGGAACTTATCATTACATCTAGCTATTTCAACAGTAAAACAATGAGACATAGTTGCCAATCTAGTCATCATCATCATTTATCCATCACACCCAGATGGTGAATAGGGCAGCAACTTTTTGTTGCTTTTTCTGTAACAAACTGTTTTTTACGGGGCAGGGTGGTTAGCCATGCACCCAACCCCCAAATCTGGAAGACCAGTGGACCATTCTTGCTTCTTACGTTTACAGCACCTAGTATTCTCAAATGGTCACCCATTTATGTACTGACCAGGCTCTATGTTGCTTAACTTTGGTGATCAGATGGGAACCGGTGTATTTAACACGATATAGTCGTAGGCTGCAAATCTAGTAGTACACTTAAATTCATGCAGTCAAGGAGGAGAGCCCATTACAACAACTGCCATGAAAAATTGTTTTCTATGCGGAACTTTATGATTAATGATCTTTTCCAGCGAGTCATCATTGCTTTGTTGTTATTTATTCAGTTCATGTTTTAAAACACAGATTTCAAATTTATAAACAGAAGACTTTAAAAGTTTTAGCTTCTAATCTCGGAGTCAAGACAACATCTTACTACTGCAGATTTTATATTTATATTTTTTTAGAGTTGAATGTAATTAACTTAGCAGTTGTTTGATTTTGGGTACATTTACTGAGGCAATTTTCTAGCAATTGAGCTATTAATTAGTGCTTGCAAATACTTACTAGTGTTCTATTAGTTTTTTTTTCTTTTCCTCTTTTCCACACAACCTGTTTTTACTTTGTACTGTTTCACTTCTTTCATTTGATCCTAGGTTAAAGTATTTACAAATGATCATTTTTGGATTGCTATCTGTGATCTCACTTTCTAATTGGTATGTAATGTTTACTTCCTTTAAATCATTATGTCTAAAGACAAAAGCCTCTCTTAACTGATAGCCACATATTTCAAAGATATATAAGTTTGTGTCAAGATATCTATTTAATTAAGCTATCAGATTGAGTCATAAATCATTTCTGTTTTGGTTTATCAACTTTAACCTTCAAAAAATAAAGTACAATTAAATTTATCTATCTAAACTTATTTAGAAATGGAACTTTGTCTGTGTGTGTGTGTGTCCATTACCTATAGACTCCGAAACGGTTGAACCAATTTTCTTGAAAATTTACACAGTTGTACTATAAGCGTCTGCAAGTGTTCTCAGCTAGGTTTTGTATCAAGGTACCCCCACTAAATATCGAAAATCGATAATCGAAAAAATTGGGTTATAGAAGGAGTGGTCCAATTTTAATCATATTTGATACACTCATAGACAAAGACATAAGAAACGATATTCAGAAGTTTCAAGGTTGCAGTTCTTATAATAGTGCAGAAAATTGATAATATATATATATATATATATATATATATATATAAAAGGCTAGATGTTTGTGTGTGTGTCTGTTTATCTGTCTGTATGTCCTTTATACAAATCCACAATTTTTATCCGATTCTTACCAAATTTCACACAAATATTCTTTAGGCTGAGTCTGAGCTCCAGGACAATGAATTAGTTTTTAAGCTTTCATTACGCCTGAGCAATGCCGGGCTATAATGCTAGTTCAATTATATATTCACCAATATCTTCAGTGACATGTTGCCGCTTGTCAGGCAGCTCTGTGATGCCATTTCAATAGAATTTCCACAGGTTTTGAGGCTAAAAAATTTAAAATGAAGTCTTGGATTTGATTTTCATTAGAGAAAGTTTTCCTCAACAAAATGTTTTGTAGAAAATGTAAAAAGTAATAATCGGTTGATGCAAGGTCAGGTGAATACAGGTGATCGAAAAAGGCAATAATTGTTTGGTTCTAGGTCAGGTGAATATGTGTGATCAAAAAAGGTAATAATTGGTTGGTGCAAGATCAGGTGAATATGGGCGATTGTAAAAGGTAGTAATTGGTTTGTGTATGGTCAGGTGAATATAAGGAGTAAAGTGAAACAGACTAACCAAGTTCAAAAATTTTTATTTTGTTGTTCTTGCTTTATGTGTTGTTATGGAGAACATTTTTTTATTTTAATCCATTGTGTACGTTGCTACTTCCATACAAAAACTAAGTATGTATGTTAGTCGAATCCAAATTAATTCTTAACTGCATATATAATTAGTAGTTAAGATGATAGATTAGTTCTCCAAAATGGAAATTAATCAGATAACAATCTAATATATTAGTGCACAGTTGTCAGTTTAAACTATGGAGAGTTGTTTCCACTTGAAATTCCAGTCCTACTAAATTTTTATTTAACTTTTTTCTCATTAGTAGCACAAATTAGCTCTGCTTATTCTTAAAATAGTTCTAAAAGTCACAAGTATCAAAATTAAAAATTTAGAAATGCTGATTTTTCAGATTGTTATGGAGTTATTTTCACAATGGAGGCTAGTATTTGTGCTAAAATCGGTCCTAATAGGTTTGATGTACAAAACTTTAAAAACTTGATGTAATATGTATTACGCAGTGAAATCTTGCCAGGTCAGTGACTACTTTCGTATTCGACTGTCGACTACTATTGTCCAACATCGACTGACCCTGATTCCTCTTACTACTCCTACTTAAATTAGGTGGGAGAGTCTATTCGCTATAGAATATTTGTGTTTCACTATAACAAAGATGTTGCTCAATTTATCAACCCTGTGTTAGGGCATGTAAGTATACATTTTTATAAAATCAAAACCCAGGGCCTTCTCACTCTTGTCGGAGAAACCCCTCCCAGATTGACCATACTATAGCCAAACTAACCATGGTTGGCCTATTGTGGCTTCGTGAGGCTATATAACCCATAGATGTTTTGAATTCAGAGTTGTCATTCTCCTAGACTGGTTGGCACCTAAGACTTTTCAATCTTTCCTGCTTTTTGTCCATAGTTGGGGGGGGGGAGAAAAGATGGACTCATACCCTCCTCAAGAGTATTTGCATGTAAGTGAATGTAACTAATTTGATTGAAGTTCAATTCCTTAATTCAAGCTGCTATCCATTACTCCACTTTTTTGTTTTTATAAAAATAAGTAAAAAATATTTGGTAAAAATATTGCTTACATAAAAAAAAAATCATAACTAATTAACACAAGTTAGTTATATTTTCATAATTATTTAATTTTATTCATTTAAGCAGAAGAAAAAAACTTTGAATTTATAAAATACAAGAAAAGCTGACCACTTCATGTATTTCTTCTTTTCAACATTGAAAATTAAATTTCACTTACACTTTTGAAAATATCATTTAAAATTATACCAAAAGCAATTTGCCTATTATTAAAAATCATAAATATCTGAGTCAAGCAAAAGTTCTGATTGCTAAATTTTTTCTTTTTTTGTTAAATGCCATGTCTCTTGAGGTTGTAGGTAATCCTGGCTCTCCACTGAGTCCTTTTCTTTATCTGTGAATTGCCATGACTTCATGGGAAAGATAGTGGTTTCCTGTTATTTTCTCCATTGTTTGGAATTTAGAGTAGCTCTTCTAGAGTGTCCAGTCTACCCTGCTATTTAATGTATGAAAAATTTAAAAATATCTTTGAAGTTTACTTATTTCTTTATTGCTTGTATCATTAGACATCTGTCCAAGTACATCATTTATAAGCATTAGTAGATATTAAACAATTAGGGAAACATTCCAAATCAATTTATAGAAAGAAACATTGGTCAGTGCTTAAACTTGTCTTTCTCTTCTTGCTTGACACAGAAAAATCATTTTTTGGACAAGAGTGTCACTGGCAATGAAAAGTGAATTTTTTAAAAGAATCTAAAATAAAGAAAGTTGTAATTAAACGCAAGGCAGGCTCCATTTTGAACATCTTAACCTAATCAAAATTTGTTTGAGAAAAAATATTCTTTATATTAGGTGAGATTTAAATGAACACTTATATATTTTTCTGGGCAAGAATTTTGACTAGCAGTTTTTCTGCTTGTCCAGACTTAGCAAATGACCAGGGAACTGGTACAGGAAATTTCCTGATATGAAATATTCTCCAGATCTTCAGATTATCTCATTTTGTTCTATGTAAAAATTCTTTGTTCAGAACTTGAAATATTGAAGAATTCATCTTCAGTGAATATCCCATTGCTGTTCTGTCTTTTCTATAGGTATTTTTATAGCAGTTCTTCTAATGAGTTCTCCTCCTTGATACTATGACCACATGAATTTAAGCATACTAGTAGACTGTGTGTTGTGGTGCAGTGGATATCAGCTTGAAATGAGAAATTGGAGAGTTGAGTGTGAGGTCCAGTTGAATTTGTTGCATTTACTTACATGCAAATACCCTTGGGAAAGATATTAATCTCTCTTCTCCCTCCAGTTATGGGCTAAATAGTAGGATAGATTAGGTTCTATAGCCTTAGTTGGCAACTAGTCGACCGCTGAAAGTAATGGTAACATACTGTGGGAAAATTTTCTGCCCAGTCCATGTCTCTTTTGAGACATGATTGCCAAAGCGTGTATCACGTATAGCACTTAAATGACTAGCAACAAGGTTTCATTCTTTTAGTGCTGAATTAGCAAGATGTAACCATAAGTTCTATTCTAATAATTTCTTTTCATGCACTTCTTGCCTGTGGAACTCTCTTCCAACTTCTTGCTTCCCTACAATCTTCAAAAATTTAAATGAAATGTCAAATGTCATCTTCTGGTTTCAGGAACCCATTCTTTTATTGTTCTTTCTCTTCACTTAAGTCTTCTTATTTTCTTTCACTCCTAGTAACCCTTTGCATTTTAGTGACATTATCACTTTATATGGGGTGAAATGATTAAATAATAATAACAATAAACAAAAAACATCCAGAGCCATTTTTTTTTAAATAGATTACAAAATTTGTCTGACAGGTGACTGAAGGTTATATTTTGATGACTAAATTCTATGAAGTTGGGAGTTGCATGTAAACAATATAGCCTAGCTTGTGTGTGGGTGGGTGTATATGCATATATAAACATAAAGCAAGGGAACTACATTACCTATGGGAACAAGGTGTTGGGTAGTTTTTGTTAGTACATTGACTACCAAGATAACTTGTGGTTGGCAATTTTTATGATGATACCAACTAGTTTTTTCATGCCTAGCATTTTCTAGTACATTTTTATCTAAGGACACTAACAACAAATTCATTTGCAATGATACTTTTATCTTGTGAAAACAATGTTAAGACTCAAGTTGAAGCCATAAAACAACTCGTAAATTATTTTTATTACCTAAGTTAGATTTTATAACTTACCTCTAGCAATCAATCTCTCACATTTTTGGTCAGTACTTTTTATAAGAGATTGTTTTAGGTGTTGGCTGGGGTGAAATAACAGAAAGAAAAATAGAATGTATATTATGCTTACATTAACTAAAATTTTGCAAACTTTACCTGTTCCAATCATCTTTAAAATACTTGTTGGTGTCTTTTTATATATAAGAGAAAATAAATAGTTCAACAACTTATCCACCAACTAGAAGTTTTGCAGACAGATACCCACTCATCAGGGTAAGATAAATTCATTGAATTTATTAAGATATATTTAAATGTATTATACAAAAAAATGTTAATAATGATTTCAACTAAATTTAAATCTACCCAAATCTAAAAACATTATAATGTGACAACATAGTAAATGTTTTCAACAATCATACATTATATAAAATATTTAGACATTTAAATATCATCTGAGAAACTTCAAGTTGGAGGATAAGTCATAGAACTTTTTAATTATCTAGTGATCTTCTATTGTTTTTATATTGAACATTTGGGTTTCAAAAAATGTTTTCCTTTGAATACTTTGTATTCTTGGAAATTACTGATTAATGTGTATCTTTTTTTTGTTTTGGTATGTTATCTAAACTTATTTATAAATGGAACTTTGTGTGTGTGTGTGTGTGTGTGTGTGTGTGTGTGTGTGTGTCCCCGTTACCTATAGACTCTGAAATGGCTGAATCAATTTTCTTGAAAATTTACACAGTTGTACTATATAAGCATCTGCGAGTGTTCTTAGCTAGGTTTTGTATTGAGGTACCCCCAATAAATATCGAAAATCGATAATCGAAAAAATCGGGTTATAGAAGTAGCGGTCCGATTTTAATCAAATTTGATACACTCATAGACAAAGACATAAGAAACGATATTCAGAAGTTTCAAGGTTGCAGTTATTACAATAGTGCAGAAAATTTGATATCGATATCAGGAAACCAAAATTTGATTTACATACATTCATTTTTCTTTCAGTCTACGGTTTCACTTTAACTGGAAACAACTATTGCTTTTTTAGTCTTTTGTGTCAACGTCCAAAGAGTCTGAGCTCCAGGACTATGGATTAGTTTTAAAGCTTTCATTACACCCGAGCAACGCCGGGCTATACTGCTAGTTTTATATATGAATACAAAGAGCTTGTCTCTTTAACAAAGCAGATTCATGCAGACTTTGAAGTTTTGTGAGGACATGGTTATGATGTCAGGTTTTGTGAGGACATGGTTATGACTTGTCAGGGCTGACGAATGAGAACATCATAACTGTGTCCTCATGAAACTTCAAAGTTGGCATGAATCTGTTCTGTTAAAGAGACAAACTCTTTGTACTTATCAACCATGATATTGAGCACTTTAAAATAAAAACAAACCTGCTTGCCAAAATACATTTTATCAGTGGAACTACTGGAGAGCAACAAAGTTGGTGCTAAACATTATCACAATTAAACGATATATAAAAAACAATGATAGTTGCAGCTTCTTTACAGTGTATTTTTCATGTAACATGCAATCCTATAAAATATTTTAAATAAGAGAACTATTAATAAGATGCTTTTAAAACAAAAAAATATTGTTTCAGCTAATTGTTAAATTTGTACAAAAGGTCACATTCATACAGCAAACAAAGAAATTATTCATCATTGCAAGTGCTACAAAGCTACTTTGTTTTAAAACATTTATGACAAATTGTTGATGTAGTCGTCATATAGTGGTTTTCTAAGCGTAGCTTAGATGTGACACAAGACTGAAAGCATGGGGCACCCAGTGAGGATCGAACTCATTTATAAGGTTAACTAGGTTAACCAATAACCTCACTATTATCTAAACGAGTGTTGCCCCAATGTGGGCTATGTTATGTTGAAAGGAGGTACTGGGAATTGTTATTTCATTTGGGAACATAATCAGGAGGATGGTGGTCATTTATCCAATTTAGTTTTTCAAATTTTCTAAAATTATTCAATATTGGCTACAAAAGAAAAATTTCCGAAAGGTATCTAAAGCTGTGGGTAGCTATCCAACTTTTCTTCATATTTTCCAACTTATTATATGGCTGAATGTGGTGTCAGCACAGATTCTTACTAAACAAAAAAATTGCCTGCAAATTACAAAAAAAAAAAAAAAGAAAAAAAAAAAAGAGATTTATGATTACTTCTAAGCAGCGTGAAACCTAAATTAAGAACAGTAAGCCAAATAAGCACCTAAGTCAATCATCGCATTGAAAACATTGCTATACACACACACATATATATATATATATATATATATTTTAAGTAATAGAAAATAATCCAATGTTTATAAGACTAATCATTATTTTTGTTGTTGTTTTTAAAATCAGAGCCAGTGCAAAGGTTTAATAGGCCGCCATTGAATCGATGATACAGGACCCTCCATTCGACGACAATTATCATATGGTAGTAGTCATATAAAATATAAATTTTATTGTAACCTATATACAGTTATATGAGGATGTGCGTTGTGGTGCAGTGGATATCGGCTCGGAATGAGAAATCGGGGAGCCGAGTTCAAATTCCAGTTGAATTCATTGCATTCACTTACGCGCAAATAACCTTGGGAAAGGTATTAATCCGTCTCTTCCTTCCAGTTATGGGTTAAATAATAGGACAGATTGGGTTCTATAGCCTTGGTCGGCAACCAGTCTACCGCAGAAAGCAATGGCAACCTACTGCGGGATAATCTTCTGCCCAGTCAGTCATGTCTCTTTCGAGGCATGATCACCCAAGCGTGTTTCGCGTATGGCACTTAACTGACTGATATACAGGTATACCTCATCTTACGTCGGTAATTCGTTCCAGGAGAGGCGACTTAAGTTGAAAAACGACTTGTTGAATTTACTTGGGGTGATGGACATACTCGAGTGGGCGTGAGGATTTATCCATTTTTTTCAAATTTTCTAAAATTATTCAATATTGGCTACAAAAGAAAATTTCTGAAAGGTATCTAAAGCTGTGGGTAGCTATCAAACTTTTCTTCATTAGTTTTCCAACTTATATGGCTGAATGTGGTGTCAGCACAGATTCTTACTAAACAAAAAAATTGCCTGCAAATTACAAAATGAGGAGATCTATGATTACTTCTAAGCAGCATGAAACATAGCTTAATAAAGTCTTTAGCAAGTAAACACCAAAGTTAACCATAGCATTGAAAACATTAATATAAGCTATCAAATAAGTTTTTTTAACATATAATCATTAGCATCTATAATATAAATTAAAACAATATTAAAATTATTTTTTTACTAATACCTAAGTGTTATCTAATGATGAAAGATGAATTCAGTATAATATTTGAAACAGGGAAGCATTGAGAAAAAATTTTATGTCCAAAAGGGGTGCTGGTTGAAAAAAAAAATATCACTGATCTAGAGAAAATTATTTATTTTTAAAAGGAATATTTTGTAGTAAAAAACCTGTTTTATATCCTATCAGATATGATATGCAACTTCCATGTCAAAAGAACACTTTTACATTTGGATGTCCTAAATTTATTATTTTAAAAGAAATTTGTTATAAATTGCCTTTAATAAATTTAGAATCTCACATGATTTTGCTAAGTGATCACCCTTGAAACTAGAATGATTAAAGTTGTGAGAGGGTGGGTGTGCCATTGGCTGTACAGGTGTCCCTAAGGTCTGCACATACAGGATATCTTATTGACTATATTTTTTTGTTTTTCCCTCTAAGAATTAAACATGATTTTTTGTCAAATGAAGAAAGAATTAACTTCTTTTTTGTGGGGAATGCTAAAAGAGGTGTACTCAATGAAAATCACAGATGCAACACACTTGATTGAATGCACAAAGAGTGAATATGCTAAAATTGATGGCAATATATTATTGCATGGAGTTCATGTGAATCTTGCAAAGTACATCAACCTTTGCATAAAAAATGATAGAAACTGTATTGAAGATGTTATTTGTTAATATTTCAATGAAATGTTGAAAATTTCATTTCTTTAAAAATAATGCATTTTTGCCTGTGTGAAGACTTTAGGGACACTACGTACAATGAAGTCACCACCATTCACAATGGGAGAGGGGAGCTACTTTTTAGAAATGCAGAACATAAAAGTGACTGAGCAACTGCATAATACTTAGGGTGAGGTCATATTGTTATGTCATGGTCACTGTATGAAATACAACAGTCAGCCACCAAATATAACATGGTTAGTGTTACTGTATGCCTGACATAAATTTTAACCAATAATCCTGATTCCTAGAAACAATTTAGTGAAGGATGTGTGAATTGGGTATGTTTTGTTTCCACCATTGTATTGTCTAGTTGAAATTTTCTTTTATGTGGTGTACCTGCTGGGATGAAATATTCAACTCAACTGGCTATGGCAGTTTTTGTGGTGGTAGATCCGGCAAAGTTTAAATTCAAGTGACTTCCCAAAAGGCATGAATTCTTTAGCAGAAAGGACAAACTTTACTGATATTTATTAATGATGAGAAAATATGATGAAAAAAAAAGCTGTAAAATCACACACGAGATTCGATTTGAATTTCGTTCTTCCCTTGAGAGGTATCCAATGGGTGCAATGCAGTTATGTTGCAAACTTTGCTGCTGTTATAAAAAAAAAAAAAAAAAAAAACAAACATGTGTCAGTGTTTCTCTAAGATGACAAGCGTGTCTGTTTGTATCTCCAATTGTCTTCTGTTGTCTGCCTAAAAATGGTATCTTTATGCACTTATAAGGCCATCAGTTTTGATGGAAAGTGATTAATTAGGCATTCCCACAAAGACCCTTGTTAATCTATCGTAACCTATGTTGCTAAAGTACTGAAGACCAGACATTTTAGTAAGTTTTCTATGTATTTTACTTAATCTTACTTGGTTTATTTTAGGTTTAAATCTTCCAGTTGCCTTCCTTATAAGTAAATTATAACCTTTTAACCCAAATTTTTTCTCATCAGGTTTTAACAATATTAGCCACTCTCCCATTTTTCTCTATCCATCGTCTCTACTCCTTCACCCTGACTACCAAGTCTCACAATACCTCAAGTCACTAAACAATATTTAATGCAGTAATATTACTCTCAGGGCTACTGCCCTATTAATATTTATAACTTTTTCATTTAACCCTCTAGGGCCATTCATATCATATTTGATACAGTATTTCCCTATAAGGAAACATTTGGTATTCATTGACTGAGCAGTCAGTACTGCTTTCATTTGAAATTTATAAAATATTTCTCTTAAAAAATTTTTCAGGAAAATATTTCTTTCAAGGCTTGTTTTCATACTGTATCAAATATGATACGAATGGCCCTAGAGGGTTAATATTTTCAGTCTTATTCAGCATTTATTCCCTTTTCTTTTTTTAAATGTCCACATTTTTTGTTAAAGAATTTTTCTAAATTACAAGTGAAACAAAAGTTTTTCACTCTTTTAAATTTGTATCTTTTTGTTCATCTGATTAAAGGCTTTTGTTCAATGCGAATATCTAGCATCTTTGATAATAAAAATACCAATTTTAAACTGCTAAGAATCTATAGTAGTAATTTGATTTCTATATCTATTCATTTTTGTCTTCAAGCTAATTTTGATATTTTTCTTAATAAAAAAATGTTACTAAAAATTTAAGAGAATTTGTACACATGGAAACTGATGGACAATTTGATCAATGTCTGACGCTACACACATCTTTTGAAATCACTCAATTGGAAAATAATGAACATTTTGTACTTTTTTTCTTTCTTTGAGGGAGTCATTCCAAGTCCAAAGTTGCAAAAACTTAACACCTTGTGTCCTGTGCATTCGGTAATACTGTTTAAAAAAAAAAAAGAGAGGCAGCAAGAATTGATCAGGTAAACTTGAGTAGCAACCATGTAAGTCACTGGTGTCTTTTGCAGAGTGAATTCAGTTGTATTCCCAATATACTAATCTTAAAAGGATTAAATATATCTTAAACTCCACAACCAAGTTCATTTAAAATGTGATTAGAAATCTCACTTTTCACAAATATCATCCTAACAAATCTCAAGATGAAAATTCAGTACAGTGAATTAGAGATCCTTAATTGAGAATTTAATTTATATTACAGATGAAACATAAGGACTATGTTTTCGGAGTTCTATATTGAATGACGTGTTTTAAAGAAAAGAATAACAGACTTCTTTAATTGTGATTCATGTTGCCAAGATATCAGACTTAAAAGTTTTTCTTAAAACCAAGCTAGTTTCATCTTGTCGGGAGCTTTTATAAAGAAGTGGTCTAAACAAGAATATGGCAAGATATGCACTGATATTAGATGTGCAATTACTGATTTCGCACAATTAGTTATTCCCCTTTGATTACATTCAAATTATTTTCATGTTATATGGTATGCTCAGTGTTAATTTTAATATTGTAATTTAAAGGATTAAAAATTTGATTTCTTTCTCTTCTCCCACACCAAAATGACTTCAATTTTTCATTCTTTTAAATTCTAACTTCCTAGTGACTAGAGATGACGTCATCACATTCATTGTGAGATAAATTCTTTATAAAACGTACCTTTACATCATTTCTATCAAGTCTTGTATAATGTCTAATATATTGAATATTCAAAATGCATTTTATTTATGTCAACCACAATTACTAGTATATAACTTTGGTCAAAAAATAAGTGTTGTTTTTATTGATTAGCTCCATTAAATGAATAACCAGATTTTTTAAGTACCATAGTAAGTATTTAAGTTATCACTTGTGATTATAACTTTATATAGATGTAGTATAAAGCAGTTTCTAAAGAAGTGATGGATTTTTATTTATTAATCTGACAGATTTTATTATTTAAACATTTTTAATGGATGCCCATATTTGAGTAGATGCTTCATTTATTATTTATTTTCATCTACCAGTTTGAATATTCAAAAAATCTTAAAGAAAAATATGCACTTCCCGGCAGGAGTCAAACCTGCACCCCACCCAATGAACAAGGGAAACTGTTGTTAGATCTGATGCGCATTAGACCTCTCAGCCACGAAGTGTACCAATGCAAAGTTGAATAGTGCCTTTAAATGCAAATTTTCCTTGAATCAAGAAATATACATATCTGCTCAATTTTATATCCTAATATAAACAAAGCAATTTCTAAAGATGTAGTGGATTTTTATTTATTAATCCAACAGAGAGATTTTATTACAAAATATACTGTTTAATAAATAAATTGACTGTCTACTGAAATATTGGCATTCACTAAAAATGTAACAAAACTTATGTAGCGTAATAGCAAGTAACACTATAAATAACTTTGATGATGCTAAAGAACTTCATTAATTGATTACCACAGAGTTGTTACAGAGTTTATAAAGATTTTTTTATTAGAATTTTTCCCAACAATTACTTGTAGTAAAAACTTATTTCAATACAAAAAAAAAAAATCCATTTTTAATGCAGAAGTGAGTAACTTTGAAAAACATTTATCTCCCCTCATCAAATCTGTTTCTGATGGACAGCTCTGGGAGTTGGATTTGCAGAATTTTGAAACAAAGCACATAAGCATATCCATAAGGAAATGGTTGATTCCGATTTTTGGTTAACTCTTCCTGAAATTTATACACTTGAGGAATGATTATTTTCATCCTGCCTCATAACAAAAAAAAAAAAAAAAATAGCTATTAAGTGTTGTTGGAACAATATTTTTGCAGATAAATATCCATTAAAAAAAAGAAAAAGGTTGTCATTCTGATATGAAAACAAGCAGTTTTTAAAAAGTTTGTCTTGTAGATTAGAAAGTTTAAATTCAAATTGTTGCAAAAATATACTTTTGCTTAGATTTTGAAATCAGATGTAAACAAGTGTGAGACTTGTTTTTTTTATTTAGAAATTAGAAGTTTCATTAGACAAGCAAGAACTATTCACTAAAATTTTAGTAAATCTAACTTTTTTGAGTATAAAATTTAAATTTACAAAAAGGTAATTTCTGGATTATAAAATACGTTAAAAGATTTTAACTTTATATTCAAAATTGACAATTGTTTTTTCAAAAACATTTTGTATAACAAAGAATATCAGCATATGCAAATGGTTACAACTAAGTTTAAATTAATTTTTTTGAATGACACAGTTTCACAATAATTTTCAACAAAGTGAAAGACTATTGCCTCAAGCAGGAAAAATAATAGAATACAATAAACAAAATAAAATAATAAAAGGCAGATTTTTGGTGCAATAGAAAAATCCCATAAAATGCAAGAAAATCCCATAAACAAAGTACATAAAACTAAAAAGCCATTGATGAGATTTAAAAATTTTTATTTTGTCACCATGGTAGAGGCAGTTTTTAAAAATAAGTAAACATCCTATTAATTGAAATAAACAGAGTTTGGTAAACTAAAATTCTTTATTTTAGTTTTGCAAAGAGAGTTTTACTGACCTGCAAAAAAAAAAAAAAAAAAAAAGGAAAAAAAAATTTAATTTATTGGAAAAATAAAACAACTTTTACATAAATAAATATCATTGACATTTTCATTTAGATTACATAGTTATTTATTATAAGTAGACAGAAATCAAACTTTATAAATTGATTGGTAGGAGGCCTTCATATCTATTATTAAATAACACTAAATTTGAATTCCACCAAACAATCAGCTTAATGAGTCACATAACAAAACTCATCTGAATTCTGATGAATAGAGCACACAGTAAATCAGGTCAGGGATAGGACAAGGACACTGGAGTAATAAATGTGATATTTATGCTTAGAATGTTATCAGAAAAAGCACATACAAATGCAGAAGAACGTACACCTGTGTTCTACAGACCACACAAAGGCATTCAACTAAATACGCCACAAAGGCTTGATAGAGATGCTTGGCAACCTTGACATATTCAGGAAAGACATTAGAATAATCAAGAAACTGTACTGACAGCATGCTGGACAGGAAATGAGTTCACCAGGTCTATTCAACCTATTCAGTGAGGCAATTTTGAGAGAACTAGAAGTTCTGACAGGATTTGTCATTGATGGCGACAATCTGAACAATATAGGATATGCAGATGATACAGTGCTGATAGCAGACACAACAAGGAAACTACAAGACCTCCTACAGAAGGTAGCTAAAGAAAGTGGAAAGAAAAGATTAAATATAAACAAGAAAATTGAATGCTTGATCATCAGTAAAAAGAGGAGCCCAAAATGCCAACTATGTGTCAGTGATACAAATTCAAATACCTGAGAAGAGGAGGGAAAGTGTGACAATGAGATCCGAAGGCGTACTGGCATGGCCAAGGATGCATTCCAAAAGCTGAGCAGAGTATTGAGAGACAGGAAAATTTTGTTGAGAACGAGGAAAAGAGTACTGGATTGTTATATGATGTTTGTCTTTTAATATGGCAGCAAATGCTGGACAATCTCATAGAAGATGAAGGAAAGACTTGAAGCAATTGAAATGTGGTTTTACAAAAGAATGCTGAGGATACCATGGACCAAACATTTTAGTAACGACAAAGTTTGAGAGAGGATTGAAATGAAAAGGAAACTGATACTTAACATCAGGAAAAGGTAGCTGAAGTTTCTAGGACTTGTAATGAGAAAGGAGGGCTTGGAGAATCTAATGCTGGACAGATAGAGGGGAAGAGAGACAGGGGAAAGCAATGCATGACATACTTGATGGGTTTGAGCAAATGAATAGCAGAGCATAGTTTAGGAGGGGTAACAAGAGAAAGGGTATTAAGAGCTACAAGGCATAGGGAGATGAGAAAGGCCATAATTACCTACGTCCTGAAGGGACATGGTACATAGAAGAATAATAAATAGTTCCCAATTAAAGAATTAGATGGTTTCATTTTTCTAAAAGATAAATTTTCTAAAGAGTTCTTGCTTGTTTTATAGGAAGGCATGACAGGAGTTTATACTTTAGAATTATTGAAAAGTTCTTTGTTGTGATTCATTATTGGGATCATAATTTTAGCAGTAAATAAGATATGCAGATGACACAGTGTTGATAATTTTGAGGAAACAATGTATGGTTGTCAGCAAATGGAACAACTCAAGATTGAACTCCAAATTGGAGACTTCTAAATCTAGGAAGCACAAAAATTGAAATATCTAGGAAGTGTTTTAATAGAAGATGAAAAACTTGACACTGGAATCTGAAGGCACATTGGAATAGCTAAAGATATCTTCTGAAAGTTAAGCAAAGTATTAAGAAACAGAAAAATTTTGTTAGAAACAAAGAGAAGAGTATGGGACTGTTACATAATATGAGTGGGTTCATAAAAAATAAAAAATGGTAGCAAAATATATATTGATGTACCTATTATTGTGTTGTGGTGCAGTGGATATCAACTCAGAATTGGAGAGCCAAGTTTGAATTCCAGTTGAATTTGTTGCATTCACTTATGCACAAATACCTTTGGGAAAGGTATTAATCCGTTTGCTCCCTCCAACTATGGGTCAAATATCAGAACAGATTGGGTTCTATAGCCTTGATTGGCAACCAGTCTACTACAGAAAGTAATGGCAATCTACTGTGGAAAAATTTCCTGCCCAGTCAGTCAGGTCTTTTTCGAGACATAATCACCCAAGCGTGTATCACATATGGCACTCAACTGACTGACATTAGAACAAGAATACACACACACATATATATATATAAGCCCCTGAACATGACAGGAGGGAAATATAGTGTGTGTGTGTATATATATTTATATATACACACACACACACACACACAAAATGGTCTTTATTATAATAGAGAGGATATATATATATATATATATATATATATATATTCTTTACTACTTGACATAATTATTGTAAAAAAACAAAATCTAATCACAGATGAAGAAGAATGTTGAGGCAGCAGAGATGTGGTTTTACAGAAGGATGTTGAAAATACCATGAACTGAACATGTGAACAACGGTAAAATTTTAGACAAAATGAAAAAGAACACTTAATCAGAAAGCAACAACTGAAATTTCTAGGGTACATAACAAGGAAAGAAGGTATTTGTCTATATTTCTGAGATGAGGTATTGTAATTATTTACACTATTTACATTGTTTGGACTATTGTCCTCATCTTTTTTGCCAAATTTACATAGTTTCGGCTATTGTATGCTACACCTTCTTCAGGTGATTGGAATTTCAAACTGAACCCTTTATTTCATTCATTGGAGTAGATCGTTTCCATTCCATGAGTCATGCTGCTTCCAAATGTCTCAGTAACTTATCTCCCTTTAAGTTTTACCTCTGCTGTAGCCAGGTATTGAGGAAAGAAGTTTGTGAAATTCAATACTCACAGAACATATTGAAGACAAGTGGGACAGAAGAAAAAAAGAGAAACAAACTTGAGTAAATGATTAATAGAACAGGGATTAAGAAAGATATCAAAAAAGAAAAACACCAAGAGCCACAGAAGACAGGAAATGAAAAGTGGTAGGAGAGAACAAAAATCACCTACATTCAGAAGAAAAATATAGAAGAAAAACGTGTTTAAGAAAAGGTACTATTTAATGGATTTGTTTTCATCAATGACAAACCAGATTACCTATTTGCCAATTCTCACAGGTTAATTTTCCTTCCTGACAACAAACCTTTGCTCATTCCATCAAATTAAAAGTTTCAACTTCAGTTCATTTTTGCTGAAGAACTTCATCACTTCTCTAAGAAACTTTGAAGACATTATCCAGTCAGTTTTTGATTACTGCTACATTTTGAGTTAACAAAGAAATAGATGGAGATTATAGTTAATCCATCTACTAATCTTTATTTCATTTGCATATAATTTCAAATTAAAAGTAAATCTAAACAAAAATATATTAATTTTTGAAATGAACTGCTTATTTCTATTGTAAAAAGGTAAATATGAAGGCTCTCATAAGTAAATGTAATAATAATAAACAACAAATAAGTAATCAATAATGATATTATAAAAGTGCTACAAATAACAGCATTCCGATTTACAATTATTTCTATTCAATAACCTCTAGAATAATTTGAAACATAACTGTTACTGCCAACTGCTATGGCAATACAACATATTTTATTACCCATAATGCATCACTTGACTTGCACATGTAGATAGTCAAGCCAATGCACAACACACAGGGACTGACGATTGTATGAAACATTCTTACCACTTGGTGTTGACCTCAGTGTCCACTCTTATATTTATATATGCTCTATCTATCACTCTCTCTCTCACACACACACACACACACGTATATGGTAGGTATGGATGGAATAAAATTCCATATAAAAAACTATTCTTAAAAAAGTGCTCAATACAAAGTAGAGTGAATGATATTCATTTAAAATTAATGACATAAGTATGTTATAATATCACTACAAAAGTAGCCATTTTGTTTCCACACTTCTTATGTCTTATCAAGTGCACTTCATAAGACATAAGTGGCAAAACGAACTAGCTACTTTTGAAGTAATATAACATACTTATGTCATTAATTTTAAATAAATATGTGTGTGTGTGTGGTTTGATACTGATTGGCCTGATGATTGCATTTAGCATGAAACAGACTGTTGCCTCTGAGTACTGACTTCAATATTCACTTTATATGACTATAGGATATGCATTGTAGTGCAGTGGATATTGGCTAGGAACAAGAAATCAGAGAGACAAGTTTGAATTCCAGTTGAATTTATTGCACTCACTTAGGTACAAACACCCATGGGAAAGGTATTAATTGATCTTTTCAATCTCTCCATCTACGCATTAAATAGCATGACAAATTAGGTTCTATAGTCTTGTTTAGCAACCAGTCTACTGAAAAAAAGAAATGGCAACCTACCGTGGGAAAATCTGCTTCATCAGTCATAGATCAAAAGAAATATGATCACTTAACTATGTATCCCATATGGCACTTAACTGACTGTTACTTGTCTTTTTTATAGTTAAGTTACAGAAGCATTGAAGATTCTCTTGTTGATGGTCTACACCCCACTGGGAGCAATGATTTTTTTTTTTATAGATAGCTATAGGTACACTAGTTTGAATTGCTATCCTAATTTTTTTATTTTATTAAACAGTGAAATTTATAACAACCAGTTTAAAGTGAGAAGTCCTACTACAGAAAAACCATGCCCCCTGACAGGAGTTGAATCTGTATACCTTTTCAAGCAGGGAAAGCACTGCTATAACCAATGGATATTGCTAAAGCTTGAGCCATTGAAGACCATCTTGATAGAGCAAGTTTTGAATTTTCTATTTAACAAATATATGTCTCTTGTCAGGACTTCCACAAATCTATCTGCTAGCTTCAGTTTTGTACCCAAAACATAAACAATAGTATTTTTTAATTCAATATTATTTCTTGTTATTTTAAATTACACACATACAATATATTACTTCAAACGTTATTTTTAGTGGATATTTGAGTAGAAGCTTTGTTTATTTTAAACAGAGTTTATACTGGTCTGCATACAGAAGAAAAACAAAAGATAAATAAAAGGTTCCCTCTGGCAGGATTCAAATCGATGAACACCTAGGAGAAACCACCATGCTTTAACCCCTCAACTATAAAGAGCTTTGCAGTCAAGCAAGGTACTATTTGCCTTTAAAGCACACTCACTTGTTCAGATTTCTCAAAAGGCATATCTACTCTGTTTCATACCCAAAACAAGACTATTTTTAAAGAAATAATATATTTTATTCTTTAATATGACATTTAAAAAAAAAAAAATATATTAACAAACAGAATTCATTATTTCTTTAAAAATTGCACCTATGCATATATATAATAATAAATTAACACTATTAGATTATACTAAAGATTAGTATTTGATGTTAGTCAAGTTTGAAACATCTTTTCTAAGATTGTTTAAACTTAAAAGGCTGTATTTATTGAATCTGTTTCAACAGATTAAGAGGATCAATTAATATTTGGAAGTAAACTTCCCAATAAATTTATAACTTAGATTTTTAGACTTATATTAATTTTTTTGTTTCTCTTTTGGCAAAAAACACTTCCTCAGTGTTCAATTTTATATTTACATATGCTCTGTCACTTTCACCTGTAAATATATCATACCATTTTAAATATATATGTATAGTTATACATATATATTTAAAATTAAAAAAATAAAAAATGAGAAATTGCATTTGAGATTAAATAGCTTCATTGTACATCATTTTCATAAAAACAGACCTCTTTCATAAATCTAGAGTCATAGTAAAAATTGTCTTTCATAAATCTAGAAAGATAGTAAAATAGTTATAATTTTTATGATATATACAATTACTACAATATTATATTTTGCCCTTGCCAATATTATCCAATACAGCAATCCACTTTGTTCTCTAAGACTATAATAATAATTTAAAAAACTTTTTAATCAAAAATCTTCAAAAATAAGATGCTTATGTTTCTTGAAACCATTCTGCTGTAAGAGAATCCACTTATAAAATTATGCCCTTCTTGGACTTCCTGAAGGAAGTCATATTAGTGTCTGTAGATTTTCGAAAAGTGTCATTTTAAACTATAGTGGCTTCGCTGACAATAATAGTGTGATGGAATATTAATATTTTACTTGTGAATAGGAAAATGTTAGGATTCTTGAAAAAAGATTCATAATTTGAAATAAAATACTTATGTGATGTATAAATAGCACTTCAATGTATGGATACTTACACAATGATCCATACAATGGAAAAGATCCATCAATTCCTCCACACAGTCTTCAGATGTATTGCTGCGGCTACTAACACGATCATTGCATGTGTCTAATTTCGTTTGCATGTTCATGCAATGAGCTTCCTTACAACTTTCTCTTAAAGTGTCCATAGGATCCTAAAAAATAAAAGCCAAAAACATCTTTAGGTGAAATACAATTCTTTAGACAAAATACAAGACTTGAGAATTTTAATTTGCTTAAATCAACATGAAAAAAAAACATATTTTAAGTCATGAGTAAATTTGCAACTCAAAGATTGGATATTATATTCAGTGCTACTGATGAAAGTTAAAAAGAAAATTTGAAAAACATGAGATTTTTAAAAAATTAATAAGAGTAGAAAGGTTTGCCTATCACCTGGTTCAAACTCATCCCCAGTCTTTTGAACAGGAGTAGAGGTTTATTTATTATTTTCTGTTTAGGATTGGATTTCTAGTTCCTTCTAAAGTCTTTTACATTCTCTTTCACTCCTATTAGGCCTTTGAATCTTAGAATTCTTTCTTTGCTTTGGGTGAATTGATTAGGGGAAGAAAAAACAAAACAAAATGGATACACTGAGGTGTTATAAATTCTCTTGAAGAAACCATTTCCAATTCTTTTGAACAAAATTTAAAACATTATAACATTAACAAAACTGCTTTGATATTCCACTCTCAATATAAGTATGAATTTATAAATTAATTTCAAAATATAACTGATTAAATTTCAATATTTTGAAAGGCAAAGGTAAAAAAAATAAAATGTAAGGAGGATCAAGCCCAAAAATTTCTTATTCTGTGGAAAATTAAGAAAATGTGTAAAATTAAAATCAAATTCTACAATAGAAAAGCTTAACATTATGGCAATGAACATAATTTTGTAATTAACAATAATTGCAAATACGAAATAGAAGCATTAAACATCCTATCACTTAAAAACCAATTGTGAAAGTTGATAGTATATGGATATTTTAAAACATGCTACCAATCAACTATGAGAAGTTGAAATATTTGGTATATACAGAATTATTCAAATGTGAATTTGTTATCTATGTTCCAGAAATCTTCTGTATTTACTCAAGCATAATACACCTTTATCCATAATACTCACCCCTAAAATTGGGCTGAAAGTGTGGAAAAATGCTTTTACTCATTCATAATACAGACCCCTTGTTTGGTAATTAAACCCTATAAGTTGTATCTTTCCAATTTCATTATGACTAGCATTTCCCATTCTTTTTTAAGCTTTAATGGAAGATATTTATCAAAATTTTTGATTATCACTATAAGAAGCAACAAGGTGGCACCCATAGTTTGTTACATAGCCACAAATGTTTCACAAAAATTGGTTTTAAACATAGAATATTATTATTCTAATTTACTTTTATGATAATTTTTATTTTACTTCTGTAAGTATTTACATTCTGATTATGATCTTTATGGGGTCACAACTGCCAAATGTTAGTGTCAAGTTGTCATATATTTGTGGTGAGTAGTCATTTTGTAGCTGAAATTGACCTTTGATATGGCAATTTTCAAAAAGAAATTTTGTAGCTGTGTATAAGACACACCCCTAATTTTGCTTATTTTTTTTAGAAAAAAAAAAAACAAAAAAAAAATACGCATATTATACATGGGGAATTAGAGTAATTATCAGATTTTAGTAAAGAGTTTTGGAAATGTATTCAATTTCAAATTTATCAAAAGATTATTTTAGGAGTTTGGAAAAATATCAAGTCAATAAAACTAATTTAAATGATAAAATATCATTTGAACACTAAAGATATTCATATAACTTCGTAAGTCTATCAAGAAATTAAATCATTTAAAATTTTATATCAAACTTCAACTCGAATTGAATGGAAGATAAACAAAATAAAATCATTCATTCAGCTACCACTGTTGAAATACATAAACAAAAAATAATTATAGCACTAAAAATGATCATGACAATTGCAATTATTATTAATTTACACTTTCTAAGCAAATGAGAATCAACCCCACTTTTTTCCTCTATACACAAAAACAGGACATTCTGTTGGACAGGCTGTCAACAGATATGCCAACAAAAATTTTGTCTCTTTTTCCCTTTTCAAGCCATAATAGTAACATTTATCTCTTAGCACTCAACAAAATTTGAGGTATGAAAACCCGGACACATTTTTCCAAATAAATTATCTGGACACTCATTATATTCATCTATAAAAAAACTTATGAGAAAGACTGTATACACTTTATTCTTTATCTTATGCTCTTGGATTCTGATCTGTATTTGATTCACATCTGAACCCAAACTCATTATTTTACTCAGTATTGCTGTCTCTAACACCACATAATGACCAAATAATACACATTTTGTTGC
The DNA here is from genome assembly GCA_037127315.1 of Ascarosepion bandense. Taxonomy (NCBI): domain Eukaryota; kingdom Metazoa; phylum Mollusca; class Cephalopoda; order Sepiida; family Sepiidae; genus Ascarosepion; species Ascarosepion bandense. The sequence continues at coordinate 1,173,262 of JBBBDQ010001171.1, read as the reverse complement.
TTCCACGTCTTGTGGTTTCTCATTTTTACAAAAAGTTTTGTATATGTAAATGTTAGGGAATTTATAATTCCCCTACCTCCTTAACACTTTAGCATAAAACAAGAAAAAAAAAACAAACAAAAAAACTTCTACACACACAGTTTTGTCATTTTCAATCAATCATACTTCAAATGTCCCATAGATACCACTTAATCAAACAGATTTTCATCAATCAACACACAATCTAAATAATTTTTGATGACCACCCCCATTAAATCCCCCTTTCAATGACTAACTTAGTGTTATTTTCTTGCAATTAAAACCAAAATTTTAACTTCAAGCAGGATATTTAATTATTGCAATGTTTTTTCATTGAAAAAAAAAAAAAAAAAATCAATTTAATTAAGGATGACTCATGTTACTAATTTTCTTACCATTGATAGCATTGAGGCAGAGAAAAAAATATCAGCTACAAGATAATGCACTAATAAAAAGGTTTAACTTACCACTAAATCTTCTTCCTCCTCCTCTTCTTCTGGTTCTTCATCATCTGGGTCCTAAAAAAAATAAGTAAATCATTTAATCTATCCAGCTTCCAGTTGATAAAAGAACAATTATCAAGCTCAGAATATTTCAAAAATCATTTCAATTAATATGAGAACTTCAGTTTAAAAAATTACCATAAGTTGTGTTTACACAGAATAATAATAATAATAATGTTCATGTTTCATAAAGTAGATGAAATTATTCCCTGATGTTTCATGATATCAATTTCAGGAATCCGGAAAGAAAAATAAAACTTCCATTAATAACTGCAAGCAGATTGATAAAAATCAAATCAAATACTTGGCTTTTTGCTATTGAAGTAACAAGATGTTTTATAATCAATAACTTGATAAAAATATTTGATTTCCTGTGAGTCAGAAACTTAGTTCTTAAGCTCTTTTGAGATGGATCAGGTTCCCTTTGAAAATAACCAGTTTTGGTGTGTTTACAATATCACTATCCCAGTTGCCTACCATGCACAAGTTGTATCTTGCCACCATTTTTGTGTGTTTCATCAACTTGTGTGAGTGACAACTCATCCTCTTGTTTGTGATGAAGAACTTGTCATGTCCATTTTATAATGACCATTCAATATTTTGTATAGCTCACATAGATTGGTGAACTGGTATCTTGACTGAAGGGATGATTGATAGATTTTGCTCCCTACCTAGGTTGAGGCACCTGCCTTGGGCTGATTGCAATATATTGATAGCTTTTTTTGTAGTGTGGGCTCCAGATAACAGCCCTATAGAGTACTGTTTGAATAAGTGTAAAGAAAAGGATTTTTATCCTCTTGGGAGTTAGATTTATAAAACTTTTGATCATACCTGTTCTTTGATTTTTCTTCTTTTCAATTTGAGATCTGTGATCTTAAAAGTTAAATAATGTGAAACTAGAATAGAAAGTCTCTTTATTCTTTCACTTCTTGTTCAAGAAAATTTCTAATATTTAACTTAAGTGTACTTCAATTTGTCCCTTATCTTCAAAAAACACTTTCCCCACATTAAAACTTTAGAAGCCAATTATGAACTCCAAGCCAAAATTTAAAATAGTGAGCAGATTAGGGATGTTATTTACATAGCCCAAGAACATGATTGTCCACAATCCCCATAATGGAGCCTTGTACACCACTACTCACTTTCTGCTAAGGCTAAAAAGATAAAACAGTTTTTGGTTAATAATAGTTGATTTTCTTCTAACGAGCAATCTTCTTTCTTTTATATGCTGCTTGCTTTCAGGATGTTAATTATGACTCTCCACAACTTCTTGTCTTTTGTTGATCTAAGTAACCTTTTGACCCTTTCTTTACCATACCGCTTTGCTTTCTTTGTTGTCTGTCCTATTCATCCAGTTTACCGACTTTACTTACTTCCTTTGCCGTCAACATTTTCTGTGAGTGGCAAATTCTCTTGGCCCTATTTCTTCATAATGTTCCATAAATTTCAATTCGTTTTGATTGTAACAAGTTTCCTTGTCTCTATTTTCCTTATAACGTTCTCGTCACTGAGGGTTTAGTAAATAATCACCAAATTATAAAAAAAAAAAAAACTTTCTATTTAAGGGGAGACAACTCTTCTCCTGCATATTATCGTCGTTGTTTGAAAACTCAAAAAAGGTCGTTCCTTGACCTTGCTCTAAAAGACATTCTTTAAAGGAGAAACAAACTTCAAATCAAGAAGTTAAAGGTCACTTATATTACAAACAGAGCTAATTTTCAAGCACGTTAGAAGCTTTATAGGAATAACTTTGTATTTTTATTCTTGAGCAAAGCCACTGTCAAAAAAAAAAAAAAAAAAAAAAAAAAAAAATGACACGAACGAAAATGAAGAAAACTGAAAAGAGAAGTTAGAAAAAAGTAGGAAACACGTGAGATTTTTTCATGAAAAAACTGTCTCATTAAAATTAAAAAAAAAAAAGATCATTTTTTAAGGTGTTAAGGTGCAAGGTCCTAAATCCGTAGCTGAAACTGAGTTAACAAGGCAAAAATGTGAAATTAAGTAAAACAAACTAGGTGAAAGTGAAAGAGAAAAATTATAACCTTTTAATTTGGTGATTTAATTCTGGATTTCTCTTTGTAACTGAAATAATTTCTAAATTTTCAAAATTTAAATTAGAATTTTTAAATTTGTACCCTACTCAAAATTTAATCAAACAAAATTATTAAAAAAAGAAAAGAAATTAGTGACAGCTGTTTCTACTTAATCATAATATTAATTAATTTGATGGGTTTTAATTTCCTTATTTTTTTAATAAATTCTGACAAATATTGAAAAATAAGTTTCCATTCCAATTACTGACTGCAGAATAAACCTTTTTTTTGTACGTGACGGGCAGTATAAACATGTGAGATCAACTTCTTCATAAATTTGTAAAACAAAAAAATGTTACAAACAAAGAAATGCAGAAACTCAAAGTATATACATAAAAGAAAAAGTAATTAAACAATAAATACGAAAACGTGATTAAACTGGAAAGATAAAGGGAAAACAAGAAATTCAAGAAGGTTAAGGACATTGTCGTTCCTACTTCCTCAGGAATATTCTTGTTATTTTAGAAAAGTTAATTAAACCATAGCTAGACAAAGTAGATTATTAAAGATTAATTTTACATGAAAATACTTACATTAAGCGCATGTCCATGTACACTTTCCAGAAACTTCATTTTCTGAGCAAGATCAGCGTGGACAAGAATCCAAAGTCAATGAATGACACGAAAACTACCCGGATGTTACATGTGAAGGGGAGTAACTCTATAATTTGCCAAACTCATTAATTTTAGCACAAAATCACATTGTCAAGAACCCAATTCAAGCACAGATCAACAAAAATGTTCAATTTATTTATTTTTCATCTGATCTACTCATAAATTTATTTATTTTTGTTAGATATGTTATCCTACTGTAAACATTATTTTGTTTTAATTTAATAATTTTGTTTGCTTGTACCTATTTTCTGGAATGAGAACTGTAAACTTTTTCTACATATTAGCAAGATTATATAAGTTTCAGGGAAAACATCAGAAACAAAAAACATTTAATAAAACATGATTAATTTTGGAAAATTAATAGCATCAATGATTTTATGAAAAATGATGTAGCTCAGCTCAATAACATTGTCATAAACTGAGGTCAAGAGGAGAAATTTAGTCTTCTGTTCAGTGCTTAGGTTTAGCAAAAAGGTAAGGGAATTGAAACTCCATCCTTAGCACAATGGATGACTTTGAGACTCATATTCAATTCATAGTCATAATAGTCTACTCAACTGGCTTGTTAGCTTGCTAATCATTATCTCACAACAAAGCTCCTTTCAGTATTGTAGTAGAATTATTGGAGACATTTTGTATTGGCTTAAATGTAAACCTTAATGAACTAATATTTATTTTTGTAAAAATACAAAATATGTGGCAGAAGGCTAAAAGTTGGGATGGGGAAGACTGGTTGCCCTCTGTCTTATCTTAAACTTAGCTAGCCATAATCATGGACCCAAACAAAATATACAATATTCCTTGCACTAAAATACCACATTCTTACTACAATTACCATAATATCTCATAGTCTCTGTGAAGTTCTAACTAAATACAATATTGACAATTTGTCTTTAGGGTGAGGAATAGAATAACAACATTTAAAAATGAAAACCCCAATGAATATTTACAATTTATTTTCACACTGGCTCAGTTTTGAGATTCACTCACTTTTCATTGGCCAGAAAATTTTTTCACACTGACTTGCTTTCATCTTTTTTCTTCAAAATTGTTTCCAGCGATTTTAATCCCATTTTGCGTGTGTGCAATTCTACTTCTTAGTGATAAGAAATATGACACAGGTCATAAAGCTCTGTTTGTTGTTTTCTGTCCAATTGAAATCCAGGATTACTATTTTTTGCAATGGCTTGCAAAATTTGTTTTTGTTCTTTTTTCAAAAGATTTCAGTGATTTGATCTGTAATCTTTTGAATTTAGTGTGTGTGTTAGTTTTTTCATGTTGTTTTGTTAAAGGAAGGCTTTTATTTTTTATAAATATTTCTTCCTGCATCATGAGCATGTCATAATCTGCATTTTAGAAGATAGGCATTATTCTAAATTTACATCCACTACATCAGTATAAGTGTTGGGAAATGTACAATTTTCTGTTATTAAGGAAATTATCATATTAAAAGAGAAAATTCTTAAATTAAATGGAAAAGTAGACACCATACTAAAATACCTCACACCCCCAAGCAATCAAAGAAGAAATATGAAGAACAGAAAAAGTAGAATGTGAACAATTTTATGAGATTACCAACTCACATATATAGGACAAAGCATTTAAAATAAAAATACAAAACCTCAAAATGTCGGGCAAATTAATGAATCAAAGAAAATTAGCATTTTATAATGCTATTAAAAACAAAGAAACTACCACCATATGCAAAATATTTAAAGAAGGGGAAAACATCTTTATACCAAGAAAATTTTGAAAAGTAATAACAGCTCATGATACAGAGGAGAATAAACAAATTAAAATGACCCTCAACCTAACCAAACTACAGACTAACTTTGACATACAAAAGGACAGAGCAATAAACTATACAAAAAATACATGGAAATAGACAGCATACTATTAATAAAAATTGAAAAAAACACATATCCTAAAGAAACCTAAAAATTCTTATCAGAATTATGGGAATCCAAATGCAAGGAGGAAGAAGAGAAATCCCAGAACATTCTAGAAATGAAAATAACATGGATGAAAACATTACCAAATCAAGAGGAATCAGACAATAAGATAATAATAAACACAAAACCAATCCTTAGTAAGAAACGAAACCCTGAACAAAGTGTATACCTAGGAAACCAATATGAACATCAAAATAGAGGTAAGCGTTTCAGAGCATACTACCACACACAAGCACATTCATCTATGAGGTACACTCACCAGGTCATGCAAAACTACAAACTAACAAACTCATACAACAAACAACTATTTCATAATTATAATTTTCATGTTCATACACCAACACATACACCCATCAAATACACTCACCAAGTCATACCAGACCACCCACACAATGAGCCACCATTTCATAAATCAAACAACAATCATAAAATAATCACCACAACACAAATGGATGACACTACCACAATCAAAACATACTCATCCACTCAAGAACACCCAGATACACCAACATTACATTTTTCAACTCAAACCCCTACTAAACAGAAATTTAAAAACATATCAATAGAAGTACCCTATCAAGTAGAAAGCATTTCTTAGAACATCTGATCTGAAGTAAAAGACTAATTTAAAAAACACAAAACCTATTATTTGTTTATCTTTCCTTGTATGCTTTAAAAGAAGATGAAATAAACCTTCTGAATTTAGGACTAAAATTCTGTCTCACATCAAAAAGTCACATTATAAACCAAAAAAAGACCTTGCAGAATTTGAATGAAAATCTAGACTTATAGAAACATTAAACAACAGAAATACTACTGACAGTTCAATAGTAAAAAAACAAATCTAAATATTTTCCAAATAAGAATAATAATTCAAAGGAAATGAACATATTCTTTGAAAAACACTGGGGTATAGACTTTTAAAATGATCACAACTTCCCTAACAATCTCACACACAAACAAATACTAGCATTAGAAAGCATTTGTGAGAATAATGAACTATTAATAAAGGAAGCAGACAAGGGCAGTGCTGTAGTCATTATGGATAGAACTTACTACAAAACAAATATTCAATATATGCTAAGAGACAAACACAACTACAGATTAATTAACCCTAATATAGATGAAAACGTTGCATCAAAAATAAAAAAAAACTCTGCCTTACACACAGTAGAATACTAGCAAAAAAGAAAAGGCTTTTCTTACAGATTTCATACTGAAAACTAGCAATTTTTACAAACTCCCAAAGATACATAAATCAAACACAATTAAAGCAGCTATCCAGGAACAAAAATCTGAATATATTCACACTCCAAATCCTAGTGATCTTAAATTCAGACCCATTGTAGCAGGGACAGCCTGCCCCACAAGCAGACTGAGCAACCTAATAGATAAAATATTACAATTGTATGCCACAAAAATAAAAAGCTACATCGGAGACAGCATATATTTCTTAAACTTCATACCACTAAAAGTAGATCCAGGTACACTCATAGTAACATTTGATGTGAACAGCCTGTACAGCAAAATACCCCATGAACTAATTAAACAGGCCATTACATTTTAGATTGAAAAAGCATCCAGAATTACTTCCCACATGTTTCACAAAAGTATATTCAAACAACAGGTACTGTAATGGGGGACAAGAATGACACCAACATATGCAACATTCACACTAGCATATCTAGAGGAAAACATATACAACCACATAGAACACAAATATGTGTAAGACATAAAACAGAATTAACTAAATCATGGAAAAGATGATTGTTTTATTTTTTATAGATCAACATTGGGAAACATAAATAAACTACACAATCTACTCCAAAACTTACATGCCAAAATTGGTTCACACTAGATTATAGCTATAATGAATTGCCATTCCTAGACATACTCATAAAAAACAAAAACATTTACATCATTTCAGACATATACCATAAATCCACAGACATCCAACAATACCTCTATTTCAAGAACCACCACCCTAAAAGTTGTCTAAAATCCATCCTCTACATCTTAGCATGACAAAATTTTACAATAGTAGCTGACAAAAGTAAAATATGCCTAGAGGAACAAAGAAAAACACAACAAATAAGAGGATGAACACTTAATGTATCATACAAAAGTTGAATAATATTAATATTAATAATAACAACTAAATCTACACTTTAAACAAAACGTTCATCTATACCAATTTCTCTTGTTAGAACAACCCATATCTTTGTTTGGTGTATATATATATATATATATATATATATATATATATATATATTGACACCAATTCAGTCAGGTTTCAATTCAATATATATATATATATTTAGTGTATCGAGGCAGCAAGTAATTTTCTAAACATATGCTGTTAAATATAAGAGACAATGAATGTCTATTATGTTTAATCATGAGCCTTTCTAAACGTCGTATTTTTGCTTTAATTTCAGTTGAAAATAAAGACAAAAATTCTCCAACATTTGGATAATTATTTATTGATTTTCTTCTAAGCTTTCGGCTCACATGAGCCATCTTCAACCATGCTCTTCTGTAGACTTACATGTCATCTTTCTGATCAGAGTACTATTAAACAACATTTCTCTGAAAAACATAAACATGTAGGTAATATCAGACAGATTTTGGTCAACAATACGGTGATCCTTACTCATACACACAGTAAGAGGAACCTGCAGATATTGGAGGCCATGTACATCAAATCTAAACAACCAACACTCAATAAAATCAACTTTAAATCTGGAAATAACATATTACATTGCATTTGACTACATGGTTTTGTTGTCATTTCATGCTATCACACGGTGTAATGTCATAAAACCGCATCACAAATTTAAGAACTGCGTTTATTATTTTTGGTAACTAAAAGCGGAGTTTTATGTCAACACAAAATAAAATCGTCAGTGATTGTGGATGTTATAATATTTCAGTCTAAACAATCTCTCTGAAGATGGCTTATGTGAGCCGAAAGCTTAGAAGAAAATCAATAAATAATTATCCAAATGTTGGAGAATTTTTGTTTTTATTTTCAACTGAAATTAAAGCAAAAATACGACCTTTAGAATGGCTCATGATTAAACATAATAGACATTCATTGTCTCTTATATTTGACAGCATATGTTTAGAAAATATATATATATATATATATGAGTCATCCACATACAAGCCTGTTTCACTGTATCACAGCTCATCAGTGTGGCTAGACACATCCACTTGCTTCTGGCCGGGATCGAAACTCGACCGATTTGGTGTCAGTCGGAGTCGCTACTCCCTAAGCCATCGACGCATGGGATCAGAGAAGGGAAATTTTAATGTGTTGTATATAAGCAGTGTATACACATGCCAGTCACCGAAAGAACTCAATTCATTTCTGAAGAGTCACGCATATAGCAGAAGTGGAAACTGTTTTTAAAATTTTCTTCTCCAGAGAGCTCAATCGTAATGAGAGCATAATATATATATATATATATATATATATATATAATTGATGACAATTCGGTCAGGTTTTAATCCTGGGTTAAAAGTAATCGGAGTCTAACCGTACTGATGAGCTGTGATACAGTGAAACAGATCTGTCTGTGGATGACTATATATATATTATTTGAACATGTAGCAACTCTTTCTCTCATTTTTTATTCACCTGACGGTGGCTCATGGATTCTTTCCCAAACAAGTTGCAAGGTCTGTTGCTATAAAAATTGGTTCATTTTGTTGTGCTAGACAATTTTTCTCTCCAGAATCTGACTTACGTATTTATAAGTCAACCATTCATCCATGTATTGACTATTGCTGCTACGTCTTTTCTGGTGCTGCTGCTATGTATTGAGAAATTCTTGATGAAATGTGAAGAACAATCTGAAATATTATTGGTCCTGCCTGGCATCTTGTTATGTTCCCCGGGGGGGTGAAAATATGGTTATGGGAAGAAAGATAAAAGGGTGAAACGAAAGGATAAATCTTCTTAACAAAACTTTATTAATTGAATTGCAAGTCGAATGGTGATTGAAGATGCTGGATGTGCAATGATAAAATGTGGGCCTTGGAAAACAGTCCTGCTCACCTTGGTGCCATGGTCAAAAAACTCCCCATACCCACAATGCTCTTCTTCCAAACAGGAGATGTGATCACAGACCTTATTTTTCATATCTCCTGTCAAAAGGTGATAACTTCTCTTAAATATTTTAATTAGGTCTAACTGTGTCCTACCACATCTCATCTTCAGTTACTTTTCCCACTATCAATGTGATGTTGCTTCTTTGTGATTTTAAAAAAATATTTTCATGGTAATCTAAATCTAAACTTATTTATAAATGGAACTTTGCCTCTGTGTGTGTGTGTGTGTCCATTACCTATAGACTCCGAAACGGCTGAACCAATTTTCTTGAAAATTTACACAATTGTACTATAAGTGTCTGCGAGTGTTCTTAGCTAGGTTTTGTGTCAAGATATGCCCGATAAATATCAAAAATCGATAATCAAAACAATCAGGGTATAGAAGGAGTGGTCCAATTTTAATCAAATTTGATACACTCATAGACAAAGACATAAAAAACGATATTCAGAAGTTTCAAGGTTGCAGTTCTTACAATAGTGCAGAAAATCGATAATATATATACATACATATATATATATATATATATATATATATATATATATATATATATATATATATATATATATACATTTATATATAAAAGGCAATGTGTTTGTGTGTGTGTGTCTGTTTATCTGCCTGTATGTCTGTATTTTTTCAGCCCTTTATTTTAGTCTTTGCTTTGGGTTTGGCTCTAAGTAGGTATAATTGTCGTTCTTAATCTCAGCCATGATACCATTTACTCAGAGGACTTATTTAGCCTTCAAAATTCAGTTTACGATGAAAAAATCTTATTTGATATTGATACCAGGAAATCAAAATTTGACTTACATCCATTCATTTTTCTTTCAGTCTATGGTTTCGCTTTAACTGGAAACAACTATTACTTTTTAGTCCTTTGTGCCAACGTCCAAAGAGTCTGAGCTCCAGGACCATGGATTAGTTTTAAAGCTTTCATTACACCTGAGCAACGCCAGGCTATACTGCTAGTTGTTCTAATAAGGTCTCATCATTTTACAGTTGAAATTGCAAGATGTAACTGTAACTTCTATGATAATTTCTTCTCTTACTCTTCTTGTTGAACCCACTTATGGCTTCTTGCACTCCAAATTTTAAATGTAGTGTCAATCCTTGTTTTGTGTCTTCTTGATTCTTGTTCTTTTATTGTTCTCTTTCCTTAACAATGTTTTAATTTTCTCATATTCTCTCATTAAAAAAAGTTTCACCTCTGGGAAGGAAAAGTGCAGCTAATGGTTAATATCAAGAATTGAAAGAAATATGTAGGAAATTGCATGAAATAAATCCAGAAGAAAGTCTCATCAAAGAGAGAAAGAAGAAAGAGGATTTATTGATTGACTTGTTTGCTTTTCTGTAAGGCTTTTGTGGATTATTTAAAGTTGTAACGTATATTGTATTGTAAGAATAATTAATTTTTTTTCATGGATGAATATTGCATTAACAATTTTTTCATAATGAAAATGGCTTTTCTAAATACAAGTCCTTCTATTTAGCCAATAACTGGTGGAAGGATATGAATACATGCCTTCCCCAAGAATATTTACTTGTAAATGAACATAATGAATCTGATTAGAATTAGAACTTGTGTCCCAATTTTTCATTCTGTGGTGCTAGCAGAAAGAAAAAAAATATATATATATACTTTGGGTTTGGTCATAATAAAATTAGACCAGTACACAGTTATATTAAAAAGTGTTCAAAACAATTATATTGTAGAACTTTTGAATATTCTTCATTTGTAAACGAGTTATTACGTGACTTAGGTTTGTGCTATGTGGTGTCTTCAGGCAATTTGCAATAACAGATTTTACCATTTTTTTTTAAGAATGCTCATGTAACAGTGAGTTTTTTGAATGCTCATGTAACGGAGAATATTTTAACGGGCAATTTTTAAAATTATAAGAAATTATAATGTTTTCATTGATGGTTATATGAACCTAATAGGTATTTTATGGCATGGTTACAGTTAGTCATAATTTCTGATCACCTGAAAACAACACATGGTAGAAACCTCGGTTGCATAATAACTAGTTTACAAATTAAATATATATATATATATATATATATATAGTGGTGAGTTGTGATAATGTTTAGTGTCAAGGTTGTTTTTTCAGTGATTTTACTGATAAAATGTATTTTGGCAAGCAGGTTTTTATTGCAAAGTGCTTGATATTGGGGTGGAGATAGAACATTGATAAGCACAAAGAGTCTGTCACTTTAACTGTGCAGGTTTATGGCGACTTTGAAGTTTTGTTAGGACACTGTTATGATGTCCTTGTGATTATATATATATATATATATACATGTCAACACACCCATATGTAAATGAGGCAGGATTTATTTTAGTATCATTATATATATATATATATATATATATATAAGTATAGGGTATGTATGGATGGAATAATATTCCATATCTAAAGAAATACTATTCTTAAAAAAGTGCTCAATACAAAGTAGAGCAAATAAAAAACACAATTAAAATCTAAAAATGGTCAGTTCATAATATGCACCTGAAGATTGTGTCAAGTTGTACTTTAGATGTGAGATAATATCTATCTATCTCTCTCTCTCTCTCTCTCTCTCTATATATATATATATATATATATATATATATGGATGTGTATATAGTGTAATGGTTGGTGTCATTGAAAGGGGAATTGTTGAGGCCATTCATTTTTTGCACAAATACCATTGAAAAGGTATGAATCCATCTCTTCTCTCTTCCTTTTATGTATTGATATCAGGAAAGACTGTGATCTCTAGGTTTAATTATCAACCAGTCTAAGAAAATGAAAACTCTGAATTTTAAACAGACTGGTGACGGGGCTAATAACTCCATCTCATAAAAATGTACTTCCTGCAGAAACCATGGCTGCAGCAGTTAGTGTGTTGAAGCTGTGTCTCTATAATCTATAAGAGTCTACAAGGTCAATGTATAACAAACAAATAAGACAAGTATATTTATAGAATTTGTGTGAAAGACAATTGTAGACAATGGACATGGAGATTGTTGATTATGTGAAAATGTGTGTTCCTCTCTATTATAATAAAGAGTCTTGTGTATTTATTTCACTCTCTATATATATTTCCCTCCTGTCATGCTCATGGAGAGAGAGACAATAGTGAGGAAGTGTCAGCTCAATTCATTAGAGAGACAATAGCAAGGCAGTGTTGGCACACATTTCATTTATTAAACTTTACTGCCAGTTATGAAAGCTCTTGCTGCATGTTTGCTCTTTAACAGTGCCTTGTTATTCTATTTTTTTCAATATTTATGTTGTCCAGTAATGAAGAATATATATATATATATATATATATTCTCTCTATTATAATAAAGACCATTTTGTGTGTGTGTGTGTGTGTGTGTGTGTGTGTGTGTATATTCTCTCTATTATAATAAAGACCATTTTGTGTGTGTGTGTGTGTGTGTATATATATATATATTCTCTCTATAATAATAAAGACCATTTTGTGTGTGTGTGTGTGTGTGTGTATATATATATTCTCTCTATTATAATAAAGATCATTTTGTGTGTGTCTCTCTCTCTCTCTCTCTATATATATATATATATATATATATAATAAAATATATTTCTCTTCTGTCCTTTGGATTATTTTTTTTCTGATGTCTTAATGTAAGATACTCAATCGTATGTACTGTTAACTTGTGACTTATCAGGAATTGAACCTGACCTGAGACCTTCTCATAACAAATTGTAAGTTGGTTTAATTTAACTAACACTGTTTCAGCCAATCAGAGTTAGGCTTGGGATTGTAGCAGGCACTACTTAAGACACACACAAATTTATATATATATATATATTATAATTTTCTTATTACAATGGTTTATAAAACTTTTTATGAAAGTAAATGCTTGAACAGCGGCTTTTAATCTACATATTTTTTCACTTTCTTATATATATATATATATATATATATATATATATATATATATATATATATATAATCCTCTCAAATATTTTGACATATGGTAAGGGTACACTCGTAAATAATAAAGAGCCAACAACAGAAAGACAATTGTGTTTTTTTTTGCTCGAAGTAAACTGGTCTTTAACTTCGACAATCAAAGGGAGACAACCTTTTCCATAGATTTTGTCGTGCTTGCACAATTAGCCAAGATTTTGATAAGAAGTAAGTATAAGATAGAGTAAATTGAGTAATAATAATGAAAAGGCTAATGAAAAATAATAAATAATGCTAATAATAAGAAAACAATGTTAATAATAAAGATAATTCTGATAAAAACATGGAAATTCATAATATTAAAAAATAAACTTTACTTTTTTTTCTAGAGTTAAAGAGCAGCAAGGGTTAGGGGTAAGTAGAGGTCCATGGTTACCTCCATCCTAAAGGGACACAACACATTAAACAAGAATAACATTTAAATGTGTAATCTTTAGAGAGACCAAATGCAAGATTTAATATATTTACATTATAAACTCTACTCATGATAAGATAAACACTTATAGACTTAACATATATATCTCTGTTTAGCTGGGAATTTGCAGGTTTGAGGGGGTCTGTCCTAGTGATAAAAGATATCAGAATTCAATTTTTTTTGTCAACCTTGAAGCTTAAGTGGTGTTGGATCATGAAAGTGTTTATTATGCAAGAAATGCAATCCTATGACAGAAACTGAAAACTGTTTTGGTTTGAAACCTGGAAATTATGGTAAGCATTTAAGCATCTTTTTTATAAAGCTCACCCAATTCAAGGTTTGAGAGCCACTTAATGTAGAGGATTACTAAATGAAATGTGTGATTGTAAATTTGTACTTTTGTAATAAAAATCAATGTAAAAATCAATTTGTTTGTTCTGCATTAAATTATATCATTTATTTAGTTTCTTAATTTTTTTCTCTTGTAACAAAAATGAAATGAAAAATAACACTTCTTTCCCAAAAATAAAAGAATATTATTCTACCCTCAGTAAAAAATTGAAAGAAGAGAGCAAAAAAAAAAAAAAAAAAAAAAATTGTAAAGTAAGTGGAAATTAACTGTTTCAAGACAAAGGTTCAAGTGACAATAATAAACACACCATGCAAAGGCTTTGTGGAGACTTCCAGTTTCAAACATATTTCAAATTTCAAAATTAATAAAAATAAAAAAAATAGCCAATAGAATCAACTATGACGAATAAATGAACATAGGCTTTTAGAGCCTACATAAAGCCATGGATATCCACTGAATTCAGAGAAAAGACTGACAGCAGTAAAGAGACATGAGTCAACCTCATCATCCTGTCTTTCTCACCAAAGCAACAGTGGAATCCCTTTGATCTTGTCTCCCAATTAGAGAGAAATTTTTAAATAAAACTTTTATTTCATGATAGTAGTTACAGTTAAGAATTTGTGTATTTTACATTAAATAAATATTATCATTTTATTTGAACATGAAGCAATCTTTTCTTTTCTTTTTTTAATCAACAGACAGTGACTCATAGAATCTTTCTCCAACAAAGTGAAGATTATGAGAATAAGAGATAAAGATCATGATTGACATTTGAATTGAAGAAATTAAGATTGTAAGATTTAAGAAAGGATCTATGTGGAAACTTTTTCTGCAAAGTTGTAATTCTCAGCCAAAATCTGTTGGAGTATAAAATCCTTCTTAGAACTACAATATGTAGGAAATGAGGTTTATGTAACATGGTGTGTTAGTTACATAATGATATCTTAGTAACTAATAATAGCATTGGTTAATGATAAGAATTATTTAAAATGTTTAAAATACTGTTGTAGAGTAGGACTCAGCATACTTCCTGCCCTTCCCTACAACTGTGACAATGGACTGCTCCTACTTATAAATATGGCAAGTAGCCACATTAGAGTAGGATTTGAGGAGTATTTGATTTACTCAAGTTTTTCCATTCTATATATTTAATAAACCTCTTCTTTGGTTTCTCTACATAGAAAGAGTATCAAAAGAACGAAAAACTAACTACAGCCTTCTTAATTCTCAGCTATTGGGAACAAAGACAAAATTACAATATCATTGAACAGATGAAGAGGCTCATCCCTTGTTTCCTGTTTAGGATGCGGTTTCCGGTTTTCTCTTTTCCAATCTTCTCACTTTTTTTTTCCCCCTCAATTGGAGTTGATAGACTAAACTATTGCTCGGTTCACACTCCACCCACGTCTACTGTACAGGTGAAGAGGCTCATCCTCTGTTCCCAGTTTAAGATGTGGCTTCCGGTTCTCTCTTTTCCAATCTCTTCACTCTTATGTAGCCCCCTGCACATCAGTGGCGTTACCGCCTTGCTCGGGGTGATATGATAAAAAAAAAAATAGTTTTAAGAATAGTCTCAAGGACTTTTAAATGGTAGTTAACTATCATTTAAAACCCTTTGAAACTTTTCATTAAATCAAGACCATCTTCCTTATGTAAACAGAAGGAGTGCTTGTTATGTGATTTGTTTATAGAAATATACGTTTATGGTGCAGTGGATATCGGCTCAGAACGAGAAATTGGAAAGCTAAGTTCGAATTCTAGTTGAATTCGTTGCCTTCACTTATGCGCAAATATTCTTGGGAAAGGTATTAATCCATCTCTTCCCTCCAGTTATGGGTTAAATAATAGGACAGATTGGGTTCTATAGCCTTGGCTAGCAACCAGTCTACCACAGAAAGCAATGGCAACCTACTGCGGGATAATCTTCTGCTCAGTCAGTCATATCTCTTTCAAGACATGATCACCCAAGCGTGTATCACGTGTGGCACTTAACTGACTGACTGAATATAATAGTTGAAATCATAATTAAGGCTTCTACTGGGCATAAAATGGAGGATCGGTTTTATATTGTTAGGAAGTAATAAACTGATCCCTCACTAATTACTACTTAATAATATATCTCTTCCCTCTCTAGCTATGAGTCAAATAATAGGACAGATTGGGTTCTATAACTTTGGCTGGCAACCAGTCAGTCATATCTCTTTCAAGACATGATCACCCAAGCGTGTATCACGTATAGCACTTAACTGACTGACTGACTGACTCATCTTAATATATTATTGATATATGTGTATTCTTTTATGTTTTCTTTTTAGTATTTTTTGTGCACAAGAAACATTTTACTTTTCTCAATTGAAATCTGATGATTAAGAAGCAATAATAAGTTCACTCATTCTGTTGTTTTGTTTTCTTTTTCTTCTTTTTTTTACTTTCATGTTGTCAAGTAGTTGTTTTTCCTTTTTTTCCCTTTTAATAATGTCTGTTCTTTTTGCTTTTTGTGTGTGTCAGCATGCGTATGTACGTGCACATGCATTTGTTGCAAAATTCAATATTTTGGATCGTAAATAACATTTAAACTGCAAACAATGTTGACAGACTCAATGTGAGTCCAGGTAAGAAATGAAGTAACACAAAACAATAAATGTAAAACAAATGACAATGCATTTATTAACAAAAGGAATTACATGAGTAGACAATTGTGATGAAAGGGAAAAAAACATTAAAACAAGTTATGAGAGAGAGAGAGAGAGAGAGAGAGAGAGAGAGAGAGAATAAAATAAAAGTGAATGTGCCTTAGTGGGAGACACTTTACCTATGTGCAACTACATCTGAATGCTAGAGCTAAAAAAGGCTAAATGAGAGTGAGATTATTGGTGTTGTTTTATAGGCTTAAAGAGTGCCCCCTAGTGAGCACTTAAGTCAAAGCCAAGTGGGGTAACCCACACATTCACTAATAAGGGTTAGTGGATAAGATGCTAATGTATCTTTCAGTTTTTGTCATTGCATATGATAACTGAATGTTCAAGAACTTAGGAGGAAAATATATGAAAGTATCTGTTGTATTTCATCACTTTTAAAGCTAAATTTCTGATAATTGATTAAATTTGAAATTTCATAACATAACATGGATTTATTGACAAATTTTTACAAAATCTATTAAGAAATGGATTAACTCTGTGATATTTTTAATTTTTGTTTCGAAATTATATTTAATTTAATGGATACTTGTATTTAAGCAATTAATTTGAGCAATTAAGAGATATCAGATCAATTGATGGTTTTCCCTACGAGATGTAGGTGTAGTGAGTGCAAAATAAAAATAACTTTCTTTTCTTCACTGTTTTCAAATTTTTTTTTTTTTTCAATCATATCACCCCAAACAAGGCGGTAATGCCATTGATGTGCAGGGGGCTATGTAAGAGTGAAAAGATTGGAAAAGAGAAAGCCAGAAACCACATCCTAAACGGGGAACAAGAGATGAGCCTCTACACCTGTTCCATAGACGTGGGTGGAGTGTGAACCAGGCTAGACTATCTACTCCAATTTGCAGCCAGTGTGAAAATATTAATTAACCAATGAAAAGATATGATTTGCAGAAAACAATAAATTCAACTTTCAGTGACCTTTCTCATGTTTCTTCCAACCCAAAAATGAGTTTTTGTTGGGTGCTGATCACATGATCCAAGTTGGCTACTATTTCATGTTTTTCTGTCAGTGGTGGTCAAAAAAATGAGGGAGCAGAGAACAGAGAGGACACAATGTAGTAAAAAAAATAGTCAGGTTGCTCCCCCCCGGTGACCCACATTCTTACCTTCTTACTTTCTTCCTCCTGCTGTTTTCTTTATCTCTCCTTCTTCATCTTCACCTAATTGCTGTCAACACAAAAAGAAAGAGAGGAACAAGATATTATTACTACATTGTTGATACAATTAACAAAAACATGGACTTAACCTTTTTCTGTAAAAATCAAATTTCACATTTTGCTAAAAGGAGGAACTCTTAATTCTTTGAACTTCTCAGGACACTTTCTCTTAGAACATTTCACAGTTAATAATTTCATACCTACTATTTGATGTCATGCTGTTTAATAAATAATGTTTCATTTATTTATACAAAGAAACTGTTTATATTCTTCAAACTTTCTGGTGATCTGGAGGAAATTGTGGGAAATTCAGTTATGTTTAGCACAAAGCCAGTTTAATAAACATGCTTGAGCTCTCTACTTCACAGGTTCGAATCTTGTTGGAAGATGCACATTTTTATAACAAGATTTCTTGATTATTCAGGCCAGTAGATATAAATATATTGTTTAATTATAAAAAAACAAAACAAAAAAAACAGAGTAACTACTCATATGTGAGTATCCATTAAAAAAAAAGTTTAAACAAATAACTTAAACATTTAGATTCCTTATACCATTTTTATAAATATTTTAATGGTAATTGTTTTGATGCACTTTTATTGACGGTACCTAGACTTTACGGATTTTAAGTGCAGTTCTAGATTGGCGGCAGGCTCTCATTATTTTACAACTGAAATGGCTAAATGTAAGTTCTATACTAACAGTTTCTTCTCTTGCACTTTTCACTTGTGCAACTCTTTTTTGGCTTCTTACTTCCCAGCAAACTTTCATTTTCAAAAATTTAAATGCAGTGCCAATCATTATCTTCTGTCTTCTTAATTCCTGTTCTTTAATGTTCTCTTGAAGTAATGTTTTTTTCCCCATATTCTTTCACACTCAGTAACCCCCTTGTGTCTCAGTGGCTTTATTGTCTTAACAATCGCCCTTAGTGGAATATATGCCATTGATGACCTCTCACCATGGACAAAGAGACTGTTGATGCTTCTGTAACTTGTCTCTTTTATGGGTAGGGATGTTGATCTTTATTCTCTGGGTGAGGTGGACTGTTTACCAACCAAGGTTATAGAGTCTAATCAGTCCTGCTACTCATAGTTGGAGGAGGGAGAATAGATGGATTAATACCTTTCTCAGGAGTATTTGCATGTAAGTGAATGCAACAAATTCAACTGGAATTTGAACTTGGCTCTCTGATTTCTCATTCTGAGCCAATATTCACTGCACCACAATACACATCCACTTTTATTGTCTTGCTTGCGGTGAAATGATTAAAAATTAAAATCAATTTATAGTTCTATTTACTGAAAGACCAAGCTATTTTTAATTTTATATTCAAACAAATTATCTTCTTTTAACCTTGAGATTTCAGAATTAAAAAGAAAATTAGCTAACCAGATAAATAATTTCTTATTAACATTTCCTGGACTTCAGCTAAGATTGGTAAATATCTTCCATTAGAAAGGACAATCCTTTATTTAGCCTCTTTTTGTCACTGTCCTTTGTTGAATTTGAAAGGCAAACAAATAGTGTAAATTTCAATTAATCTAAAGCAGCATTTCCTAAATTATGGGTTGTGATCCTCTGGTGGGTTGCAAGTGGAATGTTGAATTATGCATTAGCTTTGATTAAATGCTATCTGTTGTGATAGTTCAAGACGAGGGCTTTGTTGTACCAAGCAGTATGTTATTTTGATGAGCTTAACGAATCAGGGTTGGTCATGCTCTCAATTTAATCATTTGTCATTGTAAAAAGAAATCAATTTTTATCTATCTATATAAATAATATTTTTTATATTCTTTCATGTGTTTTTGCTTAGTAAATTTGAGTGAATCGCAAATAGGCTGTGGTCATGAATAGTGGGTCGTGATTCTTAGATTTTTAAGAATCACTGATCTAAAGGAATTAGAGTTAAAAATTACTCTTTATATATTTTTTATTTCTATGTTTTTATAACATGAAAAAGTTGACAATCATAGTGGTGTTCCCAATAAGTGAAATAAATAATTATAATTACAAGTATTGAACAGGTTAAGAGGCTCATCCCTTGTTCCCTGTTTAGGATGTGGTTTCCGGCTTTCTCTTTTCCAATCTTTTCACTATTACGTAGCCCCCTGCACATCAGTGGCGTTACCACCTTGTTCAGGGTGATATGATTTAAAAAAAAAAAAGAAAAAAAAAAGTATATTTTTTATGCATAGATTAGCATTTCTACTTAAGATCAGAGTGTCCGTATGCTCTGTGACAAAAATCTCTTTCTCACTCTCTCTTCTCTCTCTCTCTCTCTCTCACACACACATACACAATCTCATATTGAGTGCTGGTGTTATTAAAATAGAGCTTGATGTAGAATAATAAAGCTATAAATAATATATTAATAATAAATATACATTTTTCCCTAACTGGTAGCACAGCTCTAAGTTTCATACACAATGCAATCTTCAGGTACCGAGTGAAGTCAGACTGTTATATAATTTAAATTTTGATATACTGGTTGCGATGGATAAATTGTCGTATAAATTATGCAAAAATGAAAATAACACCGACATCTCATTTTAACAGATATATATTTTTACCAAAATTACACAAAAAATGTCTTGAAATACTAAAGAGTAAATTTATTCAATAAAATCGTCATTGGCTTCAACCACAGTCTCCAAAAGATTTCAGAATCTCCTGCAACTCTTCTGGGAGGCCTCCGTGTTTAAGTTGGTGAATGTTGCTATAATCCTTGCCTCATTTCATCTTTGGTGTTACAAATGAGTTTTGTTGGTCTCTCAACTGTGCTCCACACTTATTAATAAAGAGGTTGCACTCTGGAAAGTTAGTTTTGCCAAATGAGGGAGGTGATGTGAAAACTGTTAATCAGAGTGCCTGCTTCTAATTCTAATTGGGTTCATCAGATTCACTTATGTGCAAATACACATAGGAAAGTTTTTAATCCACCTCTTCTTTTCCTATCTATGAGTTAACTAGCAGTAGAGCCCGGCGTTGCTCGAGTGTAATGAAAGCTTTAAAACTAATCCATGGTCCTGGAGCTCAGACTCTTTGGACGTTGGCACGAAAGACTAAAAAGCAATAGCTGTTTCCAGTTAACGGAAACCGTAGACTGAAAGAAAAATGAATGGATGTAAGTGAAATTTTGATTTCCTGGTATTGATATCAAATGTTTTTTTCGTTGTAAACTGAATTTTGAAGGCTAAATAAGTCCTCTGAGTAAATGGTATCATGGCTGAGACTAAGAACTACAATTATACCTATTTAGAGTCGAACCCGAAGCAAAAACTAAAATAAAAGGGCTGAAAAAAATACAGACATACAGGCAGATAAACAGACACACTCACAAACATCTTGCCTTTTATTTTTTTTTAATTTTTTTTTTTAATCATTTCACCCCGAGCAAGGCAGAAACGCCACTGATGTGCAGGGGGTTACATAAATGTAAAAAGATTAATTAGAAAAGAGTGAGGAGTACAAGCTAGTTAGAAAGGAACAATAGAAAGCTGAGAAAGCAGGTGCAATGACAGATACATAGGTGGAGAGAAAGTAAAGGTTATACAGGGGAGGGGAGAGAGCTAGAGTCCAGTGATTAGTAGATGAGTATTAACTTTGCATTTAAATTTCTGGAGGTTGTAGCCGTCAGGAAAGCAAGAATTTCAATTTTCTGCACTATTGTAAGAACTGCAACCTTAAAACTTCTGAATATCGTTTCTTATGTCTTTGTCTATGAGTGTAATAAATTTGATTTAAAAAAATCGGACCACGCCTTCTATAACCCGATTTTTTTAATTTTTTATATTTATCGTGGGTACCATGACACAAAACCTAGCTAAGAACACTCGCAGACGCTTATAGTACAACTGTGTAAATTTTCAAGAAACTCGATTCAGCCATTTCAGAGTCTATATGTAATGGACACACACACACACACACACACACACACACAAAGTTCTATTTATAAATAAGTTTAGATGAGTAATTACAATTAAAAAATTATTTCAGGGATTGAACAATTACTATGTCACCAAAATGACAGGTAACATAGTAATTGAGAGTGAAATATATTGAATTCCATGATCATGAACAAGGAGAAAGTATGATCATCACACCTATAAATAAATCCGTTTTCATAGCATGGGTACAGTGTATACTTAATTTTCTTGAAACATCCTTGCAAAAATATTGACAGTATTAAAATGTTATGATCATCTTGCTTCAGAATGACACTTTTTTCTGTCAATTACCCTAGAAAATCATTGTTGTGAAGATTTTGTATACACAGTATTAAATTTAATAATTTTAAATTTTATTGCAAGATGTAGATTTCAATAAATTTTTAAAATACCAACATGTTAAGTAGTGTTTCAAATTATTGAAACTGTTGAGTATTTATCAGTTTTCAGATTGCATATTAATTTTAAATACTGCCAATGAAAATTTAATCTTATCTTTGAAGAAAATATCCCAAGTGTCTCCCTTAGATAAGAGTAACAACTCAGAACTAATGCGTCTATTTACTTCTAATCGATGTGTATAATGTTTTCCATTGATTATTTCGTCTGCATTTCCAGACTGGAGATTAAGGAAAAAAAAATAAAATAAAAACAAGATCATCTTTGTACAAAAAAAATATATGTTATTGTTAGTTTTAATCTGGAGATTGTTGGAAGCTTGTATCAGATGCAAATGGCGAGATCCCTTGCCGCATAAAAAAATGAAGATAAAAAAAGTTCATAGAATTTGATGCATATAATTTTTATGTGATTTTTATATAAAGTAACCGTCAGTTTATTTTGCAATTTAAAGCTTTCGTGATAAAACAGATTTTTTTTCAGTACACTCTTAGCGGTTCATATTTTATGTAAAAAATGAATTTTGATCAAAAAATGTATTTTGATTACTTGAAATATTAAGTTAGAAATGAATTTTAAAAAAAGTTTTCTATTTGTGTGTATGTGTGTGTGTAAGAGAGTAATTAGTTGATAGACAGAGAAGAGTAAAGACAGAAATTGAATGAGAAAACGTGAGAGAAAGGGAGAGATAGGGCGATAAGGACTATGAAAGAGAGAGAGAGAGAGAGAGTGAGAGAGATCGAGTGATCGATAGAGTGCGAGGAGAGAGAGAGAGAGTGCGAAAGGAAGGGGGAGAAATAGAGGAAGAAAGAAAGAACGATGAATGAAACGATAGTAAGAAACTGAGAGAGAGGGAAAGCGAGAAAAAATCGGTGAGAGAGAAAGAGAGCAATATATTGATTCATCAATTGATTTTGATAGAGATATATAGTTAGAGAGAGAGAAAGAGAGAGAGAGAGAGTGAGCATTCTCATTTCATTCTAAATTTAACACTCGTGTTCTTTTGAAATCCCGTTTTGAAATCTGTCTATGTCTGAGATGGTCTATATGAAGAATCTATATTGTAAAACTATTTTTTGCAATATTTCCATTGTTCAGACTGTTGTCCTCATCTTTATTCTTTTATTGCCACATTCATAACATTTTGGTCGTTGTACGCTCAGTTATACCCATCTTTATTGTACTCTTTATGACTATTCTGGGTTCGGTTCGAAATTCAAACAAAGATCACCTGAGGAAGAACAAAGCGTACAACGACCGAAGCGTTGTGAATGTATAGGATACAAATCCTATATCATCTAACAATTAACTCAAACGAAAAAAGTAAAATTGCACACCCACAAAATGGGACCAAAACCATTAAAAACATTTAGAAAAACCCAGACCAAGGCAAATTTCACAAGTCAGTGTGAAAAGTAAGATTCTGGATCGTGATTGGATAGGAAATAGAAAATTGATCTATGACTCCGGTCGGTCATTTTTTTTTTCACACTTAGAAAATGGGTATGCTGTTGGAGCCGGTCACATGACTAAAATTCACTACTTAAACCACATTACTTGACCGGTCAAATCAGTCCGACATGAGAGCGAGTCTGAAGGACCTCGTCGCAATTATTACTAAAGAAAATTTAATTTGCCAACTCGGACGTAAGGGCGCGTCACATATTCGTTTTTCATCTCCTTCCAATTTTTCTTTCTTTGTCTTCACCCACACATCGTCAAGAAAACAACAACAACAACAAGATGCTTCAACGGACTCTAATAAGTACAATCTCCTTTATTGCCTGACTTTACTCTTCACTTTTTCTTCGGCCATAAAAAGGAAAAGAACACAGACTTTTATTAGCAACCCTTTTAATCTTTTTACATACACACATTCTGCTACAGTAAACTATGAACTTTTAATTTCTGTGGGACATTTAAATACTTACATTTCTCTTTGAACAATAACTACATGCATCTTCTCTATGAACATTTTCTTTTTCTTCTTACAATTTTGTTATTCTGTTAATCAATATTCTACTTTAATGCACAAACGAAATATTTTATCCTTCCACATTTCAACATCCAACCTTCAATCTTCTGATATCTCAAAATTGTGGAGATTGTCGGCTATGTTTTTAAGTGTCCTTGTACCAGGCATGTCTGACGCCCCTACAGAATGGTGACACCGCAAAGTACACGCACCCCACAGAATGGTGACGCCGCAAAGTACACGCACCCTACTGAATGGTGACTATTTGACGTGTCTAGAGATGTATAAAAGAGAAGTTGTGAGATTACACCCCACTTGGTTTGCTAAGACACGTTAGGTGGCGCTGTTAAACAGTTATAAGAATGGAATATGTTTTGTTTTGTCTTCTTTTTCCTTCTTTTGTCCCAGCATGCTGTAGTGACTACACTAACAAGGGACATCTTTCCATGGGTGGGTGACTGAACTTTTTTCACACACACACACACACACACACACACACACACACACACACACACACACACACACACACACACACACACTTCTTTATAACTAGATTTCAATAGCCTTTTTTTTAGTTATTTTTGCATGCATATAAGTACATATGATACTTCTTATTAATCACTCCTTAGGCATATATAAAACACCTGAAAATATCGCCTTGTTAATGATTATTCCATTTCCTTTCACCTCTACTAACAATGACGACTCGTCATTTACTCGTGTAAGTTTTGCTTGCCACTGCTTTTTTTTAGTCCAACTAAGAGCAAATAAATTAGGATAACATCTTTTTATCAGAAGTGCTCGTCTGCACCTTTACTCTTTATTCCCGCGGGGAGGAAATTTCATTGAAAAAATCCAAATTCAAATCTAATTTCCAAATAAAACTTCTAAATCGGACTTCAAAGAATTCAGTCGACAAAATTCAGATAAATTGCTATATTTTGAAAAGAAACGCCCTTTTTTAAATTCATTGACCAATCAGAATGACTCTCCCCAGACAGCTTACCTTATTCCACTAAACCTTTATATAAGGTGCGCTTGTTCACTAGTCAAGACCGTTCGACTCTTGGAGCTGAAGATATGCACGCTGTTTGCGCGTAAACGCATGCCCGCACACTTCGAACACAGAAGCCGTTCAGTCACAGAGAATCAAACTGTCCACTTTGCATACACCCATACAAACACTCAGAATGTGTGTATGGCTTTCTCCAGCTGTAATTTATTGTTCGAGAAGAAATAGCCATTTCAATTCATTCCGACTTCAAAGACGAAGATTTTTTGTATCTTTTAAAAATAATTATTTCAACTATTATGGAAACCACAATTTTGTCCTCTCGTTGAATTTAATTTCTTATTTTTTTATTCAATCAATATCACAAGACTGTATTTTTGTTAATTTTCTGATAAATTTTAAGCAAACTTATAAAAATGTATGTGAAAAAAATATGACCCTCTACCCTATCCAATATTTCGAGCGAAGACATTTTTTTACTTTAGAAGTGTTCAGGTGGAGCCTTTTTTGATAAGATATGTTTCAGAGCGTGGTTGTGGCAATACAATGTCCAATACAGTGTAACAAAAAAAAAAAAAAATTGTTTAACAAAAAAAAAGGTTCGAGAGGAGATTTCTCTCTCAAGATTATTTCCAACCAATGAAAATAACGGACTTTGAAACCCGAGACGATTTTGAAAAGTAATTTGAGCCAGTTGGAGCAGATACGTATGCCCTTTTACGGTTATGATTTTAGAAGAATTTTTTGTTTGAAAATAAAAAAGAAGAGATATTTGTTAGAGAGACTTTAATAAAATTATCTGATCAAAAGTAACTAATCAGATCATAGCGCACAAAAAATATTAACCATAAATACGAGTATGAGATTAAAAGTTATAGGACATATTTTTTAAACACGTGGATAGGTTGCTACCAGGAATCTTTATATACAAATAGACAGACACCTTTTTTCATCAATTGATGTCAACAACATTCTGGATAATTGCTCTTTAGTTGGAGTATCTAAAGCTGTTTTAAAAGTTTATATCGTGTTAACAAACTAACATCTCAGAATGTAGAACGAAAACACATTTTTACTATGCTACTTGAAAATTGAAAACTAAAAACGAACGGGAAAATAAAACAGATGAAATAATAATAAAATAAAAATAAAATAAAAATAGATAAGTAAAATAAAATAGTTTAAATCAATAAATATTTTAACAAATTAACAAAGTAGTATATATAGATAGTCGACCAAAACATCACACACATGACATGAGTTGATGACTGTGTTTAAGCATGAAACAGACTGTTGCCGCTGGGTGTTGACCTTAATGTCCACTTTTATATTTACATACGCTCTATCAATGATATTGAGCACTTTAACATAAATATAGCATATCTTAAAACTATATTTTTATCACACAGACGCACATACTCGCGTGCGCACACACACACACATGCGCCTCTTGTGGCTTAAACACAGTCCAGACCTCGAGTAGAACTCGTACGTATGATTCATTCATTAAAGATGCTGGATAAATAGCCGGTTCCCTGTACTACTTCGGCAAGTACCTCAGCGTTACAAAAAAACAGATCAGGCCGAAAATGAAGTACTACTACCATATATGGGCAGGAGCTGCTCAGTCTTCACTTTCCACACTCGATATAGTCCAAAATCGTCTCTGTGTCATTGTGGGTAATGAATTATTTTCCACCCTACAACCCCTTTCCCCACAGACGAGACATTGCAAGTCACTCGCTATTTTCATGAAAAGTGTTCAGATGAACTACTGTCCTTAGTTCCACCATGCCACGCGCATTGAAGCGAACAGCCTTTATTCTTTTCGTATTCCTTTGGTGAGATGTAAGTGCCACTCGTGTAGCTTCTTCCCACGAATTGATTTGTGGAGTCGATTCCCAATAGGATGCTTGTACAATCTTTACAATGTTAACCTGTTTAAGTCATGAATTAATCGTTATCTTCCACAAATATCTACATAAGCTGTGCTTCTTACTTTATAACCCTCTACCTCGAGTTCCCCTTGGGCCTTGTACAAGGCGAACGTAATTGTACAAAAATTGTACAATTGTACAAAAATTGCTTTTATTCGACTGCTTTCTCAGACTGATGGCTAAAACGGGTGCAAGCGTGTAGGTCTCAGCGACGTCCACCCTTCTTCGAAACTTATTGAATCACATACAACGAACTGTAGAAGATGACAGTAACCACATTCACCTGAAGACTTTCAACAGCAGCAACAGCTAAAATGTATAGCACATGCAACTCGAAAAGAAAATAAGGACTTCATTAAGAAGTTAATGTTCCATGCTATTTCAAACAAAAGGTTTGGAAGGAAACCCCATCAACATCGTAAAAAAATGGATAATTGGCTTGAGAACCCTAGTTTCCTGAAAAATTGTTTTAAGAGAAAGTTAAATTTTTTTAACGGACAGCAATAGTGGGGTCTCGATTAAAAAAATGCCGAATGTTCCCTTATAATGAAACGGGTAATTACCATCACCACTTCATGCAACAATCACCAAAATGTTACATTCTTTAAAAAAAAAAAAATCTAACTATACATATTTGCAATTTTTGCAATTTCATGTTGGGAGGAAATAAAACAATGGATTCATATATAACAATTACATTTTTCCACAGTTGAAAGAAAATATATTTACAAACATGCGTTAGCATATGCTTAACTACCGCCAGTCTAAAATGGCAGAAAAATTTCACCGCTCGAAAATCAAAAGATAAGACGATATATCATTTACGCCACCAAACTAACCCAGTGATTCTCAAACTTTTTTTTCTAGACCGCATTTTGAGAATTAGAATTTGCTTGCATCTCACTAAATTTTGTGATAAAAAGTACATTTAAAAATAAATAATTATATAAAAAAACAAACAAAAAAAAAAAAACAAAAAAAAAACGCGGATTCGAAGTTAGAACATTTGTGGTGATACCGAGCAAACGAGGAACGGGATGTTTGCCCTCAGAGATCCAGAAAGCAAATGACCAAAACTGGTCTTTGCGCATCTGGGCCCCACGCAGAAGTTCTGGAGGTAAACCAAAAATAAATAAACATCAAATTCCTTGTAGCGGAACACTGGGTCCTGATTGGTCATCAAATCGCAAAATTCAAAATACGTCAGAGAGACGGTTTTTTCCATAGCTAAAGAAAAAACTCGTTCGATTGAATTGAATATTTAAGGATGGTCTCTAACCGGTCACGACGATCATTTCAGAGGAGACGGTTTGCTGACACACATCAAAGGTGTAACTCTCAACTTCAAGTGACCCGGACATTGTCCCCCCTCTCTCTCTCCTTCTCTATCTCAACAATTACTGCTACAAACAACTTTATCATTGAATACGAACTCTGCTCATAAATTCTTACTAAGGTTTATAATTGAACATTAATTTCTACAACTCTTGTTATTCCTTCTTTTAATAATATTCTACTTCAAAAATGCAAAATGTATATTTTATTATTTCACACTTCTACACTAATCCACACATTCCAATTGCCGACCTTCTGATGAAAACCCTTCTGATTAATATTATTCAACATAAATCCTGTAAACTGTAGGGAGTTCGGTTAAGAAAGACACAAAGCCGAACAAAACAAACATTAACCAGCTCCCTACACTTCACATTATCATTGATAACACTCGCCTCTAATTTACAGACCCTAGTTACAATATTCTCAATACTTGATATAATAAAAAAATATCACAATGATAAAGTCGGTCAATTAGAATTCCAGTCGAATTCATTTAATTCACTTTCGCACAAATATCTTTGGAAAAGGTATTAATCCATCTCTTCTCCGCCAGCAATGGGTTGAATAGCAGAACAGATTGGGTTCTATAGCCTTGGCAACCTACTACGAAAAAAAATCTTCTGCTTAGTGTTACGAGGATGCATTTATATAAAAAAAATAATATCAATAATGTTTAAAAAGTTATAGTAAGGGATTCTATTGAGTCCTACTTGTTATAACAAAAAGTTTTAATTCATGAAGTAGTTGTTAAATAGAGAAATTAGAAATAGAACGTTTTGGAAGACTCTAGAATTTTCCAGTATATTCCAGTAAAATTTAGAGAATTCTAAATGATTCTAGAAATATGCAAATTAGATGTTAGCCCCTATAAAAATAGATTTTGGGAAGAGAGTAGTTAGTTGTTAAAAGGATTTGCTGACATTATCAATTCCGGTCTGATTCGGGATGTGTATATCTAGCTGAAAGACTCTCTAATTGCCTACCAACTAAAATCTGAAAAAGAACTTCATGGAACTAAATGGGTAAATAAATTTTTTGACTTTTTCATTGACCAAACTAATAATTATTCCTTATATACACATTTGAGGATTTCCAAAAAGTATAGCACTTAAACTACTTCGCTAGTTTGACTGGATAAAGATACTTGACATCTTACCTTCCCTTTCTCTCCTCGTAACACTCGCCAGTAGTAAATTCTATGTTTCTTGTTTTGAATGCAACTAAAATTGTATATTTGTAAAATATTTTATTTTGTGTTTTTGTAAATTAAATATTTGTCTGTGATTTAGATCTGTGTTTTGGTCAATAATTTTTCTTCTTTTGTTACAACTTGTAACACGTAACATTAGTCAATCATGTCTCGAAAGCTTAGATTACGTATGATATCTGACTGAAACTCATGCATACAATTGCAATTCATAATAATATTTAAAATTTTGAAATCATATTTATTTTTGGCGTATGAATTTTTGAAAAACTGTTTCTAAATCTTTGATTGTCTTTCAATCATCCAGCCTTACCTGCTATTCTCTTCCTCTGTAGAAACTATGGGTAGCGCTGCACCGTTTGAGAACCAATGCTTTAATGGGAAGAGGATTAAGTGGGAAACTAAATTGTGAGAAGCTTAAAAAAAAAAGAAAGGAAAGTAAAAAAAGAAACGTGTATACATTCTCCAGTTAAGTGAGTTTAACACAATAAACCTAGTGGAAATGTATGTGAGCTCTACAGAACCAATAACTTAATAAGATAAATAACTAAGCTTGTCACTCGAATTCTGATGAATAGAGAGCGAATCAAAGTTAGACAGGAAATAGAGCAAGAACAGCGCGGTCTTGTCTAGGACACTGAAACTATGTTTATAATCAAGATAATATCGGAGAAAGGCAATTTAAACGCAGAATGATTTAAACGTATGTTTTATAGATTAAGCAAAAACATTTGATAATGTATGGCACAAAGATCTATTTGAACTGGTAGAAAAACTCGATCTATTTGGGATAGATGTTAGAATAATGCAAAAACTTATACTGGGAACAAACCGCTTGTATTCGGATAGAAAATGAACTGAGTAGGTACACAAAAATACAAAGGGGCATAAGGTAAGTATGTGTCGTCTCACCGGATTTATTCAACCACTACAGCGAGTCTATCGTAAGGGAACTGGCGGCCCTACAAAAGAACAGGAGGGGTTGTGACAGCGAGCCACTTACCTAACGATCTTGTGTGAATGGATACAAAAACAAA